>OW388083.2:59994600-60359526 GCA_936449025.2 Sarcophaga subvicina | reverse complement strand
TTAGGTGACAGAACATTTAAATGTCTGAGCATGGTGGCGAACGGTTTCATCCATAGCTCGGGGTGGTTCAAATCCACCACTCTTTGATAATGACTTATCAGGACTTACATTACACTGGGTAACACAATGGGCCGCCGAGTGAACTTACTTTTGAGCGGCAAACTATCCGCTGGCCTAACCTAACCTAACCTGGTTGAATACATGAAGCTAATGAAATACATGTCCTTTGAAGAACAAAGTGTTAGCAATTATCCAATGCATTATCCAGTTTTAATCACCCGAACTATTCGTATTTATAGTTATTGACACAAGCTTTCAAGTTAGTTTTATTCATGCACAAAATTTTAAGAATAGAAGAGAAAAATTTTAAAAAATTATTTATTTTAGTGGCATTATTAAAAATTTTAAAGTTTAACAAACGACTTTAGTTTATTTGATTTTCATATTGTTCTTTTATTTCGTGTATACATACATACATGCATGTGTACATATGTACATGCATTTGCCATAATACCCAATTATTTAACCACTTTATGTTGAATTCATCATAAATTATGTGAATATGAGAAGTTTTCTGTTGGATTTATGGTTTTAATTTAAAAAGCTTTTCGTTTACATAAAATTGTCTTGTATATGTAAGTATGTATGTATGTATGTAAACATATAAGTTTTTAAATGCAATGTATGCATGTCTGTAAGCGATGGAATCTTATATCACAATAAATATGAAGAAAATATTATTTTTGATTAATGGAGACCCAAGTAGCCATAAGGAGATGCATTGCCGCATGCAGTAAAACCGCATAGATATGCAAACGCATACAGAGAAATAACTGAAGTTTTTGAGAACAAATAAATGTAAATCATAATGTTTTTTATGTGATGCTTCAAATATAAAAATGGAAATGGACAGAAAGATGCAGTGCAGCAAAAAAACAAACAAAAACAAATCCAAAATGTTTCAAATGCATTTCCGTTATACTGAGAGAAATGATGCAGTCAAAAACAGTTTGAAATTGAAAATCCCAGGATGTGAGTTGCAATTTTTTAAATTCAATTCATGATGTTGCTTGTTGCTCCATGCAGAACGCTAGTATGCAGTTTATTGAAAAATAAGTTTCTTGACGACTTTATTTCCAGAAGTGATCCTGTTCATTGGCCTCAACGTTCGTGCGATTAACATCTCTGCATTACTTTTTGTGAGGACATTGGTTTACGCCGAAAAACCAGCAACTCTTGAAGCATTGGAAGCCAATATTCAAGCCACTATTGATGGCATACATACATACATACATAATTGGTCATTACAACCCTTCAGTCAGGATTACGACTTAGCTTCTTCCACCACTTATGTTGTGTGTGTTAATTTTATGAATGAGTGGCGGGACCTACAGTTTAATATCGACTCCGAACTACAGATTTTTGAGAAACTTTTCATGGCAATTTTATTTGCTCTTAGAGTTTTTGCTAGAAATCTGCTGAGAGGAAGTCGCCGAAGAAATACTTTTTGAATTTTGAATCCTGGCTTTATAGATCATAAGCCAATACTAGACTACGGAGACTTCACTACACTACACTACGACACTATTCACCACATGTATCATGTAATTTGTAGCCGTATTCAGGCGTCGTTGAATGTAAATGAGGTAACCGTATGTGCATTTCTTGATGTAGCAGGCGCGTTTGATAATACTCCTCACTAGATCGTAAATGGGTCATTATATAGAAGGGATAAAGACCCTACGATATACAAATGGATGGCGGAGGTCCTATACATTAGATCTGCGGAAACATACGCAGAAAGAGAGATATTAAGTATCGGCCCCAACTAGGAAATGCCTACGGGGTGTTGTCTCTTCAACTTATGGAGCCTGGTTGTAGATGAACTCCTGAGAATACTATTTAAGGCGGGCATTACATAGTCTTGAAAGTTTAAGGCAAATTTGAACAGGCTCTCTGCTTAAAGCAGCACTGGAAGTTTTGTTGGATTTAAGTTCGCTACATATGGTAGTGGGAATCAAAGCTTTGGAAACTAAGGCTGGGTTAACTAGGGACGAGTCTAACATGAAATGGTTTAAGATATTGCGAGTGGCTGACAGCTTCCGGATTAACTGTCCCCTGGATAGAACAATCATAGGCTCTATGATTTTGAGGAGTGCTTCGCGTACTCTTTTAAAAGAGGGACTATTTTGTTGCATATAGATGGCTCAACAACCTTAGAACAGGATTTAGAGTTTTGGCCCAGAATGAAATATTCCTGGCTCATGGGGAAACTGACAATTATCTTTTTAGCGGAAGTCTATGCCATTGAAAAATGTGCTCATTTTGAACTTATTTCTCATTTTTCTGTGACAGTCAGGCCGCAATTCGAACATCCGGCTCTTAGAATATTAAACCGAAGATAGAATGGGATTGTCTAGGAAAGCTGAATCAACTAGGTAGGCAAAGCAAAGTACAAATAGATGAACTTGTGAGGATTGGAGCTTTCATGCCGTTGATGGGGCCAAAACCCTTCTGTGGAAAGGAATACTTAATGAAAGGATAGATAAAGAAAGGCAAAGGTTGTTCCCAAGCCACGTGGGTTTGAGGCAATCGAAACTTTTGTTGGATAATTACAAAAAAGGTGATCTGTCTCATGCATCAGACTATCCAGGAAAAATCTGAGGTTGTTAGCCGATACAGCATACTGTAGACTCACTACCATATTCATAAAAATTGTTTTTGATTTATAAAGGGTTTTTGCAACAAATTTTCATACAACTTATTATTATAAATCGACAATAGCTTTTAAGAATATGGGAATCGAGTCCAATATTAATATTCTGTGACGATGAAAATAAATATCATTGGAACACATTCCCTTAAATTGTAGGGCTTTAATAATGCATCAGGCGATATGCAGAGAATTGTCATTGTTGACATCGAGCAGCATGGTGTGCAATAGAACCTATGGTTACAAGAATAAGGCACCTCTTCATGACAATAATAATAACTTGTAGCCATGATGCGGCATATGCCCGAAATCAGATTAAAAAAATATATACATACTTTAAAAGTATTTTTGTCTTGTGTTATCTTTTTGAAGTCGCCGTAGTCTAGTAGGCAGTGTGACGGTTCAAACCAGCAAATAGAAATATGAAAAAATATTCCTTCGACGACTTCCTCACCGAAGATTTCTAACAAAAACTCTGAGAGTAAATAAAATTGACATGAAATGCTTCTCAAAAATCTGTCGTTCGTTGTTGACTTTAAACTGTAGGTCCCGCCATTCATGTATAAAATTAACACACACAGCATGAGTGGTGTAATAGACTAGGTCGTAATCCTGACTGAAGGGTTGTAATGGCCTATAATGTATGCATCGTTTTGAATTCTTAAGCTTTTAAAACAACACTTTCTAGAAATTTTTTCTTACTTGAAGTGTATTCAGGTATGCAATTGTTAACATTGCAATTGTAGTTGAATCACTTAGGGCCATTATTACAACTTGCCGTTAACTAATGAGAGGATTTTAACGGGCAGATAAATTGTTTTTCATTATTATAAGTGGACGATAAGGTAGAAGTGAGCGTTAAGCTAAAGGGAAGATTATCCTACTGGTAACTTTTAAAGTTAAGTATATTCTTGAATTTGCCATATTATATATTATAGATTATTTTGATATGGCAACGTCAAATATAAATAAAATGAGCAAATACAACAAACAAAGAAGCCCGTCGTTGCCAATGCGTTTAAAAAATACAGGTTTATCGATATTGCTCCGGCACTGTCATATTTTTGAAAAAGTTAACTTTATTTTATCTGTAGGTTGTAATAACGAAAAGAAGTTAAAGGTGACTTTAAATTTAACTTTAGCTAAAGTTACCTTTGACTAAATCCAACTTTAACGGCAAGTTCTAATAATGGCCCTTAATTCGATAAATTAACTTTAAATCGTATCAATTAAATGAATTTCGTCAATTATCCATCAATTTGTTCAATTAATAGACCATTTTAGTGAATAATTAAATGAATTTTTTCAAGTGTTAATATTATTTAAAGGACATTTAAAATATGTTTGCTTTCTATGGAGACTCAATATTTTATGGAAACCAAAGACTTTCATATTTCATGAAAAGAAGAAAAAGAAACTCTAACTATTCTTTCAAATGTAAAATAACCATAAAAATGCAAACAGCAGAAGAAGAAGAAGAAGACAAAAAAAAAACAGCAAGGAGGACATATCCTGTGAAAACATAAATTTCATAAAAATTGTTTATGGCAAGCATTTTCAAAAGGAAATGGTCACATAAAAAGGATATAAAACTTAAAACGAAACGAATTATGAATCGTTATTCTAAAATCAAGAGAACTAAACCTAGAGTACATATGTATGTGTATAATATTTTTATTTGTTTTATAAACTTTTAATACGTTTTCCACTTTATGGAAGTAATTGTTAAACGGAAGTTTTTTTTTTTTAAATATATTCTTAAGCATATTAAAATATAAATCATGGTTAAATAAATAGTAAAATTCATCCAATTCACAAGGTACTTATGGAGAAATAGTTTTTGATTAAAAAAATCATTAAATTTTGATGTTGGTCTACACACAGTGATGTAAAAAATAATAAGAACACCAATTTTGAATTTTTTAAAATTTATTAACCCTTTAATGACACAGGGACACATATGTATGTATGAAACCAAAACTTTCAAAAATCTGAATAATTAAAAGCCGGGTACTGGAAAGTTGCTTATTATAGACGCCTGCAGTTCGTTGCATATTCAATAGTTGAAATACCTAACGAAATCCACATTTCAAGTGTACACCGACAGGTCGATACTAAACTCTAGTTATGCCTGAATGGTCTGATGTGCGATCGCTTTCTATTATTATTTCACAACAAAAGTTTCGATTGCCTTAAATTGCATTAAAAGAGTTAGGTTAGGTTAGGCCGGAGTTGATATCACTCATGCTCACTTGAGCATGCAAAGCGGCCCGTTTTCATGTCACGGGTAAACGCAGTCTCTGTACTGACCAAGTTTCACAAAAATCAGGGTAGAGGAAGAAGTTGGTCAGCGCAAGGGGTGCACATCAAAAGCACAACTACCCTACACTGGAAAACCAGCCAGAACGTTTGATAACGAATCTATATCCTTGACATCAATAGATGATAGCTCTGTCAAGCTGACAAGGAATGGAGATCAAATAACCTACATCTGCACTTCGCAAGAGATGGGCACTGACAAAGAAAGTGGATAACAGTTTCCTCTTCCACAGCGGATCTGCATATACGGCAGAAGTCATTAAATGGGAGACGCAATGACCTGTAAGCATGGCCACTGTAATTGAGATGACGCCACGACCAAGTCCACGTAACTAGTTGGTACGCCTTCTATCTAGCAGGGACCAGGTGATAATTTTCGCACAATGGCCAGCTTGACCGAGGCGACTGGCGTACCCAAGTCTACTGAAGAGGATTCCGAAGGAGTGCACCAGCTCTGGCGAGCTCATCGGTCCTGCAGTACCCCGGAATGTTACTGTGCCCGGGGACCCAGACCAGTGAGACACTAAAGCGCCCAGAAAGAAGGTCGAGACAGCGACGACATGAAAAGAGTGCTTATACTACATTTATTTGATTGTAAAGAGGTGTATTTCAATTTTTTATATATAGTTGGCTGTATTCGAACAATTATTCTTTATATATGGTCACCAGAGATTGACAGCTTTTTGCCCATGAGATTATCATATTTTATAAAAGTCGTTAGTGTTGAATACTTAAATAATTTATTGTAAACGGTGACCCCCAGCACCGGTGTCTCTATGGTCCGTAAAAAAAATGTTCTATTAACATACACAGAGTAGCATTACTTACTGTTACCATCATTTACTTACTTAATTACTTACTTACTGTAGATTAGCTTCGCAGAGAAAGTGAAGTGATTAAACTCGCCGAAAATGAAATTTAGCACGTATTGGTGGGAGACAATAAGGACGTCAAAGATATATAAATCAAAGGCATCTGACGAGACGATGACCAAGTTGTATCTGATGTTGCAATTCAAGATACGATATTCTAACAGCAAAAATCCCACGAGCATTTATCATTTGCAATTAAACGCGTCTCTGTCCAACTTAGTAACGATTAAGCCGATTCTAAATGAGGCCAGAGAGAATATATTCGGAATATATTTTCTGTTTCAGATGTATTTTTTAGCTATAAAATTTGATAGCATGGTATGAGAAATATTAGAAAAATTCGTTCGATAAGTTCATAGAAATGATTGAGAATTCTCTATGGGTTATCATTTAGACAGTACTGGTCTACAGGAATAGATATGGAGGTACGTTGTGTGTCAAACATTATTGCAAAGCCTCTGTTTGAAGGTATAACTAGAAACTTTAATTTTTGCAACAAGGAAGAGATTCAAGATGCTTTCATGACAAAATATAAGATACATAATATAATGAAGCCGTACATAAAAATAAGCCTGTCAAATGGTGGTTTAGACAGGTGAAGAAATGATCGGACGACACCAGAAATTTGCTAAAAGGAAGTCTCCGAAGAAAATTTTTTTCAGATTTCGCTTTGTTGGAGGTGTGTGAACTGGGGTTTGAACCGCGGTCTTACATCTAATAAGTTAACACACTACCTACTAGACTACGGCCATTTTTGTAGCAAATACTTGATTTTATTGAAAAATAGATATTCGTACCTGGAATACTAGAAGCAATTACATACATACATTTATAATTGGTCATTACAACCCTTCAGGATTATAGCTTTTGCGGACCACTTGTGTTGTATGTGTTAATTTTATACATGAGTGGGGCGAGACCTAAAGTATAAAATCGACTCTGCACAACAGATTTTTAGAAACACTTTCATGGCAATTTTATTTACATTCAGTAACTTTTGCCTGTAATTTTTGCCAGAAATCTGCTGAGATTCGTTTTGTTCCAGGTGTCTGAGCTGGGGTATGAACCGTGACCTTACATCTAATAACGGCGACTTCAATTAATTTTTTCTAAATTTTGACAAATGAAATAATGTCCCTTAACCCTTAACGCCTTTGTGGCCCTTAACGACCATAGCAGACACATATGGTCTAAGATAAAACGAACAACCCACTATTGATTTTGGTAATTTGATTTTAAAATATGCTGTCTGGACATCTAATAACTCATCATAAATAAACGCAATTATAATTTTGCCTTTCATAATTTTATGGTGGTTAAAGGGTTAACTTAAAATTAATATACAAATTTACCCTTTGAAATCAAATAAGGGCATCCTAATTTCTTTTCAAAGTCGAAGTAAAAATATAAAAATGTTAAATAATACCTCTGAACTAATCGAAGTTCTAATCTTATTCTAGAATAGTTAATATTTTGTAGAGCTTAAGATGTGTTTGTACAATGGGTCAAATCGACCTCCGGGTACTGTACTTGTCTAAATTGACAAGTACACGTCCTCCAACCTAATATGTGTTTTAAAAATTTTTAAGGCATCGCATATGGCCACCCGGATTTTGGTCTAAAGCGTGATACATATTTTTTCATCATTTTTAAATTAAGAAATAATGAGCGGATTATTGTTATGGTTTAACATTTACTAAAGCACGCAGAAAGTATTTCTAATAAAAATGTTAATTTTGTTCGCCTGTCCTTCAAAAATGAGAAGGTGGTTGATTTTTCCATTTAACATTGCATGGAAATATGTTATTTCCTACATGAAAACAGCAAGAAACCATTACTACAAGTGTACAACTATCGAGCATAGTGCGATGTATCCACTATTTTATTTCAGAGCAGGTTCATTGCACTTTTGCTACGGTTTTCATTTCACTGTTATTTATCGATAATTATTCTGGCAATAATCACAATTTATTTTGGAAATAATCATAATCATTTTGTCGACTTTCAAGAAAATATGAATCCTAGTATTGTATTGTAAATGGTTGATGGGGGTTGATTTCCAATATCGTAAATTTGGAAACTTAATATGGTTTGCAATTTATCATTTATAAATTCGTTTTAGCTGAGAATTCCTTGCACTTTGTGGACTTTCATTACTGTACAGGGATGTTCTTTAAGACGTTTCGATTAATTATGAGGTTGATAACCAAGAAAAGTGTGATTATGTGAAACGTATTGTTTAAGATGTTTTGATTGATTACCTACGGCTTGCTTAAGTGAAAAGTGTTTACAATTCTTAATACGATATTACATTGAATTAGAAAACGTAAGCTTTTAGCTAACCAATGGCAATGTTGATTTGTGCTGATTCGAAATACACTTTAAAATATATGGGGTCTTCCGGACTTTGATAGTAAATAACAGTCATGTTGTTGAAGAGACATCTGTCAAATTCGTTGGCCTTTATTTAGTCTATTTTGATTATGACGTATGTGCAATCGATTAGGCTGTGAAGCAGTTGCTAACTGACCCAACTGGTGAATGGGTGCGTGAACAAACATATCATCGGTCCAAAATTCTTTGAGGACGACGTTGGTCAGGCTATCACTGTCAATGGTAACCACAAGAGGTCAATGAATATTAACTGCTTTTGGTCTGATGAACAGGACAGCAGCGATAGTTGTTTTCAACAGTACAGCGTTGCGTGTCACTATGGAACTGGCCACTGAAATCATACAATTTGAACCCGTTAGACATTTTTGAGTAGGCTTTTCTTAAGTATGTATGTATGGGCATAAGCCATAAACCATACGCAGCTGTCGTAGATGCTAAAAAGTTAAGTTCGATTGAGTATTTCTGGTAACACATTGGGATGACGAATTATGCCCTGTTTAGAATCGCATCATGAACGACCATAACTGTATTGATCTCCTATTGATAGGCGCTGGTAGTCGAATGCTGTCTTAAGAAGTTAAAATTTAACATGTTATATATAAATTAGAACTTACAGGTTTTACGGTAGAGAAGCAGATAATCTTATAGAAGATAATTCACTGGCAACCAAATTAAGCACAAATCAAAAATATTGTTTTATGCATTATTTTCGACTGCCTTCCGCATTTCGAGAGCGACTATTTTAGCTTAACTTACTTGTAAGATTCATTTTGGGTGGAACTTTTACGTTAAACTCCTTTTAGTTACCGGAATATTCTGGGTATTCAAGCAATGTTTATATAATTCTCGAGCTCGCCGAGTCTCGATGTTTTTCAATAATAGTCCTTCCTACACGAAAGGTATCGTTAGCATCAAAATTAAAATAACCGTGAAGCCCAAAGTCGCGGTAGTTTAGTAGGTAGTGTGTTGGCTTTTTAGACGTAAAGCCAGGGTTCGAGCGCCAGGTCAGACGTCAAAACAAAATACACAAAGTATTTCTTCGGCGACTTCCTCTCAGCATATTTCTGGCAAAAACTCTGAGAGTAAATAAAATCGCCATGAAAAGTTTCTCAAAAATCTGTAGTTCGGAGTCGACTTTAAACTGTAGGTCCCACCACTAATGTGTAAAATTAACACACACACAACATAAGTGGTGTGAGAAACTAAGTCGTAATCCTGACTGAAGGGTTGTAATGCCCAATTACGTATGTATGCATGTTATTAATTAATTACAATAAATTACGAATTATATTTTAATTATACACGAGCGGAGTAACTTGACCATGTGCTCGGTATAGTGTCACAGATCCTACGACCCTCACGCTAATAGTCTAACACACTACCCACTATACTACCAGGGCACTCTGTTTGTAAATAACTCTTCAATCAATTTAGAAATTTAAAGAAAATATTTTTTACATTTAATTTCCATTGCCTTGTGATTCTAGGAGAAATGCAAATAAATTTTCATAAATACGATTTGTTATATAAAAGCCAGCAAAGACTTTTGAAAGCTTTAAACAAATTGGGGTTTTATTTGCAAATGATTTCCGATTCCATTGAGATTTCCAAGAATTTCTTAGTTTACAGGTATTTGTTGTACGTAAATAAAAATGTTGCTTAAATTAGGCTGATAACCCGGAAAAAGAGAGAAGAAATCTTTTAAATCCCCTTTAACAAATAGAATTTTTTTTCTTTGTACTCGGTTGTGTTTGTTTTTGTATTTTTTGTTCTTTGTTGTAATATTATAAAACAATAAAATGTTAAATCTTAAAACAGAGAACAGAAAAGCTTTATATTTAAATGTTGAAATAATATCAAAAAAAAAAAAAAAACAAAAGAAAAGTATAAAAACGAAATATGTATGTAAACAATTGTAAACTTAAATGCAGACTGAAAAAGAGATAAAAAGATAAAACATGTTTAACTTACAGAAATAATAGGAATAAACGAAATGATTTTATTTGAGTTTTCCGTTAAACTGCAAAAGGTGTAACGACAACAGACGTACTAACTACACTTATCAAAAGGCAATCGTACTACATTAGCTTTCCTAAAGGGTTATCTGTTTTTTCTGGCTCAAAAGTAAAGTTAACGCATATAAAACTTTGCTTTTGATACAACATTTACTTCATTATAATGCTTGGACCTTGCCATTGTGTTCGAATTAGAATTTTATTTAAATAGCCACCTCTGAATCGGTAGCAGCTTTCATCATCATTTTGGAATATTTTTCGATCAATTTCTCGAACATTTACGCAATGTCTGCCGATTACTTGATGCATATTGCTTGTTAAATTCTCCAACGTTTGTTGATTACCTCTCGTAGACATATGGAAATTTTTCGCTAATGTTATGTGAATCATGGCACGGACTTATAGAAACCACATACCGTACATTCCATAATATTATATTACAGGCTAAAAAAAGAACTCATTTATTAAACGGCATGGCTTATGTCGATGATGTGGCTGGTAAATTTTTGCCGACGCTGGGGGAACTCATGGAGTCTGCTCTTGGAATTTTATCCTCTTGGGCTACGTACTCTGGTCTGGGTGTAAATCCGAATAAGACAGATCTCGTTTTGTTCTCTCGTAGGTACAAAATTGAAACCTTCAGGTTGCCGATGTTAGTTGGTAGGGAGCTTCCGTTGTCTTCTGAGGTCAAGTACTTGCGTGTTGTCCTGGACAGCAAGCTGAACTGGAAACGAAACACCGAGGAAAGAATGAAGAAGGGACTGAATGCTTTCTACCAATGTAGGAACTCCATAGGTAAGAGCTGGAGTCTTCCGCCTAGGGCCATTCGCTGGATATATGTGGCGATTGTTAGACCGGTTATTACTTATGGTTGCGTTGTTTGGTGGTGTGCCTTAGATAAGAGGTTTTAACTTAAAATCTTAGATAAGGTTCATCGGATTGCCTCCTTGGGTATCACTGGAGTGAGAAAGAGTTGCCCTCAGTCTGCTCTTGACACCAAGCGCTGCCTGACTCCGCTTGATTTGTATGTGCCATACATATGAAGGAATCGGGCTGCTGGAAACAGCGCTCGATAAGTCACTCCAGAGTTCTGAATGTCGTCTTTCCTGACGGGAGGTACGAACTTTCGGAAAAGCCAACGATTATATTGTGCCTAAAGCTATGTTCCTGTCTGGTTTAAGGATACCTATACAGGAAAGGGCACAATGGAATGGTGGGGTACTCCAGGGGCAGGATGGTATATCCATCTTCACAGATGAGTCTATGTTAGGTGGATGTACAGGTGCTTGGGTTTTCTGTAGGGAACTCGGTCTTGAACTCCACTTCAGGTTGAATGATAACTGCAGCGTTTTTCAGGCGGAGATTTTCGCAATCTTGAAGGCTATTGAGGCCATAGCTGTTGGCCCAGCTTCGGATTCGGAATCTTACATGATCTTCGTTGACAGTCAGGCTGCCCTTAGGGCCATTGCGTCGGTCTGGTGCAAATCAATTCGACCTCCGGGTATTGTACTTGTCTTATTTGTCAATTACACGTCCTCTAACCTAAGCTAACCTATTAAACGACCAAAGCGTTCTGAACTGTGGGTAAGTATTCTTCAAGGGTCATTTTATAAAATTTTGGTCCAATGACAGGCCTAGATCATAATGCGCACCAAACAGAGGGAATAGCTTTTCCTCAATAAGATCTGCGTTTTCCAAGCTCTAATTTTGATGACGTAAATACCGCGTTCATCCATTCGCCATATGTACGAGTTTAAAATCACCGCAATCGACTTTAAATGTTCAGCGATTTAGACTTCATATGAATGGAGTTGCAAATACAAATTCAAAGTAAGTCATAATTGACATTGTGAAGTTTGATCTTTGTAATAAAACTACCGTGTATAAAATTGACTTCGCAATACTTCACTAATTTATTTCCTTGAAGGAAGAGATCAACATTTAGCCCTGTTGTGATAGCACAATCAATATTCAATCCGGGTATCAAAAATTCTTTAGTGGAATCCAAAAGAAATCTTGCTATTGCAATGATTTTTACATTAGAGAGCTCAGTAAAGGATGTGAGAAAGGTAAAAAACCTCCGCAAATTTATGACAAGAACAAGGCACTGACAGATAAGGTGCAAGACAGTCTTTTCCTACTCCTCATATCCACAGTTCCTGCTGAAATGATCTAAAGGAATCTCATGGCATTCGGCATTCCTCCCAAAACGACGGCGGCCCTTGAGATTCGCTATTATGTGAAAGATTTCTACGCGATTTAAGGTAACAACAGACAAAAGTTAATTTCTTTTTTCAAATCACAATCCTCAAATGCTTAGAATTTTTATTTAATGTTACCAGGTAGGTACGTAACAAGATTACATTTTTAGCCTTAGATCACGGGACCTTATAGGACCCAAGTAATATGTGCCAATTGAGACGACTGTGAGTTTAACCTAACCTTAGACAACTGAAATCCAATTAGACAAACGTCATTGCATTCTACAAGATACGTTAGTGCGAAATAATTTTTATTTGCACATTAATTAAATTTTATGTGCTATACATCCTAATTTACCTGACTAATAGGAGCTTAAAATCTAATGTCTATTGGTATACACCTTAGCCATGAGATACGAGTGAGATTGCTGTGCGCCCTCCATTAAAAGGCATTAACCATATTTTCTATAAAAAAATCTATATCCTGTACATACTTCTTTAACTACTTACCCTCCACTCTGAGATGAGTTATATCTGGTATAGTCTCCGCCATAAAATGTTAGGGTCTTGGGCTTACAAAAGTTATACAACGATATAAAAAGTGTACAATTGTTACGATGTTGTTAATTCATTCTCTTATAGTCTGAAAACGATACACAGTAAGTGCCGCTTCATATTACACTCGTATCTCATACGATTCAGAAAAGAGTAAGCCCTTGTAGGTGCGGCCTTCATCGCTCCACTTATTTTAAATTATCCTAATGATGCGCTTCTTATTCATCGATTTCCACCGCATTTCTGAAGCATGTGTTAGGGTAGGTTAGGTTAGGGGATAGCTTGCTCTTCACAGGCAAGTTCACTCGGTGGCCCATATGGTTACCATTGGCTCCGTTGTGTTACCCAGTGTGAGGCAAGTCCCTTTGATCCTTTAGGGGTTAGTTTCAACCAGCCGGAGCTTCGAATGAAACCGGCTAGGTCGTTTAGTGGCACGTTAGCCACCATGCCCAGATCTTCAAACGTTATGTCATCCAAAAACCAATGACGTTTATTCTAAAGTTTCCTCCACATCATGACAGCTTCTGCAGTAATACAGTAAATGCCAACAGCACAGGGTCCCGTTAGAATCCCTGTTAGGATGCGAACCGTTCTCTTGTTGAACTCAATTATTTCCCCTGCACACAACAGTTTTGAAATTCGGCAACCAGATATGTTGGACATTCCACGTTTCGTTGAATTCGTTTTCTCCAATTTGGAAAAGTACTCTTATAGGAGCGCATATATCCCCTCTAACGCCTTCAACTCAGACATCTATGAACCATTCCATACTAGTTCGTCCGCCTTTTCGTTTCCCTCTATGTCTCAGTGGCCCGGAACCCAGTAGAGACGGGTGTTGTGTTGTGTCGACGTGTAGAAGCATGGGATAGTAAAAGTCTAATTACGCTTTTGTAGAGATAGTGCGACATTTTCGAAGTGAAGCCCTCTTTAGAACCTCTGGCTATCCAAAATAAAACTCAAGTATTTTACCATGTTGGATATTTCGAATTCTTTGTTGAGAAACCGAGAACTGTTATAAAAAGTGATCTAGTTTTATCTGGGAACAAGTCTTAAGTTGTAGAAGCAATTTGGGCGATACTTTACCATAAATCCATGCAACTTTTTCTCGCAGTGCTTTTAACAACCAACAGTTTCTTATTCTACGACCTTTTAGGTGTGCATCTAACTATCTCTGTGTCTTTAAAACCATTTAACTTTTTATTCTTGTCTATGTTTACACAAGGAAACCTTATTAGAATAAAGAAAAGCAGAAAAAGAAAAGAAAAAAAAATTAAATAAAAAGTTAAATAAAACAGAATAAAATATGTTTGTCTTTTGTATAAAACCACACAATTATTGTTACACTCTTAAAGTTACAATTAAAGCAGAAGAAAAGTGGAAAAACAAAGAAAACAAAGAAAGAACAAGAAAATCAAATAAAACTCCAGCAAGAATTTACAAAATTTATTTACATTTTTTTTGTGTTGAAAAATAAAACAAAACGAAACTCTTGTTTGTATTTCTTTATCAATTCAAATGTTTCTTTCAAGTGTTCAAGCGAGACAATAAATTTATCCAAGTTGCTTTGAAAAGCGTGTTGACAACCCAGGCCGCCTGTCTTACGTTAACAATGTTATTTTCGTTTTGTTTTGTTTTGTTATGTTTTGTTTTTTCTTGTTGCTTGCTTGTTATGTTTGTTGTATTTACCATTCATTTGTGCACTATTTTAGTTGTTGTTACAGAGACATCAAGTTTTTATTTACAATATTTACCATAAGGAATGGAAAGTGTAATGTAAACTACCATATAGCCAACATGGTTATACTCTCTTACAACATATTTTAGTATAACGAATAGCAACACTAGGCATTGCATTCCAATTGCCGCCTATCCGCACTATGGTAAGGCAAACAAGCCAACCAATGCCACTGTTTCAGCCACAAGTTCATGAACTTGAACATTGAACTTCTGTTTAAAGATCAACGATAGAAAATAAAATTTAAACAGTTTGTAGCACATTCAAGGAGCTTAAAATCAAAAGTAACTAAACGGCATAGTTTTAACGTTTTGAAAACGATTTGTAGAAATAACTTTAAAATAAAACAAAAACACATCTCTTGGAAATCTCAAAAATTCCATGAAAATTTTGGACATTTAAAGTGTGACGTTTTTTTAGTATGATTCGATTGTGATTAAGAGTTAATGGGGTAAAGAAAAGGTTGCCAAGAAATATTTTTAAACTCTAAACATCTGCAATACCAGGTCGTATTCAATTTACCAATTCCTTCATTTCTATCATAAGTAAAGTTATGCCTCAGGTTTACTGTCAAGGAATGGGAAAAACGAGAGAGATTTTAGGTCGCTAGTGGATGTTAGAGTAGTTGCGATCAAACTCCGGAAAGACCACAACCGTACTATTTACGAGAAATAGAGAGAGAGGGAGAGAGAAAAATTTTTAGGTCTTGGGTGCGACAATATCATAGAAATTGAAAGTAAAATATTTACGAATATCACTGAATATTAAATTGATTTGGAAGGGTTATATGGAGAGTATTTCAGGAAAGACCAGACAAATGTTCCGTCTGGATGAGACAATATCATGGAAATTGGAGGTAAAATATTTACGAATATCACTGAATATTAAATTGTCTCGTATAGGGAGTATTTCAGGAAACGCCAGACATAATGATGAACAGAAAGCTTGCGAACGTGCATCGTTTACAGGTGGAGATATGTATGGTTCTCCAAGACCATAAGATAACTCAAGGATATCTCATTAAAAGAGGTGCTCAATTCAACTTGGATAGAAAGTAAAACGTATTGTTAGGCCGCCATCCAAGCTGTCGCCTCTTATGATTTAAACTCGAAAATAGTATAGGGCTGTCTGGGGAAGCTGAATGAGATACATATAGGAAATAGGAATACCATCCGTTGGTCTCCAGGTCATTTGGGAATTCGGGAGCAATTTTATTAAATAATCAGGCCTATGAGATAAACTCGCAAATAGCATTGAGCTTTTGGAGGAAGCTTAATGATGTAAATATGGGAATAATGTGGGAATTTGCAGAAAAATGCAGGCGGAGTTTAGCTTGAGAAGAATGGGGAGATGTATACGCAGCAAAAGGAAATATTGAGAAAGGTAAGGACTAATCTGAACTCTCTTTGAATAATTACAACTGAAGAAGATTTAAGTCATGTATCAGACTAGGCAGGGGTAATATGAAGTTAGAAACCGGCCTTTTAACAGAGCATTGTAGACTCAAAGAATACTAGTCCAGAATCGTTTCTCACCCAATATGTAAAGGATATGATGATAAGAATGTATCATCAGAACACATATTTCTAATCTGTGAAGTATTAATGCAGTACAGAATGCCACATGGAATAGTTGACACTGCGTATTCTCAAGTTCATCAGGTCAAAAAGCTTGCAGCAGAAATTTTAAAGATATCCCATATAGTACATTAGATCGTATAGTCGCAGATCTAATAATCTACATGGCAAGGGATTACTGATCCATCAGTCTATAACAGATTTTATTGAAAGTATTGGAAGTGTGGTGGATCTACAAGTTCTGAACAATTTCTCGCTCTCATAAATGTATATATTTCATATAGGTTTTCAGCCAACTGATACGCCTCGTCATGATATCGATGAAGCTGCTGAAGAGTTGTTGCTCAAAATTAAAACTGAATGTTTTTTCTACTAAAACGCTATACAATGAACCCATGAACTGACAATAGCACCACAATTTTCAAACCAGGTAATGAAATGATAAGAACAGGGATAACAAGTATTATATGTCAGAATATGTCATGTAATCTATGTTACAGAAGCTTATTGTAAATGATTTGACCAAAAAAACATGTTAATTAGTTCAGGTTAGATTGCGTAGATTGGTGAAAATTACTCTTTCACTCGGAGGTCAGGAGAATCTCACGGGTTAAACCAAAAAAGCATGGAAAAGCAATGAGAAAAGATTAGAAAACAAAGTTATAAGTTAAATAACAGAAACATACATTTTTATTTAATTGCTCAAGCGACACGGGTGGTGTCATTTAACCACCTTGTCATGAATGAAATCTTTTTTAGACTTTAGAGTACGCGAACTATATTTTGGATCCGATGGAAAGTAAATATCTATTGACCTTCTATTATAAACTACCGTCGATATTACGGGAGCTAATGTAATTTTCTTTTCCTTTGAATATGAACTCTTGGAAAATTTTGTATAAAACTTCTCCGTGTACAGACTTTATTTCAGGAGTAACAAACTCTTGTTGATTTTTGACTGCTATACCATACTTAGGTTAGTCTATTTTTCCTCTTTGTTTTTTCTTTCTTTTTTTTTATTGTTTTTCAATGCTCCCAAGATTACACTGGCATCTGTTTACACTGAAGTCCCTCGTCATTACATTTTCTTTTTTTTTTAACATTTCTTTTTTTAAAGTTTGTTGTTCTTGTTGTTTTCATTCATTAAGTAGCTACTTAGTCGTCATTATTATTACAATAAATACTTACCATACTTATTTACTCTACCCGTACTTTTCAAGAGAATTTTGTTTGAATTTCAATGTTAAATATCAATTGTCAGTCTATATTCTGTTAAAAAGAATAAAAAAAGAAAAAATAAATTCTTCTGTTGAAATGATATAAAATTTGAAAGATTTATCTCGTGTATATATGTATATGACACTGATAAATGCAGTTGGTATTAGAAATTAGAAAATATAGAACCGAATTGTTTCATCTTATTGTCCCAGAGAATAAGAAAAATCTGGTGGTCATAAGCCCCTTTATCTGTTGGCCACCGATTTTTTTTATTTCAAAAAAGGAACATGATCCGTGGGCCAACAATACTTAACGACAAAAGACAAACCTTTACTTTAGGTTAAGTCAAGCTATTGCCGTTCTAAATAGTAATTGATTCATGATGTTACTTTTTTTGGATACGTGCAAGCCTATGCCGATGTAGTTACCACAATCTTTTTATGGAAGTGGCTGTTGGGCAAAGACTATTCTCAAAACAAAGGTCGTTCCGGTACTTCCTCTTTGGACAGGAACGCATTCCGGAAGATAATTTCTGATAACGAGAATTGGCTGACGGTTTGAAAAAAAAATATAATTAATCACATATCCAAAAATATGAAATTAACACAAACAAATGGAAAGATTTCGATTCTCATTGTTGAATCTACAACATTAAGTAAAAAATCTACTCTAATTATATTTTTAAAATTCGAAATAAATAAAATCAGCGAACCACAATTCCTTTTTTTTTGATTTAATAGTCCGATCAAACAGCGTCCACCATTACAGAGTACCTTTTAAGTAATTTGGAAAAATATGTCTTCGGCGAGAATTATTTGAAACAAAATTTAATTGCATTTACTAGTGACGGAGCAAGTGTAATGTTAGGAAAAAGGTCAGGAGTGGCTACAAAATTATTGAATAAATTTCCAAAAATAATCACGTGGCACTGTTTGAATCATCGTCTGGAGCTCTCTGTTAACGATGCTGTTGCGGAAGTAAATGGTATTAACCACTTTCACATACTTATGGATAAATTATATACCATTTATCATCAATCTCCTAAAAATCAACGCGAACTAGAATCATGCGCGAAAAATTTGGGCGAAGAAATTAAAAAAATAGGACGTGTTTTAGGAATAAGGTGGATAGCTAGTTCATTCAGAACTGTTAATGCAGTTTGGCAAAATTTAAAATCTCTTGCTGAACATTTTCATCAAGCCGCAACTGGAGAAACTCGTTCAAAAACTGATCAGAGTGTATACATTGGTCTAAAAAATATATCATGTCTAAACAGTTTATAATTAACTTGGCATTAATGTATGACGTTTTGTATGAACTTTTCATCTTGTCTGAAGCGTTACAGAACAGAAGTGTAACGATAGTATATGTGGACAAAATAATCCGTCGAACTATTCGCTATTTGGAATCACTAAAAGACGTTAAAAAAGGAAACAAACTCATAGAAGTATCAGAGGCTTTTCAAGTAATGAAATTAGGAACATTAACTTTAACAGATACTAAAAAAAATTACTATTATCAACAGAAATCAATTCCTTGTAAGTCTCATTAATAATATGACTAGAAGACTACATACAGTGATTTGATAAGTGAATTTCGAGTACTATTTCCAACAGAGTGGCCAGCAGATATTGAAATTGGTTATGGAGAAAAAGAAATCCAGTCATTATGCACCAGATTTAATTTAACATCACCGATGTGATGTATCAATGCGTTTAGAGATTATATTGATACTGGAGGCAAAGTAATTCCTGAAGATGTAGAAATCTTAATTCGATACATAAATATTGTACCTTGCAGTTCGGCAGAGTGTGAGCGCGGATTCAGTAATATGAATATTATTTTAAATGAACAAAGAAATAGAATATTAATTGAAAATATAGCAAATATTTTATTTATAAAAATGAATGGCCCACCACAACAATTATTTAAACCAGATGATTATGTGAAAACTTGGTTAAGGTCTCATCGTTCAGCGGATGACAACAAAACAAGGAAAATTCAACCACAAGATCCTGAACATAATCCTATTTGGAATATTTTATAAAAACCATTAGTGTTTTCATGTATTGCTAAAAATATTTATGCAATATTGTTTGAGTATCTACTAAGCGTATTTTACAATTTGTTAACTAATTTTTATTAATCGTTCCTATTATTGTAATAAACATTTATATATATACATATACACAAAATGGGTTTCGTAATGATTTTCGTTTCCATTCCTTTTTATGCTATATATAGGGCAGATCCTGGCGACGGGCGAAATCTCCCTCCCCCCGTCGTCAAATTTGGGACATGAGACCTAAAAAAAAACGCCGCCGCCAGGAAATCACCCCCGTCGTTAAATTTGGAACATGAGACCGCACAGAGCGGCCGCCTACCCAGGATCGGCCCTGTCTATATAATTATATATACGCGTTCCGGTAAAAAAATTAGCACAACACCACTGATTTTAAGGCAATCAAAAAAAACTTTTGTTGGAAAATTAAAATAGGCGTTGATTTAAGTCATACATCAGGCTATACAGGAATAATCTGAGGGCTAGTATCAGGGCTCTTGGAACTAGAGCAACGATTTCTGGTTCCAGAATGAAATAATTCGTGTTTATGCAGAATCTCGCCATATATTTCGAGCTCCTCTAGGATTTATATGATTCTATGTATTCTATTCCAGTCGGCGTACTGTAGTAGATAGTGTGTTGGTTTATTAGACATGGCGTCACGGTTCAAACCCAAAGTGCAACACCTCCAGCGAAACGAAATATAAAAAATTTTTTCTTCTACGACTTCCTCTCAGCAGAGCAAACAAAATTGCCATGAAAGGTTAGGTTAGGTTAGAGGGCGTGTACTTGTCAATTAAGACAAGTACAGTACCCGGAGGTCGAATTGACCCATTGTACAACGACCTAGTTTCTCACACCACTTATGTTGTGTGTGGGACCTACAGTTTAAAGTCGACTCCGAACGACAGATTTTCATGGCAATTTTATTTACTCTCAGAGTTTTTGCCAGAAATCTGCTGAGAGGATGTCGCCGAAGAAATACTTTTTGTATTTTGTCTTGATGTCTGGCCTGGGGCCGAACCCTGGCTTTACGTTTAATAAGCCAACACACTATTTACTAGACTACGGCGACTTCAAGGACAGTTATTGGTCGCATTTAAAAATGACATCATATGTAGATGTTCTGCATAATAAGACATTTCGCCCTAATCTTCAAACAGCTTGTCCTAGCAAAGCAATATGAACGAATGCTCTGACCGTTAAAAGAATAGATTGTACGTGAAGTTTGAAATTCTAATTTAAATTTAAGATCTCTTTCAATCATTCATTCTTCAAGGGCAGGTAATTTCCTTTTTATTAAAGTTTATTATTACGAATCCGTAGAGCATAAATATTTTTTTTGTACATAAATTTTGAAATATTTCATTTCATCACCTTATTCTTAATAATTTGGACATCTTTGATCTTATCTGTCTACCTGAAATGCATTTCAGCATAATTCTTATATTTGTATTAAAAAAGTTCCCTTTTGGATGGTTAAACCTAAAAATGTCGAACACTTAAAATAGGATGACACATGACGTTACAAATTATTGAAATGTGGACACATCAAAAAGATTTCAATCAAATTCAACGGTTTGATAAACCCAAAAAAAAATTAAAACAAAATATCGTAAGCGTTTTACAATTCAATGAATTCCAACAAAACACTACAAATGCAGTGAAACCAATGAAAAATACTTCATTCTGCTCAATGAAATAAAAGAAATGCGATTAGACAGGAACGCAAGAAAGAAGAAGAGAAGAAGTGAATGACAATTAAACAACCGCAAGGTATGATTGGAATGATTGTTAGACAGGCCGTTTAAAAAGATAACCCTCAACAGAGATGACACAATACAGACGATGAAGAGTAGTCTTGACAGATAATTCGCTTCAGGTTAAGTAGATGAAGGATGATGAAGGTAATTAATAAGTAGGTTTTGACACTTTTGATTTCGTCTTGTTGCCCCTTTTTTTCGGTGTTTGATGAAATGAAGTAAAAAAGATTTGTTTTTTTTTCATTCTTCAATGAAATACAAGTATGTGAACACAAACATTTTAAAAAATATTTTTATATCTCATATACCACAATTATAATTCCAAGAAATTATCACAATTCTAAAGAATATTTGAATAAATTTATTCATATTTCAACAAGTTTTAATCATTTTTTTTTAATTTCCAAAAGCAATGAAAAAAATTTAATTCTGGATGTACATGTGTTTTCCACAGAAAAGTAGTTCAAATTATAAACAAATCAAATTCTTAAAATCAGACCTGTTGCCTGCAGTTTTTGATGTTTTCTGATGTTTTTGAAGAAATAAAACATTTCTATGTTGATGTCAAACATCTGGTTTTTCATTGTGTAAATTAAAAATACTTTATAAGTGCCTTCTCCAAAGAGTCCAAATATACAGAAGTGTAACTGACAAATACCAGAAGTTTGCCAGATTTTTAATTTTGGAGAACTGGAAAGCATAACTCATCATTAAACAGAATTAATTATTAGTCTTAAAAAATCGTTTGACCGCACTTGTCCGTAATTTTTTTTCAATTTATTGTGTGTTTTTTTTTTTGTTTTTTATGCATCAAGTCAACAACACGAACTACCGAGCTTCGTCAATGGATAACAGTCATCTTGTTGAAGCTACATTAGTCAAAATGGTTGTAATTTATTCAGTTTACATACATACATACATACATAATTGGTCATTATAACCCTTCAGTCAGGATTATTGATCTAGTTTCTCACACCACTTATGTTGTGTGTGTTAATTTTATACATGAGTGGCGGGACATACAGTTTAAAGTCGACTCCGAACGACAGTTTTTTGCCAGAAATCTGCTGAGAGGAAGTCACCGAAGAAATATTTTTTTTTTATTTTGTTTTTGATATCTGACCTGGGGTTTGAACCGCGGTTTCATGTATAATAAGCCAACACACTACCTACTAGACTACGGCGACTTCTAATAATTTATTCAGTTTGTTTTGCCAAAATACTGCGGGCGGCCTTAGGCAACAACGTGTGTTGTTCATTGAATGTGTTCTGGACTAATTTTCATCGAAAACTCATCTTCAGCAATGAGAGGTGATGTATACTGGTCACCGATATCGTGAGATTAGATCCCGTAAAATTTCCCTTGTGAAATATCGGATGCGCTTCATCCATGATATATTCGACTTTGATGTCGAAGCAGTCTAGTAGGCAGTGTGTTGGCTTATTAGCCGTGAGGCCGCAGTTCAAGCCCCAGGTCAGACATCTCCAAAACAAAATGAAATATGAAAAAATATTTCTACGGCGACTTTCACTTCCAGAAAATCTCCCAGAGTAATTAAGAAATTGTAAGACAAAGTTTCTCAGAAAAAAAAAGAGTCTGTCATTCGGAATCGATTTCAAACAGTAGATCGTAAATTTTTTTTTTAAATTGTTCGTCGATTCAACGAAGAGTAACCTTACTGTACATACAAAAATGACTACCCAGGGTTAGAAAAATGGGTGGCCAGAGTACGTTTACTCACTGCAGTCTTTCGTTATCAACCAAAGTTGTTGAAAAAAAGAGCAAAATTTGGCCAAACATAAAAGAATTATATGATAAAGAGTAAATGAGCTTCGTCGATTCGACGAACAGTAACCAGTCAGCAGTGTTGAAAAATTCAGTTCTTTAGTACTTTTTCATTTCAAAAATATCGCAGTACCCCCGCTACGCTTTCAGTACTTTTTTATTATTACAGTTTTAATGGTTTGCACTTTTCAACTAATAATGGGTTAGTAACACGTTCAACGCAATGCTAAAGTAGAATTAGGCTTTAGCCCGGTTAGCCAAACGTCCAGGGAACGGTACGTTCGTTTTTAGAATACGAAAAGCAATGAAAACGCTTGCCGAATCGTAATGTAATTTCGGTAAGCATTTGCATTGCTTTTCATATGCTAAAAACCAGCGTATGTTAAATTAAGTTCCATCGACGTGACTAAACGGGTATTTTACGCTTTTGTTACGTTCCGAATCAGCTGTTTTTGTCCTGTCTAGTCTAGTAGGTATGTGCTGGCTTACTAGACGTGAGCCCACGATTCAAACCCAATGTCAGACATATCCATCAAAACGAAATTTTAAAAAAAATTTCTTCGGAGACTGGCAATAACTCTCTGAGGGTAAATAAAACTGTTACGAAAAAGTTTCTTAAAAATCTGTCGTTCATAGTCGACTTTAAACAATAGGTCCCGCTTTATGTATAAAATTAACACACACAAACTAAGTGGTGTGAGAAGCTAGGTCGTAATCCTGACTGAACGGTTGTAATGACCAATTATGTATGTATGTATTTTTTTTACAAAAGTACTATTTGATGCAGAAAAGTACTCTTTCAGTTATAATTCAGTACCATTTAAAAAATTCACTTTTGCAACACTGTCGGTTAGGATTAAATTGTTCGTCGATTCAACGAAGAGTAACTTTAATGTACAAAAATGAAGAGTAACCGTCCAGGGTTGAATAGATGCTAACCCACAAAAAAAAAAAACTATATTAAAAACTTATTTCAAACTTATCCCAAGGAAAAAAAAGTTATTTGTTTATTGAAACTTTGGATAAAATAACCAATAGGAATTTTATTTATTAAATAAATGCTTTAACCCTTTCATGCCCGAATTTTTTGGGTATGAAGTATATTAAATTCAGAGTCCTACGTATTCTGGTTATACACGTTTTTAACCAAGCTTGTTTGCAAAAAAAAAAAAATCTTTTATAAAAATTAAAAATTACGGAATTTATGAACAAAAATGTACAATGTTGCCTATAGGCAACATGGGGCATGAAAGGGTTAAAAATTAACTAAAATACACTTTTTTATGTTTCAAAAAATTTTTATATTTTCTTGTTAATTTTATTGTTTGATTGCGACTAGTTATCGCTTGAAGATGAAAAGAAAGAGAATGTTCCCAAATTCGGTTGAGGCCTAGGTAAATTTCTGAGAAGATTCTAATCGGATAGAACGAAAGCTGTAGGAATTTTACAATTAATTAAGGTTGCCTGCTAAATATTCGACCATTCAGTGACAACATTACTAATTGAACTGCCGAATATTAAAAAAAAAAACAGAAATATATAGCATTGCATTGCTATAATATTATATTTGGATGTCAATCATAAACATTAAAAATATAATCAATGGGATTTTTTGGTTTTAGGCAACATTTAAAATGTCAAACAAATTTATTTAATTTAATTCCTTCATCAATAGAAACATCCATTCCTGCAAAGTAGACATTGGCAACATTTGTTCATAAACTCTGTCAACTTTATACATGTTGGAGAACAATGTTGCAATACATGCTTAACGAGATGTTTATTGTCATAAGTATCTAAGCTTGTATTATTTACATTACAGTTGATATTTACGCAACATGTTTATTAGATGTGAATGTTATATGATGATCGAATACAGTTTGAACACAGTGGGGTGGATGTTAATAATTTTAATAAGAGAAAATAATAAAAAAAATTTCGAATCGTTCATCACACCTTCCACTGTTAGCACTAATTGCTGTCTTGCTGCATTTGAAATAATTGCACCACTGTTGAAAATTAAAATTATGAAATGGTACTGAACTATAACTGAAAGAGTACTTTTTTGCATCAAATGGTACTTTTGAAAAAAAAAATATTTATTTATATTTAATACACGTACGGAATAGAACAGAAAACTAACGACTTACGAATGCTTCTCACATACAAAACAAAAACAGCTAATTTGAAACGCAACACCCGGTTAGCCAAGCGTCGAAATTACATTACGGTTCGGTAATGCCACTCATTGCTTTTCGTATTCTAGAAAGGAACGTACGTTCAGTATACGTTTGGCTAACCGGGGCTAAAGGCCAATTCTACCTTAGCATTACGTTGAACATGTTGCAAACGCATTAATAGTTGAAAAGCGCAAACATAAAACATGCAATAATAAAAAGTACTGAAAGTATCGCGGGGATATTGCGGTATTTTCTAAATGGAAAAGTACTGAAAATAGTACCAAAGTACTGCATTTTTTAACACTGAATCGCACCCATTTATTCTATTTTTGAGAGATTGCTGTTCTTGCTGCGATGCGTTCGATAACATTCAACATGTATGGTGATAGGCAGTTTAGTGACAGTGAACCACTGAGTAGACAATATATCTCCAACCATTTTATTATTACGTCGAAATCGGTTATGAAAATGTCTTTTCTTCAAATTCAACCACCAAACGGCGGACCTGTAGAGTAGCAATAAAGAGCAATTTCCAAATTACTGGTTTTCAATTCATGTTCCAGATATTTGGCGTTATCGGACAGAGTGGAAGAATTGAGATTTGCTTCTAAACAATACTGCAGTGGTTAGATCAAAAGCCAGCTGACATTCTTCGTACTATTTTGACAAATGAAATAATTTTTATCATCCTCCTCCTCATCTCCACAGCTTCTGTAGAAATCATGCGCAAGGTGTCCAAGACCAATACGCCTCGCATGCTTTCTTATAATACAACGCCCGGTAATAACCCCGATAACAGTGCAGTTCTTTGGAGTTTAAACGGAATCGCCGTGCGCCTCCTATCCAGCCTTGGCCAGCATTTTTGCGCCGTTCTGCCCTTGTCCGAAGCTGCCCACCTACTATTGACAAGATCTACGATTGCATTGCCAATTATAAGCTTTCAGGTCCCAAAGGGATCCCCAAAGTAGAGAATTCTTCAGAGAGTTCGATGGTCGTGCTTTTCTGGCCAGTTCATCCGCTCTGCAGTTGCCGGGAGTATCCTTATGTCCCGGTATCCATGTGATACAAACATCACATCGCTTCGCCACCTCATTGAGATATCTGCAACAGTCGTACACCGTCTTGGAGTTTATTCCACTAGAATCCAATGGATTGATAGACGCCCGGCTATGGGAAAGTATGGTGATTTTCCGCCTGTAAACATTTTTGTCCACAATAATTTTCACCGCTGCCTGAATTGCTGACACTTCCGCCTGAAAGACGCTGCAGTGATTCGGTAGCCTTTTAGACTTGGATTGATTGCGAATAAATACCAATTCCAACGGCTCCTGCCAGTTTGCAGCCATCGGTGTAAATTTGTGCGGAGTCCCTTGCGAGGTGCGCTGCACCATTCCTCCAATCCTCCCTTTCCGGAATGGATGTCCTAAAATTTATTGAGAAGTCATATTGCGGTGTCATGTAGTCACTACTTCCGGCAATATCAATTTCTCCAAGTATCCTTGTATGGCCAATGCCCGAGGCATGCCATTGTCCAGTAGCCCAGAGACGCCTACTAACCTTTGCCGCCACGCCCCTGCAGTAGAGGTCAAGCAGTAGAAGGCATACGATTATCTCAAGACCGATCGTAGGAGCAGTGCGCAGGGCACCAATGGTAATTATGCTAGCAGATCGTTGTAACCTAAGGTTGCTGTGGTCTAGTAGGAGGTGCGTTGGCTTATTAGACGAAAAGCCAGGGTTCAAACCCCAGGCCAGACATCAAAATAAAATTCAAAAAAGTGTTTCTTCGGCGACTTCCTCTCAGCAGATTTCTGGCAAAAACTAAACTAAATAAAATTGCCATGAAAACTTTCTCAAAAATCTGCCGTTCGGAGTCGACTTTAAACTGTAGGTCCCGCCATTCATGTATAAAATTAACACACACAACATAAGTGGTGTGAGAAGCTAGGTCGTAATCCTGACTGAAGGGTTGTAATGACCAATTATGTATGTATGTATCGTTGTAATCAGTGTATCAGGTTCCAGTTCGTTGTCCTATTCAGGGATTGCCACCACACCAGGCATCCGTAGGTCAGGATAGGTCTGACCACCGCTGTGTAGATGAGTGAGTCATCTTAGGTCTTAGGCCCCACTTCTTCCCCAACACCTTGTTGAAGGCGTAGAGGGCGATAGAGGCTTTCCTCAGTCTGTTAGTTATATTTGGTTTCCACGATAGCTTCCTATCCAGGATAAGGCCCAAGAAGCGTGCTTCCTCCTTGAGTTGAAGTTCCGATCCATACAATCTCAGTGGACGAAAAGGTGGAGGTTTGTACCTTCTCGTGAAGAGTACGACCCCGGTTCATCGGAAGCTCCGACTGGATCCTGGAATAGGGGGAATGGAAAACTGTGGTATCACAATGGGCCCTGTGGGCACCCTAAGTATGTCCGCTCATGACTCCATCGAGGGATAGCCACTTCTACCTACCTAGGATGTTATACGTTTTAGAGGGACATTAAATAATAAATTTTTGTAACAAATTAATACTGCCGATACGATATTCATAATCATTTTAGAATAACAGTTCTTTTTAATTAAAATCCAATAAATTATCAACTGAAAGTCATAATTTTCTCAACATCATTAGTGGCAAAGGGATGTTAAAAAAAGAAAAACCGGCTAAAATTTAACAGCAGCAGCAAAATTTCGGAACACATGTTATCAATAAATATGTTGACGACGACGACAACAATGGCTGCAATGTATGATCTCTTACATGAAATTAAGAAGCCACGTCTGTGTTGTTAGCAATGAAGGATGTGTTAAAAAATAGGAGGTGACAGCCACGAGTATTTCTGTTTTTTTTTCAAATTTAATAAATGAGCATGAATTATAAAATTAAAACATAAATTATGAGACATAACATGGAAGGGAATATGGACGGAATGAACGAACTATGATGGATGAAGATGAGCAACTAATTTATTTCTACAAAAATAAAGAATGTATGTTTGAATACAACTACAAAAAATAAAAACAAAACTAAATTCCTAAATGATTTACAGCCTTATGTATATTTATAGCCAAAATGTTTTCTAGTGAAACTTCTCTTAATAAAATGCACCAGCAAGTGCACCTGCCTACCACCAACCAAACCGTATAAGTTTTAGCCACTTTCGACAAACATTTTGAAAATATTTTATGAGCGTTTATTTTAAATGTTATTACAACATACCAGATATGTTTGTAATCGAAAATATTCTGTTTAAATGTATTCTGTTTCCAATGGCTGGTTGCTGATAATTATTTTTATTTTATTAAAAAAAAAAATAAGGTGTGACATTATTTTAATTTTATTTTCTTTTCATTTTGTGCACATTTCCTTCATTCGTTGTCGAAGTGTTTCGAATTTAATTTCAAATACAAAGTTTAGTCGAGGTATTCCATAAAACTTAATTAACCATGCCAAATAGATATTTGAATATAAATGTAACAAATTACGAACAAAAAATTCTTTAAATTTCTATTAAGAGCCTTTTTGGTGGTGGTTAGAATTGATATCAATGTTGCCAATAGTCACGGGTTCAATATAAGTTTCTTTAAAATTGCTCACTACGTGCTTAAGTAAGTTTAAATTGACAAGTGCAGTAATTGACAAGTACAGTACCCATTGTACGTAACGTCCTTAAGAAGGAAGAATAAAAGAGGGGGTAGTAAAAAGGGAGCGGAAGTAGGAAGGGAAACGTGCTTAAGTAAACAACTGAATAAATTTGTAGCTGATAACCTCGATCAGACAAAAATCTCTATCGATATTTATTGATATTTGTTTTAATGCAGTCCGGAGGCAACGTTAAAGGTAAGCAAGGTTGTAAATATTGCATGTAATGTAATTCCGGATTAAAATACATACATACATACATACATAATTGGCCATTACAACCTTTCAGTCAGGATTACGGCCTAGCTTCTCACACCACTCATGTTGTGTGTGTTAATTTTATACGTGAGTGGCGGGACCTACAGTTTAACGTCGACTCCGAACGACAGATTTTTGAGAAACTTTTCATGGCAATTTTATTTACTCTCAGAGTTTTTGCCAGAAATCTGCTGAGAGGAAGTCGCCGAAGAAATACTTTTTGTATTTTATTTTGATGTCTGGCCTGGGGCTCGAACCCTGGCTTTTCGTCTAATAAGCCAACACACTACCTACTAGACCACGGCGTGGAATAGGGGCACTGCGCACAAGGTAGAATTAGGAAATGCTAAAGATACTAAGGTATTCAGATAGATGGATTTCGATCTTCGAAATCAGGGAACGAACTGAAGGTTACCCACAGGCGGAGTGTTTGAGAATGAACTCTTGATTAAACTATTTCAGGCAGGCCCTGAACAAGCCCACAAAAGTATACATCCGATTAACAAATTTCACAAATTTCTGAACCAATGGAAAAGACCGTCTTAAAATCGAAGAAAGATGTCAGACAACTATAAAGATTTTCAACGAAAACGGATTTTGCGGGCCTGTGCAGGCCTGAGCTTGTGTTAAAATATTTCAGAAATTTTTTAACCAAGACCGTCTTAAAATTGGGGAAAGTTGTCAGAATTTTTCAACGAAAACGGATTGGTTAAAAAATTTCTGGAATTTGTTAACCGTATGTATACTTTTGTGGCTGAGTGTAAATCAGCTAGGTAGGAGTGTAAATCAGCTGGGTCTCCGATTATGTGGACTTAACCTTGCTGCAATAAGGAGCAGCAAGAAAACTCCCAAGTCGCTGTTAGGACCAGAACTTTTCTATGGAGTAGGAAAAGATGTTTGGAAGGGTATACTAAGAGAAAGGTACGATAGAGAAGGGCAGACAATATTCAAAATAAAAGTGTTTGAATCAGTCTGAAACCACTTGTTTTTAATAATAATAGGATAACCCCACACGCAGATTCCAAGTCTATAATCGGTTTCCTCATTGTAGAATCTACAAGTTAGTTTCGAAGGGATTTCTGATTTAAACAGATTTTCTTTGAATCTGCAAGATCAGATCAGATATTATCAAGCTACTTGTGAATTGCTATTCAAATCTCCTCCCATTATAATCATCATATAGCTACCATCCTCCCTTTTCATCGACGCTATCATTCCGGATCTGTTTTTCTCAAGAGCATTATATGCCCACGCTACCGTTGTTAGTTCCTCTAACAATCAGGGAATAAGGGAAACCTTCTGGTGACTTCATATTTTTACACCGTAAAAGGCTAGGTACCCCAAAGAAGAATTCAGAGTAAATTTAAAATTCAAGGGACCAATATTTTCAAATGTTATACCCAATATTTAGTAGGTCAAGCACTCCGTTTAACCCATTTTACAATAAATGTACCAGTTTTGTTTAGCGTTTTCTGTTGATATTTGCCGCCATGCACTTAGAGCAAGTTTTTCAGTTTACTTTTGTTTTAGGCTAAGTAACCGTTCTCCTTAAATATCTTTTGAAGCCATATCGGAATTTTGTGGGGACTTTGGTAAGCAAATCACTTCTTCACATTAACAGCAGTATGATTGGGTTCATTGACCTTTTGGAAGTAATAATCACTTCGAATTCTTAATTTTTCCGAATTTGTTCTTTAGAATGTTTAAATACTCTCTTTTATTTATTATTTCATCAATAAAATCCAAACTACCCACATCTGGTACCGAGATAAATGCCCACAATATTCCATACGAATTGACCGATCAGTTCTCAATTGAAGTGCAGACACTTTATGGGATTTCTAATTGGTTCGAACATGATTACGCTCCTAATACTTCTACAACTTATTAAAAACTGATATTGTAAAATTGTGTGAGACTGCTCACAATTTTTCTTGGGAACTTGTTCATATGTATTCCATTTAGGACACCCTGTGCCTTTCACTTTTTGCGAATTTTTAACAAAATTATTTCCGCAACGAAATAAATAATTGGCGTATACAAAATTAATTATTAAAACATTTAAAAAAAGATGAAGGCTAGCGTGGGAAAAATATTGTACTGCATGTGCAATGAAAACTTTGAAATAATTGTACAATAATCATGATTGAATTAACCGCACAGCAATCACATACAATTTAATAATGAACCCAATTCCAATATCCAGGCACAACGTGGTATTTTCAATATGTTTAACGCAGCGAATAGAGAAAATTTAATTGAAATTCAAGTGAAAAATAAGAATATTTTGCGGATAAATAAATGGCGAGCGAAACAATAATTCCCAATAAAACCAAAGAGAATAAATATTCAATTCACTTTCGATAAATAGGCCACATGAAGAACAATTAAAGTGAGGGGTTGCAATTGAATTGTGGCACTTTTGTGGCACGGCTTTTTTTTGTTTTTGCTTGATGTTAAATTTAAACGGCGCTAAATAATTTGTACTTGCGTTTTGCAAAATATTTTTCAATTCTTTTCCAATTGCAACGTTTTCCACGCGAAAGTTGTGAAAGTGAGAGCTGATCGCGACTGCTGGCAAAGGACATATATGTTTAACCCCTAATTGTTGTGTTGGCCGGAATTTGTTATTCAATCGTGTGTAAAAAATTTCAATTTCCATGCTTAGTTTACAATAAACAAAAACAAAAAAAAACGTATAGTATAACACTAACTACTAACGCATTTCATTCAATGACACATTAACGTGTTGTATTACAATGCACCGAATCGAGGCACGTCTGTATTGTTGATCGTGCAAGATGTCATGGTTAATTAGTTGTTGAGTTATTATTGGCCGGAAGAGAGAAAGTTGGGAAAATAACTGTGGGAGTCTTTGGTTTTATTGTCGTTATTAATTTCAATTTGAAAAGTAATTTATTTATAACTTATAAGTATTATTTAACAAATTAATATTAAAAATATAAAACATTTTAATTTTGAGATCTACCAGGTATAAATAAGCGTCTTTTGTGAAAAGAAAAGAGTAAAAAAAATTATTCAAGGGATTGGCCATTACTGGCTACACATTTATTACTTCTTTCAGGTAATTTGTGGATTACGCACCAATAAAACTGTTCGTCTTTTGATGCAAAGCAATTAGTCACCTAATTTTCGAATTCTTCTGAGTGCTGCTCAGTCAACGTCTGTCCCATTGATGAAAACAAATAGTACTCGGAAGGACACAAGTCTGGTGAAAACGGTGAGTGGGGTAGCAGATCAAAGCCTAATGCTTTTATTGTGTTCTCAACCGCCTTTGTTTTGTGTGAAGGAGCATTGTCATGTTACAAACTTACATTGCCACGTCTTATGGCCCTTTGGGGCCATTTTTCAAACAGATCATTTGTTGTCGGTGGCGATATATATTAACAGTTTCACTATGTTTCAAGGGCCTGTGGTACACCACACCGTTCTGTTTCCACCAGACACACTGCATTGTCGTCCTGACAAATCAATTTGGTTTTGAAAACGAAGTTGACGGATGTTGCGAATAAATATCCGATTTTTTTCTGTTTAAAATTCTGAAAATAAATCCATAATCAACCTCTGGTAACAATTCATTGCAACACTGATTTTCTATCATGCAAGCAAAGTTTAACAAGTGGTTTTTCGGTTTTCCATTTGTCTGTCATTTAATTCATGTGGCACCAATTTTTCAGACCTTTGCATCTTTCTAATAGGTTTCAAGCGATCAGAAATTGTTTGTTGTGCAACATTTAATATCTCTGTTATTTGTTTCTATCTTACTATTACTACCAATACTATTTGCAATTTGACATCATCAAACTTTTTTAGTACTTTTCCACGTTCTTACATAAAAGCCGTTATCTCTGAATCGTCGAAATCATCTTCGGCATGCTGCTTCTGGTATGTTATGACCACTATGGGGCTTTACAAGCATTCTATAGATCTCACCAACGGTTTTCTTGAAATGAAAATAAAAAATTAAAGCCTTCCGTAAATCATCATTCTCTGAATATGAAATCATCTCTTGAACACAATAAAAAAAACGTTGTTGTTCACTGATTTGCTGATATTCGTTTACAATATATGAATCTTGACGCTCACTTTACACCAGTACACCTGGTATCTTAAAAACAATTTTATAGCCAGAAAGCGCATGAGTAGATAAGACGTGTGCACGTGTGTGAAAAATTCCAAAATTGATAAGTTTAATATTTGCCTTTCCAGGAAACAATAGTAATGTCTCTCCCAAACTCTTTTACAATTTAAAATGCAGCGTACACATTCTCTGTGAATCTAATTGCCGCTTTACTTTCAGTCCATTTTCAGTGTACCCTGATACTGGATTAGAGCAGCGGCTGTCTTTATAGTTATTATTTTAGTCTCAAGACTCAAATACTCCGAAAAGGTTCCGCATCAGCCTTTTTCTGTGCTTGGGCGTTCATTTCCAATATCTGGTGATACCCAATTAAGAATGCCTTGTATAATGTAGTTCTAAGAAGAGCTGTGATTATGATCTCCACTGTTCTCAAATATGTTTTGATAATTTCTTTTCTCGAAATATAATTTGGAAACTGCGTCTCCATAGATTGGAGTTGTTTGGCTTACAATGTCTTAGAACCAGGACACGTTTTTAGAATTGAGATCAGTTGCTTTCATGAAACAAAATGATGCTCTAAATATATTAGAGGAACATGTTGGACATATCTTTCACTCATTAATATTCAAACAAAAATAATTCAATATTTGGGTTTTGCGAAAGCTCTGTTCAAAATGGGTGACGCATGAGCTTTCATATATACATACCTAATTGGCCACTACAACCCCTCAGTCAGGATTATGGCCTAGCTTTTCACACCACTTATGTTGTGTGTGTTAACTTTATACATGAGTGGTGGGACCTACAGTTTAAAGCCGATTCCGAACGACAGATTTTTCAGAAACTTTTCATGGCAATTTTATTTACTCTCAGAGTTTTTGCCAAACATTTGCTAAGTGAAAGTCGCCGAAGAAATATTTTTTTTTAATATTTCGTTTTTGATGTCTGACCTGAAGTTTTGACCGTAGCCTTACGTCTAATAAGCCAACACACTACCTACTAGACAGGCCGACGAAAATCCTCTACCAAACCCTCCACGTGGGTGTCGGCTGGTAATGGTGGTTGCCCGATGGGGTGTCCACCAGCCAAGGGGGGAGTCCATACTCATTTGATTGTAGGTCGAATGAATTATGGCTCTCACCATAGGATAGAGGTATGGGCTGGACTAAGGTGTTATACGACCCGTGCCGATAGTCAGCCTGGCTGGGGGCCCATCAAAAATATCCCAGTCGTTAACGGAGTATCCTGGATACCGGGCGACCTCCAGGATTAACTAGCCTTACCTGGGCACAGCGGATCCCTGCTCAGGTGGACCTTCCCCTTATCCGCAACTCGTGGGACCAAAAATGAATAATGAAAATAAATTAAAGAAAAATCAGGAAACCGCCTCCACTAGTGAGGACGAGAACGGAACTCGTAAAAATCCGCGTACGGGTGTTAAGCCGACGCCCGTCTCCACAGAAGAGGGAAAAGACTTGGTTGATGCTAAAGCAGACCAAGAATCTAGTACCTCAAAAAATAATAGAACACAACAAGCCAAAAGCGTCGGCCTTTCCAGAAGCAAGGTTGCTCCAAAAGCCGGACCTTCGTCCAGCAAGAGTGGCCTTGGTAATGTAAAGGTTGACACGGCTCAGAAAATGAAAGAATCGAAGCAGAGGTACAGTGAGCGATTGAGCGCAAAGCGGGTTCTAGACAGGATCTCCAAGATCCCAATAGATAACCGCACGCAGCGCGAAGCACAATCACTGGCCTGGGCCAAGGAAAAGCTCGAAGAACTAGACAAGACGTCGACCATGGAGGTGGCTGTCAAAAGACAGCGATCTTCTGATGGAGACGCTCCAGGCGCTAAAAAATCACGCAGCTCGCATCGCACCAACACCTTATACAGTGAGGTGCTAAAAGACAGTATAGAAATGGCGGTTGTAGATCGCTCAGATCCAGACGGCAGTATTACACCGTCGAACTGGAGACTTGTAGCAGACGCCCTTGCAGACGTCTTCCTAGAAGTAATGGAGGAGAATCCGGGACCAGTTCCAGTCTACCAAATGTGTGGCTGGCACCAAGGACACGTGAAGCTAGTAACGTGTGCTGATAAGAGAGCCCTGGATCTCTTCTCCATCGCCATAATGAGGGTAGGTGAAATCTGGAAGGGCGCCAAACTAGAAGTAGTGCCCAAGGATGCCATACCTAGCAGACCCCGAACACGCTCTTGGATACCCTTAACTCCAAAGGAGCCAGAAAAAGTGCTAAAAATAATAAAAATGTGCAATCCAAAGTTACCAACACACAATTGGAAAATTGCAAAGTTGGAGGAGCGCCATGGATCTCGCTGTGCGACTATCATAATCAATCAGGAATCCCTGGAGCACCTGGCAAAATCCAATGGTGTGGTGGCCTTTGGATTTGAACATATTATCCTAAAAGTATATAAAAAGGATAATCGCCCCATGGAGTCGAGTGACAACGCCCCTCAGGGGGACAAGCCACAAGACGAACACATGGGCGCATCAGTTAATGAAGAAAAGGAGGAGGATAACCTTACAGCATCCTCAACGCAGATTCATACCCGGTCCAGAGTTAGCTCTCTCTCTTCCACTGGGTCGGATATAGCATCTGCCTTTGATATGCTGTTAAGGGAATCTGATCTCCTGGACGAGGCTGATCAAGAAGATTATGGCCTAGACATTACGATGGTGGAGAAGAGAGAGGATGAAACAGACCATCATGGTCCGAGTAATCCAAATAAATCTCCATCACTCTAAGGCAGCATCGGCTGCACTACTTCTCCGGCTGGCGAACAGAGGAGAAGACATAGCCCTGATCCAAGAACCATGGTCCATAGCCAATAAGGTTTGTGGATTAGGGCACAAAAATTATAGGCTGGTCCATGCCAAATGTGTAGGTAGACCCAGATCCTGTATACTCATTAAGAACAACTTAATGGCATATTTGCTTCCTAATTTCAGCAATGAAGACCTAACCACACTAACGGCGGAGATCAATGGTAAGCAACATTGGATCTCCTCCTGTTACATGCCGCATGACCTAAGCAGTCACCCACCACCAGATCCAGTGAAGACTCTGGTTACAGAGGCAAAGCGCTCAAATGTTGGCCTGCTGATTGGCTGTGATGCCAACTCTCATCACACTATATGGGGCAGCACGAACGTCAACGAACGGGGTGAGTCTCTTTTTGATTTTATTATATCTAATAACCTATTAGTTTGTAACACGGGTAATAAGCCCACATTTATAACGAAAAACAGAAGGGAGGTTTTGGACATAACCCTTACCTCCGGCAATATTTATGATAGTGTCAGAGATTGGAGAGTCTCGGAGGAACACTCCTTTTCTGATCATAGGTTTATTGAATTTTCCCTTGGTAGGGGGAACAATACTGTAAGGGCGATTAGAAATCCTAGAAATACGAATTGGGATCTTTATGATCGCCTTGTCAGGCTGGGCTTGGACCCACTCACGAGCTGTAGTATAGATAGTATTTCTGGACTTGAGGCTACAGTGGCTGAATTCACAAAGGTCATAGTAGGGGCTTTTGAAAAAGCATGTCCGAAAAGGGTCAACAGGGGTCCCTGGTGGGACCGGGATCTGGACATGCTCAGAAAGGAGTCAAGACGACTCTTCAATGTGGCGAGAAAGTCCGGTAATGCGGATCAGTGGAGGGACTATAAAGTGTCCCTTGGAAAATACAAGAGAGTTCTAAGACGGGCTAAGAGGGACTCGTGGAGAAATTTCTGTAGCAACATGGAAACTATCAACGAAACTTCTAGGCTAAGGAGAATTCTCTCGACAACATCCTTTATACCCAGTGTACTGCAAAGGGAAGATGGCTCATGGACCAACTCTGAGAAGGAAACTTTGCATCTTCTTGTGGACACCCACTTTCCACCGGGACAAGGTTCGGATGCGCGAACAACCGTCTCGGGGAGTGAATCACAGTGGGAATACTGCTCGATCATGTCTGCGGACGCGATAAAATGGGCGATAGACGGATTTAGACCGTTTAAATCTCCGGGACCGGACGGAATATATCCGGCACTCTTGCAACGTCTGGAAACGAAACACATCAGAATGCTTGAGGCGATGTTTGTCGCCAGTATTCGGATGGGCCATATACCGTCGGAATGGTGTAAAGTGGGGGTAGTCTTCATACCGAAGGCTGGAAGAAACTCTCATACTACACCCAAGGACTTCAGACCCATAAGTCTATCCTCCTTCTTATTGAAGACTATGGAGAGACTCGTGGATGTGAATCTGCGTCAGACCTTGGATGGAAATCTCCTTTCCGGGGGACAACACGCATACATTAAGGGGAGGTCTGTTGAGACTGCCCTACATAGCCTGGTGTGCAGGATAGAGAAATCGCTGGCACAGAGGGAATACACTCTGGCTACTTTCCTTGACATCGAAGGAGCCTTCAATAATGTGGAACTTTGCGCTATAACCAGGGCGCTGGATAGTCTGGGTGTACGATCCACTATAGTGAACTGGATAACTAAGCTACTTTGTGGGAGAATAATCTACCCCACACTTGGGAGCTCACAGACAACCAGGGCTATAGGGAGGGGAACTCCACAGGGCGGAGTACTCTCTCCTCTTTTGTGGAATCTGGTGATGAATGAGCTACTAGTGATACTAGAACAAAATGGATGTGAGGCAATTGCCTATGCGGATGACATTGTTCTTGTTATCTCCGGAAGATTTGTTGACACTATCAGAGATAGGATGCAACTGGCTCTGAGGAGGGTCTGCGTGTGGGCATCTGAACGTGGTTTGGGTGTTAACCCGGTGAAAACGGAAATAGTACTATTCACAAGAAGGTACAAGCCACCGACATTTCGTCCATTGAAACTTAACGGGACGGAACTGAAACTCAAACAGGAGGCACACTTTCTAGGACTTATTCTGGATAGGAAGCTGTCTTGGAAATCGAATATCATTAACAGAACTAAAAAGGCTTCCATTGCCCTGTATGCTTGTAACAGAGTGTTGGGGAGAAAATGGGGCCTAGGACCTAGGATGACACACTGGATCTACACAGCGGTGGTCAGACCTATCTTAACCTATGGATGCCTAGTTTGGTGGGAATCCCTTGAAATTAAAACTAACTCGAAACTAATACAGCGACTGCAGAGATCTGCCTGTATTATCATTAGTGGTGCCTTGCGCACTACACCTACGTCGGCACTGGAGATAATTTTGGGCCTCTTTCCGCTTGACCTTTTCTGTAGGGGAGTGGCTGCTAAAATAAGTAAACGTCTCTGGGCGACTGGACAGTGGCATGACTCGGGCATAGGCCACGCAAGAATCCTGAGGGAAGTTGGAGCTGTCGGGAGCAGTGACTACATGACACCGAGGTACGACTTCACGAAGAGATTCAGGACATCGGTTCCGGATAACGGAGCCTGGAAGGGTGGTGTGACCCACCTGTTTAGAGACTCCGTACAAATCTACACCGATGGCTCTAAGCTGAACGGAGCGGTTGGCAGTGGAATTTTTTCGGAATCAGTTGGAATAGCTCAGTCTATAAGACTACCAGACCACTGCAGTGTCTTTCAAGCGGAGGTGGTGGCCATACAGGCTGCGGCGAGTATTATTGGGGATGGAAGGGTCTCCAAGCGGAACGTTACCATACTTTCTGATAGCCAGGCGGCTATCAGGGCTTTGAGTTCTAACGTGATGAACTCCAAGACGGTGTACGGCTGTCGCAGATATCTCGACGAGATAGCGGAACGATATGACATCCATATCGTATGGGTACCGGGACACAGTGGTATTCCGGGCAACTGTAGAGCTGATGAACTTGCCAGGCGGGGCACGACCATCGAGCTCACCGCTGAGTTCTCGAATCTAGGCATACCAATGAGGACCTGCAAGCTCATAATTGATAATGCGATCGTCGATTCCGTCAACGACAGGTGGGCGGCCTCGGACACGGGTAGAACGGCTCGTAAAATCTGGCCAAGGCTGGATGAGGGGCGCACAAAGAGTCTACTTAAACTCCAAAGAGGCGCGCTCAGTGTAGTTGTCGGTGTCATTACGGGGCATTGCATTATGGGTACGCATGCGAGGCGCATTGGACTTGGACACCTTGCCAACGACTTCTGTAGAAGCTGCAGAGATGAGGAAGAAGAGGAGACTGTCTCTCACCTGCTGGGTACATGCCCGGCTCTATGTCAAAGGAGAAGGAAGTACTTGGGTACTTACTACATGGATGATCTGGAGGAACTGTCAGAGATTGACATTGGCAGCCTAAATCGCTTCATCAGGAGCTCCGAATGGTTTCGAGACTAGGGGATAATGGATGACTGTGGTAGCACAATGGGCCCAATGCGGCCTAAGTGTGTCCATCAACAAGAAAAATTTTTCTTGGATGGGCAGCCACCTCTACCTACCTACCTACCTACCTACTAGACAACGGCGACTTCACATAAGCTTACAGTCGATCAAAAACGATAACAACGAAGCGATGATTCTAAGCAGTTTTAAAAACTATTCTATTATAAAATGCCCAAATTTATTTGTTGATATAGATGAAACATCCACTCATCCAAACATCCATTGTTACATATTGTTCTATATCAGCCTGCGATTATTTCATTCACGCGGTTAATTCATTCACTTTTACAAATTTTCAAAAGCCAAAGATATAGAAAGAAGGGAAATTTGCTTATGAAGTACATGACCAGCTCGATGTTGAAGGAGAAGAGGGCATCTTGGTGTTTAAAGCAGGGTCGTCCAACAGGGGCGTTCTAACAGTTACAGTTGATAATGGCAGTCCTGCTGAAGCTATATCTGTCAAATATATCTGGCAAATTAGTTGTCATTTATTCTACCTGTTTTGTAAAATCTCTATGGTCGGATATAGCATTCATCATCTCAACGACTTGAATGCGGAACAGTGGTAAGGGATATAAATTTACATCAAAAAATTATCTTCCGCTATGAGGCCCATTTCTGGATGAATGGCTATGTGAACGCACAAAATCATCGAATTAGGTACAACGTTTTCCATCGGTCAAATTAAGCCGTGAAAAATTAGATATTTCGGATGCGCTCCACACAAAGAAACCGTGGCGGACGTTTTCCAGATGTTTTCTTTCTCGCAAAATGGCATCAAAAAAAATAAATAATTTCGATTATATCTCACACAATTTGTTCTATTAAGACGTAAAGGTAGAAAACACTTAAGAAAATACCCTTTATACGGATGAGCTCTACGATTTGCCAGTAATTGAGGTTAGGAGTCTTAGTTGCTTTATCTAAAATGCTCTAAATGTTTCTAAGACTTGGGTAAAAATGATAGCTGTGGTGTCACAATGGTCCGTATATGACCTGAGCCCCAACATCTTTAGGCGTTCAGCCGCCTTTACTTATGTTTCTACCTAAAGCTACTTACAACGCAATTTCGAATTGTTCTTTGTAGATAAAAAATAATGATTGAACGAATATGTTATTAATCTTGCAGGCTATTTGGAAATCATTAAGCAAATAGCCATGCAACTAGGAAAACACTTTTCAAATATGGTTTCAATTTAATAGGTAGGTTTCCAAGCGCCTTGTAACAACTAATTAACCCTTGTTATGCTGCAGTTAGTAAAATTCGAATTTACGAACATAAATTTGAAAATAAATAAATAAATATTGACTTGTTTCAATAAAGCCCGGAGCTAATAAATACGAATTTGTTTAACTCATTAATACCCTTCAAAATGTTTGTTAACCCTTCTTTATTTTCCACTGTTCATAATCAGTTTATTTGTATGAATGATCTGTCTGTCTGTAGTATAGTATGTATGCACATTCGCTTATTATTTTAAAGCAAAACACCATGTCATTGCTACTGTTTTACCTCATATTTGTTCTTTACAATTATATATGTATGTACATATGTATGTATGTATAGCATGTGTAAATCTATATTTATTCAGATATTTTTCATTCAATTATTCATTCATTTATTTATTTTAGTTTCATGCTTTTTTTCATGTTAAAATATGCCTGTCTGTCTCTATTTAGAGAACCCGTACATCGAATTGAAAAGGTGCACTTTCATGATGATTCTCAACAAAAGGGCTACTATTCTGCCTTTCCAGGTTCTATGGAAGTGTCTGTCTAGCTGTCTGGGCATTAATTTTATTTACATTTCGATATGACACCAGACAAGAGTTTTTCTCTCTTTATTTTTTAATTATAATTTTTGTATTTCTTTTTTTATGGAAAATTTAGTTAAAATGTTTATTTTATTTAACATTCCATGGCTTTTACTCCAGTGTTTCCTTGGAATTGTCATGTGTTTGTTAAAAATAAAATCATATTTCAACATGCAGTTAAACACAGTCAGACGATTGTCCAAAAACGAACTTTCTGTCTATTTGTCTCTGTTATGCCAGAACCAGTAATCGCCATTTACATTATTTACATACGGGGGTAATTGATATAGTCGCAGATGTTTTGCATTGAAAATGTTACACACGTACCTGTGTTTATACAGATTAATAATATCGGGTCGTTAGCATATTATTTAAGTTCTAATTTAAAGGTTAACATGAGTTATGTGATAGCAAATGCAAATAAAAAACAATGCAAAGCAAAAACATTTTAGTCGTGACTCTAGCAGGTGTTTTACAACGATATCTAACAATCTATTACAATCTAACAATTTATTACAAACTTGCAGCAACCAACCCCTTTCAGTTCTTCAAGGATTTCTTAACATATTACGGCGTTTAATTTTTTAACACGTTGATTGCCCAACTACGAGATAACCCGTAGTTTAAATACAAACTATTGTTTATTAAAGTAAGTAGGGTTCCAAACTATCGAATATTTTGAAATGCACATTTTTAAAAGACCTTTATTTGACCTTTCTCAGCGCTAAAACTTCCATTAGATCCTTTGAATAATAAAACGAATGCAGTTTTTTTTTTCAAGACGAGTATACTCGACATTATGCGAAAAATTATCGTTTCGCTCTGTTGAGTATACGCAATGTAAACAGTTAAAGGGTTAAATAAAATTTAAATTCGAAATGAAAAATCAGAGACATTTGTGTAATAATCACTTCGCTTAGCTGCAAATTGGCCGTGTCTAATGTTTATAAAACGTCTGTTGTCAACTTTCCTGAAGGCAGAATAGATGCTTTAGACGAATCTTCACGTCATCGAAAGATTATAGAGAACCAGCAATTCTAATCAAGAAGTTGATGTGGCTATAAAGGAAAATTGTCTTCAAGTTATAAGTTTAAGTGGGTCGCACATCATTTGTAGAACGACTTGGATGCTATCAGGCTCATTATGATTCGATTACAATATAAATCGTAGGAGAAGTGGAAGAAGCCACTTTAAAAAAATCTCTCCACGTTTTGTTAGACACCGTATACATACATACATACATAATTGGCCATTACAACCCTTCAGTCAGAATTACGGCCTAGCTTCTCACACCACTCATGTTGTGTGTGATAATTTTATACATGAGTGGCGGGACCTACAGTTTAACGTCGACTCCAAACGACAGATTTTTGAGAAACTTTTCATGGCAATTTTATTTACTCTCAGAGTTTTTGCTAGAAATCTGCTGAGTGGAAGTCGCTGAAGAAATATTTTATTTCATATTTCATTTTGATGTCTGACCTGGGGTTTGAACCGAGGCCTTACGTTTAATAAGTCTAACGCTGATTCCTCTTCAAGGCATTTCTGGACCGTAAATGTTCTGTAGTTCTATTCGCGCAGATAACTCGACAGCATTGACCTGTAATAACTGCTCGACGGTTTCGTCTACGTCTGTTGATCTTTTTCTTTGTTTCTATTCCTTCTTGACCTGCTATTAACCATATCAGCAGAGAACACAAATCCACCAATGAAATTTATACATTTATAGTTTTCAGATTCTGTAATCGCTATGTGATCCATTTGCGTGTGAACCATTTCCTCTTTGGTGGAAACGTCACACACATTAATTACTGACCTAGTATTCACAAAGATTACCAATGCTAAGTTGTCATAGTCTAGCAGGTAGTGTGTTGGTCTACTAAGACTCTAGCTCTGACGTCTCAAAAAATATTAAAAAATTCTTTCGGTATCCTCTCAGAATTCTTCTGGCAAAAGTTTTGAGAGTAAATAATTGCATGAAAAAACGGCTGACTTCCAAAATGTTAATTGCTTTGTGTTTAAAAAAAGTATAGTGTTTCATAAAGCCGCTATACAAAATGTTTACAATGTATACTATTTCAAAACGTCGTCAATGTGTATTTTTAACGCAGTCAAAAAGCAATCAGGCTTTATAGTTGATGCATTGTTTGGTAACTTTGCATATCTACATAATTTATATACCGTAGTAGAACCGCATACAAACTTTGTATTGATACATTTTGAAAGTCAGCCAGCTTCTCAAACTGTCATTCGGAGTCAACTTTAAATCGTAAGTGCTACCACTCCTACATAAAATTAACACACACATCATGAGTGGTAAAATAAAGGTTTGTAATAGCCAATTAAGAACGCAAGTAACCATTGCCAGATCATATATTATATTTTTCAGGCCACCGAGAAGACCGAATTATGGTGTTGTACCCTTATTGACCTTGCATTCAAAATTTTAAAGAAGATTGAATCACGTGGTCTCCGTGTCTTCTTTGAATTTTAGGGCAATATTTTCGCAGATTACATCGGCTATCAGTCCTTTTATCTTTTGACGGCAGCGGTATATAAAAGATCATTATCCGAGGGATGTAATTTGTGAGCAGCCCGAGATCCTAAATAGCCCCATGTGACAACCAATCATGCAACACTACACCATACTGCTTGCATGTTGGATTAGCTTTTTGGTGAGAATATAACAACATAAGTACAGAGGATTTACGATAAGATGGGGAAGACTTACAATGTGCACAATCGGACAACAGACAAACTGTGCTATTTTTGTAAAGCCCTTTCTACTACTGACCTGTTAGTAGTACTTTTAGAAAAATAGAACAAATGCGTGAATTGATTTATTGAGCGCAAGGTCTAGTTTTAGACATTTCCAAAGTATTTGGACTTTTGTCGAAATTAACTGCTGTTATCACTTGCCGCTTTTATCGATTTCTATTATCAGTTACAGCGCTATATGGGTTGCAAATTAGCATGGCTTTAATAATATTTCAACTGCACTCAAGTGTGTGGTAAATATTTAGGAGGCAGAAGTTCTTTATCTTCAGAGCAGCAGCATATTCTTCAAGTGTGAAAAGCATCATTTAAGCGCCTAGGTTTTTGGGACAATACAAAAAAGCACTTTACCACTACTACTGATCTCCTATATACGACCGAAAATGGAGAAGGACTTGAGACACTTGTTTGAGACGATAACTAGAAATCCATTCTAAGACGTTTTGTTTGTATGTAGCTGAGGGCGAAATTGCCATTAAATGAGATTATCGTATCCAAATCTATTGATGCATTGGATTACTTGTGTTTCAGTATTTTTCTAGGTATTATTATTTCAGTATTATTTTCAGGGAGGTAAAAGTCATTGTTATCGTAAACCTCATATTTTTGTATAGCACCCGTCATTCATTCGCTAACTAGAATATCCTGGCACTTGCAAAAAACAAATTGAAATCTGCGTGATGGATTTTTCAACCAAACGTGGAGAGAATAAAAATTGATCACAGCTTTCTCAACTCGTTACTTAAATTTAAGTCGTATTAAGCTTTCCATATAGTCGCGGATTTGTTAATTACCAAAGGCACCAGTTTACATTCATATGGCCAAAGAAAAATTATAATTTCAAATATCAATGCCACACTCGTAACCCAAATTCGTAGAGTAAAACATATCGCAGTATTTTCAAATCTATTGTAGCTTGTTGGTCCAAATGGCAACTCTAAAATTTGGCAGTTTTCATAAATATTTATTCCAGTTTTTTAAGTTTAAGTTTAAGTACCACGGAACAAGTGTACAAGCTTAATAAAAAAAAACTGGGAAAATTATGCTGAGACCTCTCGCAATCTTCGAATAATTTTCACTAGAGAATGTGTAACTATTGTGTTAACCATTTGCAGACTCATCAAAATATTTAAATAAACTACATTTTTGGAAACGTAGCTGCTCGTATAAACAAAAGTTCTATGGAAAACCCGAAACTATCAATTTGGCATCATCCTCAACCGCTTGAAATTTTACTAAGCACTTCGGAACCACCTCTACCTTTATACATAAAAAGTTCATCTTACTCAGGAGCTCAAACCGGGAGATCATTCAAGGAAAATTCAAAAGAAAAATAATATTTCTTCGGCTATTTCCTCCCAGCAGATTTCTGGCAAAAACGCTGAGAGTAAATAAACCTGAAATGAAAAAGGTTCTCGAAAATCTGTCGTTCGGAGTCGACGGTAAGTTAAACTGTAGGTCCCGCCACTCATGTATAAAATTAACGTACACAATATGAGTGGTGTGAGAAGCTAGGCTGTAATCGTGACTGAAGGGTTGTAATGGCCAATTATGTATGTATGTGTATGTTAAATTTGTGGCTCCTCATGTAATCCATGAGAAGCGAATGCACCCACAACGAGCGACTGTTTGGCACAAAATTTCGGTCAGGCGTCGTGAATTCTTTGCAATTTTGTGATATTTGCGATTCATGTGAATAAACCGGAAATAGGTCCAGAGCTCAAATCCGAAATCAAACTCATCTTCACAGCGATTCGGCACGTCATCGACGAGATACAGCTATATCTCAGTGCACAGTCATGAAAAGCTTATTGGGTCAACTGAGTAGTTTACATTGGTCTTGAAATGGTTTGCAGATTGATTATTCAACCAGACTTTTTTAGGGGGTAAATTTTAAAATAATGGGAGTTTGATATTTCAAAACAACTTTTCTCATTTTATTTATATTTATTTTACTTTTATAGGAGATGAAAAAAACTATAAAATAATGGACCATTAGCAAATAACCAAAACTATTTGAAAATAATTTAAATGAACTTAAAATTGTTGAATATGTGGTTGGTTTATCTGTTGAACTAAATTCTAAAAATTCAAAATTTTTAATCCACATTTTCACTTCACGTAAAGTGACCTTTTTTAAGTCGCATTGTTTATGTCCCTCAGATTACATCACTTCATTTTTAATGTTCATTGGCTACCCACATGGAGTCGTAACCATTAACATTAGCATACAACACAGTATGTTTTCTGGCTAAAAGCTTCCTACAAAGTATGAAGACAATAGAAAGCTACAGTAGAAGTAGTAGCCAGTCAGAGAATCATTTTCATTTATTAACACTACAGGGCGTCCTTAAGGGCAGCCAAAAAATGAAGAAACAAACGACAAAAATCCCGTACGGAAGCAAAAAAAAAACACAAAAAGAAAAATGCAATCAGCAAAGAACCAACCAAAGATTCAACCAACTGTTGACCCACCACAAAACAACAGATAAAAACGATGCAAAACCCCAAACAGATAGCCCAGTCAGACTGAAAGTCTGTCAGTCAGTAAACAAGGAAGTGTAGTGGTTATATACAGACGGATACGATATAACAATAACAACTACACAATTGCTTATGCAAGAACCAGAAGAAAATAACAAAATTTCGGAAAAAAAATACGAAAAAAACCACAAACAAATGTAAAGACAATGACAGATAAACTGACAGAGAGAGAGACAGACATGATACAGTAGCGGTTTAATTTTAAAACACACACACCATACCGCACTCTTATGGCATGAATTGGTTTGTTTCATGCTTCTGGTGAAAATGTGTAGAAATTCCGCACAACGAAAAAAGTGTTGCAGTAGCAGGAGCGTAGGAATAGAGATGGGGTCGTGGTCGTGGTCGTGTTTTTATCGAAATATTTACCGGGTTAACCCTTATTTGATTTATGAACTTCGAATAATTTATATTCTATTAATTAAAAATATCTTATATTACTGTAATCCGACCCAGTTATGGTAACCAGTTGGTAGGTCATGGCGAGTACTCATGGAGTAAATTGTGTTGAATATAAAAAACAGTTTTGCGCTGTGAAATTGTTAAATTTGGTAGAAATATATCCATATCACTAACTAGCTATCGAACCAAAATAGGATTCCGTAACAGCGTCGTTTGTTTTTTGGCTCATAACCGTAGCATCACTGATGAGACAGCCGGAGCAATAGGTGGGAAGCATTCAGAAGATCTCTACATTCTGGACTTGAATATATCTTGCATTGTCTAGTGCAATGAAATGGTGGAAAGCCTTATTACCTACACCATCTACAATATATTGGAATGAAAATAGAATGCAATTCGTATGCATTAGGCGTGGCAACAATAATACTTTTAATAGTGCAGGACTCACAAGACAACAAAAGTCTTTTAATCTCTCTATTTACCATATTAGGGTAATCAAGCACTGCATACTGTATTCCACTATGTACGCAGTGCTAACATAAATAATATTGTGCTGTTTTGTTGTACAGAGGTTATATAGTACTGCTGCCAAACATTATATTTCCACAATAACATTATGTTGACAAAACGTAGGATACTGTTCGGTGGCAGTAAGGATATTCCTGTCCTTATGTTCGACAAACAACCAAGTATTTCTTTTTAAAGGAAATTCTTTTAACTCCGCAAATATTTCATACATGCGTTCTTTCGTTTTCCTCATCGTCTCTCGTTAATGGCATCAAAAATGTTGGCCTTCAAATGCTCAATTGTCTCTGGTTTGTCGGCGTAACACTTTTCTTTAACGGCGCCCCACAGAAAATAGTCCAACGGTTTCAAATCATAGCGTCTTGGCGGCCAATTTATATCACCATTTCGGCTAATTAAACGACTACCAAATGTTTGACGCTATAAATCAATTGTGGCATTAGATGTGTGACAAGTTCCACCATTCTATTGAAACCAAACATCGCTCACATCAATACCATGAAGAGTGGGTATACAAAAATTGGTTATCATGGTGCGATAGGTGTCTCCATTGACCGTAATGGTTGCGCAGTCCTCATTATTAAAGAAATTTGGGCCAATGATGGCTCCGCTCTACTGCCGCAAGCCGCACTAAACAGTCACCCATAATTGGTGCATTGGCTTCTATAAGACCAGGTGTTAGTTTTATAGGCTCCAAATACAGAAAATTTTCTTTTTAACGTACCCACCAAGATGTACTTCATCCGAAAAGACAATATTTTTTTGACAAAGTCGATATCATCGTAGAGTTTTCGTTGGCCCTTCTAGCGAAGCGAAAACGAATCGGATGGCCATGGGACTTCTACTGTTGAACCAATTGAACTTTGTAAGGCGTCATGCCTAAATCTTTTCGCAAAATTTGACGTAAACTGGTGCGTGTAATGTTCAATTCTTGAGAACGATGACGAGTTGATGTTGATGGATCTCACGCACACAGAAACAGCTTCGATATTTTCGGGTGTACGTGCTGTACGAGCACGCTCAAGTCTTGGAGCATCAACAATGAAACCAGTTTCACGATCTTACGTATACCGGGTCCTTCTCTAATAAATTTCCAATAAATCCAAATGTTGCGCAAGCGTAAATGGATTCATTACGTTCACGGGAGATAATATATCGAATTTTGCGACAGAATGTAATGACATAAGTGTTGCTAGATTCTAAATAACCGACGGTTCAAATTTAAAATGATAGGTGACCCACACTAAATAACTATATCACTTCCTATGTTCCTCTATGTCCAGTTCAGGTTAGAATAATTTGGAATTATTGCATATCACTGAATTAGCACTCAAAGACCATTTGATCTACAGAACCCTTCACAGTTATGTAGAATTGAGCATGTTTTTCGATAGTGTGAACTTCCGTTTGGAAGATGACAGCAACTTTCTTTACAGGTTCTGCGTTTCACTCCGATACCGAACACATTCGATATTACCACAACGAGTTCTGGCATTGTTAGGTCTATAAAATATTGAAGATATCTTTATCGCATAACAAGATAATAGAATTCTCGCTAAGGGGCTTAGAGACTCCGATGCTACCATTTAGAAATCCAGAAAATGGGAAACATAAAGAGAAACCCTAGGTATCAACGAGCCGATGTATCGGGAATTAATATGAGTTCGAAGATAGTGAGACTCTGTTAAATGGTCCAATATTAGATGCAGCTGTCCCGAAAAAACGAGGGCTGGGAAAATGACATAATCTATCTGCATTGAGAACCAAACTTCGTAGGCTAGAGAATAAGCTGAGCGTAAGGTTCATATGCAGGAATATAAAAAGGAAATGAAGAAGGTTAAACGAGATAGCTTTAGCACCTTCTGAGTTCTTAACGGAACCGAAGTGTTCATGTCACTGAACTGACGAATAGGACAGAATTGCTGTTGCATACACACTCCATAATAAAGTAAATAAAGTAAATAAAAATAAATTAAAACTAATCTTAGAAATATGGTTCTGGAAGATACATACATATATTCATACATACATAATAGGTCATTACAACCCTTTAGTCAGGCTTACGACCTAACGTCTCACAATTAATTTTATTCACGAGTGGCGGGAACTACAGTTTAAAGTCACTTCCGAACAACAGATTTTTGAGTTGAGAGTTCCATGGTAGTTTTATTTACTCTCAGAGTTTTTGCCAGAAATCTGTTGAGAGGCAGTTGACGAAGGAATATTTTTTTATATTTTGTTTTGTTCGAGATGTCTGACTGAACTGAGGTTTGAAGAGTGGCCTCACGCCTAATAACCGAACACACTACCTACTGGACTACGGCGGCTACTTAAAGATACCTTATGAAATAAGTTTTCTCTAGAACTCTATACTTGGACTTAAAAATATGGGCTCTCATATCATGGCATAGAATTTTTTCTTACAATATGTACGCCTCTGATATTGGAGCATTGGTCATGCAGTAAATTATTTCCGTTTTTTGTTTATAATTTTACGGGATTATTTTTCTAAATTCTTTATTTATTTTGCTATTTTTAGTACAATTTAAAGACCACACAACTGAATGAAAAACTGAAAAGAACAAAAGTGAGAAAAGAGAAGTTTTAAATATTTATTCTAAACATACATACATATACCATACACTCGGGAATAAATATCATCAATAATATTTAATTATGACGACGCGTCATAATTCAAGGAATTATTTGCTACTGTTTGGAATTTGTTTTGTTTCTTTAAAAAGCATTTTGAGGTGTCTGTTGAATCACATGCGGTTGGACTAAAGCCAATGGCACTCATTCTGAACTCATTTCATTTCATTTTTATCACACAATGTTTATTTAAACCATTTGTGAAGAGGTTCTGTCAAAAAAGAAAAAAAAAGGGAAAAATCCCAGACAAAATAAAAATCCACTTGTCACCTTATTAGTGTTAAAGATATGAATTGTTACACAGTGTAACGAAAAAGTGTCATATTACCACACTGCTCAACTAGATAAGTGTGGGTAAAATAAACATTAAATTTAGCCTTTTTGGTAACAGTGTGAGACCACTTGTGGTAGGTTTTTGCTTTCGTTTTTTTAACATGTCAATATAATTTCTTTTGTTTCTAATTCTAATTCATTTAGATTCTTGAATGTTGATTTTTCTATTTTGTTTTGTTATCTTAACCTCAAGCAAATCTGGTAAAAATTTACTGAATTGTATGGTAGGTACTTGCCACATATTTAGGGTAACTTTTTTTTATCTGTTCAACAGATTGTATCGTTTGATATTGAAATAAAAAAAAACCCTTCCAATGCAATCTTTAAATGTAAGAAAAAATATTTTTAAGGATGCAATTCAAAATTATAATTTGATGTTATGGCTGAAGACACGAAAGAAATAACGGATTCTGGGTAAAGCTTATTAAGGAACATCCTGTTTATTCTCTGTATAAACAACAATAGTTTAGAGTGCTCAGTAAGTAAGTAGGACAGCCAGGTTCTTCATAATAGCACCGATGAATAAGAACCAAAGGTCCAAACAGCTACAGTTGTTATTGGCATAATCTGGTTCAAACAAGCGTTGTAAGATCCAAGCTAAATTTTGTTATAGGAAGTATATTGGTATAGCGAACATTATCTTAGAAATACAAGTTTCTGGTTTGCTCATTACCACCAGCATAAACTGCGGAAATGGATGTGAAAATTCTACTCTCTTTAAAGGCTTCCTATAATTGAATTTATTTAAAACAAACAGTGTGTGTGAGATATAATTGTCATTAAAGTCCTAATGATGCTAGTATGTGTGGAATATAAAGGGTCCGCCAAATAACTTTTTTTTTTTTAAAAAACTACTGAATATTTTCTCAAATTTCTTTTTTTATTTGAAAGTACAATCCTTCCGGTTAATAATGGAAAATAATTTCATTCAAAAGGCTGCCTCGGCCGGCCATGAATTTCACATACATCCATAATTAGTCATTACAACTCTTCAGTCAGGACTACGACCTAGCTTTTTACACCAGTTTAAAGTCGACTCCGAACGACAGATTTTTGAGAAACTCTGCACAGCAAATTTATTTATTCTCAGAGTTTTTCCAGAAATCTGCTGAGAGGACGTAGCCGGAGAAATATTCAAATTTCGTTTGGTTGGAGATGGCTGCCCTGGGGTTTGTACCGTGCCTTACATCTAATAAACTAACATACTACGTACTAGACTACAGCGACTTCATCTTCACATGATATATCATATGAGATGTGTTGCACGTAGTCAGTGGTATCCAGATCATTAAATTCATGCCAAACAAAAGAAGATGGTATCCGTCGACGCTGATAAATCCATGACGATAACGTCACCAACCTAAACTCCACACAAAGAGTAAATTTTCCGTGATGCATTGGATACTATTGCATCTCATGTGGATTGATATCATTAATTTGTTTGTTCACTTATACATTCAACCAGAAATAAGTGTCTTCACTGAAGAAGATCTTCCAATGAAAATTAGGGTCAGTTGTCCACTGCTTCAGTGCCCATTCAGCGATAACATGGCCTTGTTTATAGTCATACATGGTGATTTGGCACAACACACTGAAAAAATGAAAATTTATTTAACAGATGTAGCATCGAGGTGGCCATTATCGACTGTCAAAGTTCGTAAGTCCCTGTTGCAAGACCGTATATCTATCCAACTATATATCCTTTCAGTAGATCATTATATTTTTAAACATACATACATACATACATAATTGGCCATTACAACCCTTCAGTCAGGATTACGGCCTAGCTTCTCACACCACTCATGCTGTGTGTGTTAATTTTATACGTGAGTGGCGGGACCTACAGTTTAACGTCGACTCCGAACGACAGATTTTTGAGAAACTTTTTCATGGCAGGTTTATTTACTCTCATAGTTTTTGCCAGAAATCTGCTGAGAGGAAGTCGCCGAAGAATTATTTTTATTTTCATATTTCGTTTTGATGTCTGACCTGGGATACGAACCCGGGTTCCATGTCTAATAAGCCAACACACTCCTACTAGGCTACGGCGACTACAATCAATATTTTTAAACACAATATATATTTTAAGCAAGGAATCGCTTTCTGCGAAACATTTTAGTCTACTTTTATAAGCAGAACCGATGTGGATTTAATCCAAAGTTTATGAAAACAGATATCTTCAGCTACATTGTGTAAAATTTCTTGAAAATCTGTCGTTCGAAGTTCATTCACACTCAACATAGATGGTGTGAGAGGCTATGTCGTAATAATAACTAAAGGGTTGTAATGGGCAATTGAGTAAGTAAATATTCTTACGGCTAAAGTTTGCTCAGAGGGTAGGCAGATTTCGATTGAAATTAAAAATTCAGGGAATTATGGTTGGGTATTGAAATTTACAGTCTTTAAAAATTCTTAAACTACCTGACAAACATAATATTTTCGTTTATTAGTATAAAGATGTATCCACAAAATACAGTCTATCAAGGTTTTTCACATTTGTAAATATATAGATTGGGCCATTTGAAAGTTTAGATTTAAAAATGCAATAAAACAAAAACGGTTTCAAATTTTACTACATTTATATTTTTGTTGTAAAGTACAATTGTTCCGGTTAAAAATGGAACATTATTTCATTCATATGACCTCACAGTGCCTCATTCGATCGAACCAATTTTGGTCCCCTTTTTCGAGAGTATGGGGTCGTATCTGGGCAATGGCATCACGAATGTTGGCCTTCAAATGCTCAATTGTCTCTAGTTTGTCGGCATAACACTTTTCTTTAAAGGCGCCCCACAAAATATAGTCCAAAGGTGTCAAAACGCATCTTCTTTGCGGCCAATTGACATCATCATTTCGGCTAATTAAACGGCCATCAAACGTTTGACGCAATCAAATAGATTGTGACATGATATGTGTGGCAAGTTGCACCATCCTGTTGAAACCAAACATCGTTCACGGCAATACCATGAAGAGCGGGTACAAAAAAATTGGTTATCATATTGCGATAGGTGTCTCTCATTCTCAAAACCGTCCTCATTTTCAAAGAAGTATGGGCCAATGATGCCACCGCTCCATAAGCCGTACCAAACAGTCACTCGTAAGACCACGTGAAGGTCTTCTGAGCCCCAATTTAACTTATTAACGTACACAAAATGAAAATGAAAATGAGTTTCTTCTGAAAAGAAGATTTTTTTTTGGCAAAATCAGCATTATTGAGCAGTTCTCCTTGGTCCAATAAATTCTAACGATGCTCAAACGTAAATCTATCCATCACGTTCAGTGGAGATAATATACTGAATTTTGTGACAGAATAGCATGATATGAGTATTGCCAGATTCGAAATAACCGATGGTTCCAATTTGAACCGAAAGATTTTATTTTTCAAATTCAAGCGAATGCGCCTTACTTTCTCCAATTTTTTATGAATTATTTGATGAGAATGTAAAATGTAGTCGCCGTAGTCTAGTAGGTATTGTGTTGGCTTATTAGACTTAAGGCTACGGTTCAAACACTAGGTCAGACATGAAAACAAAATATGAAGAAATATTTCTTAGGCGACTTCCTCTCAGCAGATTTCTGGCAAAAACTCTGAGAGTAAATAAAATTGACATGAAGTTTCTCAAAAAATATGTCGTTCGGAGTCGACTTTAAACTGTAGGTTCCGCCACGCCACTCATGTATAAAATTAAAACACAAACCATAAGTGGTTTGAAAAGCTAGGTCGTAATCCTGACTAAAGGGCATGTATGTATGTATGTAAAATATGTTTAAGCTATTGTGTTTAGGAAACTTATTTAATTTAGGATTTAAATTTTCATAAAGAAGTACATTTACTGGTATTTTATATGCAGTAATTTTCTTCCTTCTCTAAAAGTATTTGGTTTAGGTACTGCCTCCTTTTTAGTAAAGTAAAACAGTAAATATGTTTCGGTACTTGCATTTTAAATTAAATATCCATTTAATAAAATTCTATAAATTTTTAATTTTTAAATCTACCCATCAATATACTTATGTCCATACATACAATCAAAGAGTTTTCCTTTAAACCGTATAAAAAAATATTTCCTTTGATTTGATTATCCTTTAAATGAAAATCCTTTTAATCCATTTTTATATTCTCTGATCCCATTTAATTTTAAATCCTTTTTAAGTAAATATTTCTTTCTCTTTTTTAAAAGCTCTATTATATACATACGTATGTATGTATACCATATAACGAAATTATTTATAAAAAAAAAGTAGGAAAGAAAAAATAGTAAAAAAATAATAGGAGTAAAAAAGTTTAGCAAAATTTCATTACAGTCATGTACTAAACCCAACAACACTGAGACCCACTTATGTTGTAAATGCACTCGTATACACTCTCTCTCTCTCTCTCAGTTTGCACAAATCCACACCTCTCTCTCTCTCTATGTTTATGTATGGATGTACTCATCAGTGCCCAGGTGTGTGAATGAAGTGTATTTGTGTGAAAGTGTAAAAGTGTAAGTGTCGTTATAGATGAATTTGTATTGTATGAACATTATGAAAATGCGCGAATACTCTTTACCAGTACGAATGCTGCACGTGTGTAAATTTCAATGAAATTCTGTGAGATTTGTGGTTAACGTAACTATAAGCGGCATGTACGCTTCGTTGTGCCTTATGACTACTCCAAGTCAAACAAAAGAGATAAACTGTATGAGGACACATAGATAAAACTAACTGAAATGCTTAAAAAAATTCGGGAGTACGTTTTAAATTAATTTAGGCATTGATTGAACTAACATGTCGGGCTCAAGTCACTTCAATAGTCAGAGCGACGGAGTACATGGTCACAAAAGTTTACTTTTGCGATAAGGCGATAGAAGTAGTGTGGATAATCCTAAATTAGGAATAGCCACTGAAGCAAGAGTCTTTATCTATGGAACCATTGTCAGGCAATTATATAGTCAACCTGTCTACCAGAGGAAGGTAATGCTTTTCCGGGCTTCTACGGGTTGCTAAGGCCGCGGAAATATATATCCAAGACCTCAAAGGTAACGATTTATGAAGATAATCAGGCAACACTGATGTCGTTGGTAGTACATGTCTTTGTATCACATCTATTTTGGAAGTGTAAAAGGTTGATAAATGACCTTATGCCGTTACTGGCAAGAAAGTTACAAGTGAACCTGCAAGATTTGGATTAGCTTTGGAAATAGTGGCAGGAGAGAGGCCGGTGAAACCATCAACAGGCTGTTTCTTTGTTGTCGATTCGATTCATTTGCCAATCGTGCATGGAAATTTAGATCAGGCTGTATGATTGCAACAGCTTTATGGTCAAAGCTCAATTCTAAATGCAGGAAAGCTATTACTAAGAGTGAGATGAAGAATATTACAGCAGTAATAATGGTTCTTGGATTATATTTTATGTAACTGTCCTTGCCTTCAGGCTTGTAGTCAGTAATGTTGATTAGTCGACTCTACAAATCCAATTTTAAACTGACTTCCATCTAAATTACTTGCCAAACAACATGTCCTACTTGTCTCAATGTGGCTTAATGGTGTGACTTTCTGGCACTTTATACTCTCAGGAAACTCCTCTGTCCTATCTGAGCACCGCCAGGTGCCTAACCTTAAAACGCATTTTCGCACTAGAATTCCAAGCAGGAAAAACTTGTCCTCTGGTGCAGTCAATACCGGTGATTCGGTAGAAGTAAACACAGCCAGTTCTAAACGTGAGAACTTTCTCCGAGAGGCTTAATTTTACAATATTTCAAGGCCCCTTAACCTGCTGCCGTAGGCTGAATTAATTACACCATTAGCCGAATCAATCCTGATGCTAGCGTTTCTATATTCTTTTAGTGTAACTTTAATCTCTTGATCGATTCTCGTAGAATTTTTTTGTTAATCTCACTGGTCACAGGGACATCCAACACATGTTATATTCTTCAACAGCTCAGAGGCAGTTTTCTCATGGATATGTCGATTACCTAAGTTAAACTGTCCAGAAAAGTCCTGGCATAAATTGAATCGTAAGCGTGACAAACAACTCTTTTAATTGGACTGTAAGGAGTTTTGACACTGTATCTTATCTGAAGGATATTTGTGTAAATATCACTCCTTTACCTGTTAATCACTTGTATAGAGGTTTTATATTGACCGGTGAGGATGATAGTATTCTACTCTTTATCTCCAATACCCGTCACTGGTTCAATACTCTGGCTCTCTCTCTCCCTTCTTCTTCTTTAATTGAAATCAAATCACTGAATTTATTTAATTTTCTGTCCGGATTTTATCTTGATTCTAAGGGAGCCATGGTTTAATGTGAACCCCAGATGCTGATTGTTAAAACCGTTTAATAAGGACTTGTTATTTTGCTCTTGGTCATGACTTCATGTGGCATCTCAGCAAGCTATTATGAGTACTCAATTAAGCTTTAATTTCAATAAATTTGTTACTCTCTACTGTCTTATGTTCCTTATTTATGTCCCTTATTTAACGTATTTTAGAACGGTTTTAAAACGAAGAGAATATGTTTATTTAGTGTTTCTAATGCTTGGCATTGTTTCCAGAGCTAGCACTGACACTTGAGATGAAAGACAGTTTCTTTCTCCTCTTCGGACCCACAGCACCTCTAGAAGTCATTTGCTGGAATGCCAAGTCTTTCGGAATGCCTACTGTACTTATAAGGATCGCTATTGCGGATGGCCATGAATCGGTCCTCTGCCCGTCCATACATGTCCAACAGAATCTAGCAATATTGTGAGTACCCTCTAGCCGCCAACGAGATTGAGCATCCCTACAATAAGAGCGGATAAAATTCAAATCAACTGAATTCATCGGAATACCTATACCCTGTAACATGTCGGAGATTGCGATCTTCGTACTGCCTCTGGCTAGCTCATCAGCAATGCAATTTCCAATGATATCTCTATGTTCCGGAAGCCAATTAAGAGTTACGTTTGAATGATCCAAAATTTCCGTCTCTCAAGGACGGACTACGTCCATTAGGGACTTTATCGCAACCTGGCTGTTGGAATAAATCAAGAGAATTGCAAAAAAATCCTGCCACTTAACAAGCATTGCATCTCTGCTGTCAGGCAGGCAGCCTATAAGAAAGTTTAATATCAGAACCCTTAATAAATATACCAGAGCCCACCCTGTTACTCATCTTTAAACTATCAGTGTAAATCTCATAAGTCCCATAGGGAACCTCCGGATCTTCAGAGCAGAAGGCTCTAGTTGGAATTCTAAAATCAAATATTTTATTTAGAAAGTTATAAGGAATCATGGAATCGACCATGATTTGCTTATATCTTACCAAACTAGCACCATGTCCATAGTCCAGATTGGGTCAGGATTTGGCTGCATTAAGTCTTACTGCCATCAGCTCAGCCCTGTGCCTTAATAGGAGGACAAAGGGGAGCCTGCTGAGCATAGCAAATAATGCCTGGGTTAAAGTAGAACAGAGCCCATTGGTGGTCAAAACAGCTGACTACCTGCGCACAGTGTCTATCAGTCGGTAGTGGCTCCGGTGTTTGTATAGTACATCGTCCAATACCCCATAGATCATGTATCCCATAGACTAAGATTGGCTCCATTACCCGATAGATGCATTTAGTAATGGTTGGTCGCACACCCTAGATCTAACTCGTCGATTGATATGAATAAATCCACCTTTTTTTAGAAGTCAGTACTATCGAATTATCTAAACTGACCTGTTGTCCGATAAGTTTGGTAAAGTGTACCGTAACACTTCGCCTCAATAGCTTTCATATGATCTTTGTGTGCTCAGATTTGTTTCTGCTCGTATGCTCTAAAAAAAACTCTAAAAAAAAACTTTTTTTCATTTTATGTTTGTTTGTTTGTAACAACTTGTTAGCGTGTTTCTATATAAAAGCAACATAAGAGTATATTTCCCTACAACAACACTAACATAAATAATTGAAATAAAAACAAGAAAAATGCCACACAAAAGCATGTTTTAACACGTGTTTTAACATGATGACGCAAAGAAAAACATGAAAAAAAACGTGACATAAACTGCATGAAAAGGATTAAAACGCATAAATGATTCCAAAGAACCTACAACAACAACAACAGTAACATACAATCAACAACACTCGTCTCGTACATATCTGTAACCGACTGAACTGATTGTGAGTGTAACCGAAGTGAAGTGAAATTTAATGAGACTTCAAGGCAAACGATTTTTAAAAGGGTTTCACACATTCACATGGTAATTTTATGCATTTATAACGTCAATGGAAGATTTAAACAATTAAACGACTTTAATATTTAAATAAAACAAAACTACACTCGAAATAAATTGTGTGTGTGTGTAGAGAGATTAGATCTTGTAAATTATGATTACGAATTATAACCATTATGTTTGAAGGCGTCGGGCTCTAGTAGGTCATGTGCGGGTTTCCTCTACTCTAAACCAAAAAAACGTTTAGAAGTTACGTGAGCTTGATTAAGAAAATTTAAAAATGGACCACTTTTCCGATTCCGAATTGAAACCCTCAACTGCATATGAAGTCTTTGACAATAGGATATACAACTCTATTCTCTTATTAAATAGTTTCGATCAAATAAAACTGCCGTTTCTGAAACGTATTTCCGAATGAATTGTGCAAACATTTTCAATAAGATCTCTCCGCTTTTTCCGTCTTCCACTATGTATAAAGCCTCGATATTATTCCACATGAGATCTAAAAGTATTCAATGCCTACCGAAAAATATTACAGTTTGATGTGGATGTTCGGCTGGCGGTCCCTATATCTTGGTGAACGACGTTGGTGAGACCAACCGCCGTGGTCTAGTCGGTAGAGTGTTGGCTTATTAGACGTGAGGCCTCGGTTCAAACCCCAGGTCAGGCATTTCCAACTGAACGAAGTAACAAATATTTATTCGTCGACTTCCTCTCAGCAGATTTCTGGCAAAAACTCAGAGAGCAAATAAAATTGCCATGAAAAGTTTCTCAGAAAATTTGTCGTTCGGAGTCGACTTTAAACTCCCGCAACTCATGTATTAAAATTAACGCACACAATGTAATGACCAATTATGTTATGTTATGTTGGTGAGACCATCACTGTCAACATCGAGCACTATAAGTTGATGATTACCAATTTTTTTCAATCTGAATTGCATGAACTCCTGCCACATTGAATTTTCTGTTCGAGCGATTTGAAAGCATGATAATGTCATGTGAAGGTGTTGTGAAGTGGGCACCAAAATCGTACTCAGTTAGACTTCTGGTGGAGTTTTCTTAAGCCAACCTACGTATTCGGTCAAATTCAGACTGATTTATGCGCCGAGTTTATGATACGAGTTTTGAAAAATTGCATATTTCGGATGCGATCCACCAGAGAAGCCATGGCGGACATTTGGTATTTTTTTCCATTATCCCTCTTGAGAGCAAAAAACCTTTTTAATCTTATGCGGTTGACTGCTGTTGTTGTCATTGGTTCCGGATGGTTGTTATGCTGCCTTATTTACGTTTCATTAACCTATTATTGTCCAACCTAAACAGGTGATTAGTCTGCTGCAGCATGTCGATGCTATATTTCGCACTTAATGTCACGAATAATTCTTATAAACGAATACAAAATTTCGATAATATCTTACACACAATTTGTTCCATTTCAATTTAAAGATAAGAAACTTCCTATAAATACAGATGTTAATAAAAAAAAGGTTCTCAAGCTTTCACACTTCTGGTTTGCTTTCAATTTCGTACACGTTATTTAGGGACGAATATATTTCAAACAAACCCTAAACTGCTAACGCGAAGCTACAGACGAGAATATCGGTCTTTAGAAAATATTGCAGCTGTAAACGAGAGTGTCGTTGAAAACCCAAAACTATCAATTCAGAAGCGTTCTCAAGAATTTCAAATTGCACGAATCACTACACAGCGAATTTTGATAAAAACACAAAATTCTGCATATTTAGGAGCTCAAATTCGAGGAACGTGGAAAGCGTTGGCAATTCGTCTAGTGGGTAATACGTCAAAGTGAAATTATTTTCTCCGATGAAGTACATTTCCATCTAAATGGTACAGTAAATACACACAATTATTAAATATGGGGCTCAGAAAATTCTTATGTCATCCATGAGTATCAAATGCACTCTCAACGAGTGCAAAATTTGCTGTCGGCTAGTATGACAGTTTCTTACTTTTTTGTAGATAAGACTTAAAATGTCACTACGTGTGAATGGCATTCCTTATAGGAATATCCTAGCGGGGTTATTGTGTCAATAACTGAACAATATGGACCATGTAGTTTCAGTAAGATGGCGATACCTGCCACAACGCGCTTGATTGCTTCCAGAATAAATTATCTCAAATAATTCCGATGTTAACTGGCAACCAAAGCCATACGTTTCTCTATGGTTTTGTAAATAAACAAGAAGCAAATTCTGAGTTCGAATCCTCGAACCAACGACTCAGTGTAATATAGACACATTGCTGTTAAAAATTATAAATCTTTTCATGAAAAGTATATTGGCCTGTCATAAGAGACATGGCGACCATTTGACTGATATTTTTTTCATACTTAATCGGAACGTGTTTTCTTAAAAATCCAATAAAAAAATTCGAAACTTTTTCAAGAAATGCATACAAACGTACCATAGATCAGCAATGAGTATTCAAAAACATGAGTAGATTCGAACCATACTCATAATTTTTGATACTTATACGCATTCATACTTATTTTAATATCATACTTATACTACGCATATTCAAAGTTTGAAGTACTCATCGTACTCATACTTAACGATACGCACGATGTTTTTGATTTCGACTCTCATTTACTCAACATTTACAAGAATCACAAAATAAGTATGATTCGAGTGCGAACACTACAATACTCACTAGAAGGTTGTGTGTTTGCTTTGCTTGCTATCTTTGTCTTTTTCTTTCTTCTTTTTTTGTAAATGCAACAACAACTAAGACTGTAAATTTTGATTAATGATTCGAATCACTCGAATCATTTATAAGTATTATAAGTACTTTTCTGAAGTTATGAATCTGAATGAGTATGAATCAAACATTGTTCGAATTTTATGAGTTTGATATCAACGTTGTACTCATACTTATTGCAACCTGTACTTATAAATCAATGTTGTAGGGAGTACGAATGAATCAGAGTAGTTGAATTTCAACACTGTTGACTCACACATACTAAAAATTTCGTGAGTACTTATGAGTAGCGAAAAACGATTCATTGCTGATACGTACATACACAATTGGTCATTACAGCCCCTCAGTCAGGATTACGAACTAGCTTCTCACATCACTTATGTTGTGTTTCATACATGAGTGACGGAACATACAGTTTAAATTCGACTTCGAACGACAGATTATTTAGAAACTTTTCATGGCAAATTAATTTTTTTGCCAGAAATCGCCGAAAAAAATTATTTTCATATATCATTTTGATGGACATGTATGACCTGGTGTTTGAACCATGGCCACACGTCGAATAAGCCAACACACTATCTACTAGATTTCAAGAAATAAACGTATTAACTTTAACATTTAGAAGCGGATTCTTACTGGGCCATCCTTTATACATTTTGATGGTCGAGGAAACTTTCGAATACCTAACTAACTATCTAACTTAACCTATCCTAACCTAACCTTAAATATATAGTCAATATTAATTTTATTCTCTTCATTGCAATACCACAGTACTAACATTTTACCGTGACTGTAAGTATTGAAAGCTTTACCCTTCCTGTTAAACCTGTTTACACCCATTTAAACTTTAGAAAGACCCACTTCACACTTGATGATAAACTTAATTAAATCCGTACACAATATGTTTAATTTCTGTTTTTTTATTTCTGCTACAATTTCAACAATTTGTTTAAATATTTGGAAGTGTGTCTCTTCCCTTAAATTATTAAAAAAAAAATAAATAAACAAAAATTAGCTGCGTAGAACATAAATATCCTCAGGAGTGCTAAAAGTTTTGCTTGAGGTGAGTATGCAAATCCCTTCAAAAATTTAAATGAAAAAGTTTTTCTTTTTCTGGTTTTCTTTTTTTTCCTGGAATATCAGTGATAAAGGGTTGGTTTTCATGGTTTCTACTTTATTGGATTATCTTGACAAACATTTTTAATGGTGCAACTGATTTTATTTGAAAACATTCACACACTCTCTTACAACAGATTGTAAATAAAGAAAAACTTTTTGACAACTTTTGACATTTTGTTGGTTGTTAAGTCGTCTGTCGCTTTGTTTGTGTTTCTGTTTACTTTTGTTTGCCAACTGTCTGTATGTCTGTTTGTCAAACAATTTCCATGAATTTAAATTAAAAATTAATCTAATCACAATACACATACAACATTTAAAAAAAGTTGAAAGTTTTTGAAAAACTAAATACTTTTTTGAAGTGTAAAATAAACAAAAAAAATTCTAAAAGTTTTTTTGTTTAAAAAAGGTGAATTTAAAAAGGGTTTTAGGGTATTTAATTAGTGATTGACACTATTCCATTGTAATACTACCGGGAATTCTCTATAAGTATCTAAATATATAAGTATAATACAGTGATGTGAAGAATAATAGGGAGAAATTCTTGTAATAGTTTTTTGTTTTAACAAAAGAAAGGTTCTCTTCGTCAAAATAATTGTGGCCTTCGTTAAATTTGTGTCTCACATAATCGTACTGCAGATCGGACAATTCGTATAACAATGGATCGTTTTCGGATCACATTTTACTCTTACTGATAATGTGTATCCCGTGTGACGTCTAACAGTACACGCTGAAGAAGTTGTAACTGCAGTACAGGGAAGCATTGAATAGGATTCAAATCAATTAATTCGTCTCCGTTCTCAGCAATGAAAGATTTTTTGTACATACATACATACATAATTAGTCATTACAACCCTTTAGTCAGGATTACGACCTAGTTTCTCACACCACTTATGTTGTGTGTGTTAATTTTATACATTAGTGGTGGGACCTACAGTTTAATGTCGACGCCGATTTTTATTTACTCTCAGAGAGTTTGCTGAGAGGAAGTCGCAGAAGAAATATTTTTTGTTTTTGTTTTGATGTCTGGCCTGGGACTCGAACCCTAGCTTTACGTCTAATAAGCCAACACTCTACCTACTTGACTACGGCAACTTCTTATAATTCAACTGTGTAGGAGTTAAAGCCAAGCGATCATCATATGCGCCAAATCATCATCACATCAGCCAAAGCATAAATAGATAATGAATTTCCATTGAAAATTTTGTTAAAGCCCATTTTTGATTGGATGGTTACGTAATAAGCACAACTAACTGAAATTATTCTTGCTGACAGAAGTCGCAGAAGTCGAATAGGTAGTGCGTTGGTTTATTCGATGAGTGCCAACGTGTTTCTATCCTCTTGAACAAAACGAAATAAAAAAATATTTCCTGGGCAACTTCCTCTCAGCAGATTTCTAACAAAAACTCTGAGAGCAAATAAGATTGCTACGAAAATTCTCTCAAATCTGTCGTTTAGGGTCGACCTTAAATAGTAGGCTTCGCCACTCATGGATAAAATTAACACACACAACATGGGTAGCAAACGAAGCTAGGTAGTAATCCTGGCTATAGAGTAAAAATCTTGCTGACATATGGTTACAACATAATGGAGCCACGACAACACTTGCTGCAGTTAAATCACTTATAGAAACTTTTGATGAATGACCAATTTTACATAATACTATTTATTGCCATTATGACCTATGTCGATAAACCAGAAACAATTGAACACCTGAAAATCATTATTCGACAACTTATTAGCAAAATACGACCGAATATTCGGCGAAAAATTTGTGAAAATTAGTGTTCCAGATTGCGCCTCGTATATGGCAGCTATTACGACTACATGAGCAAAATCTGACTTAATTCCTTCAATTTCTTCACAACTCACACCACTCATGTTGTGTATTAGTTTTATACATGAGTGACGGGACCTACAGTTTAAAGTTGATTTCGAACGACAGATTTTTGAGAAACTTTTCATGGCAATTTTATTTACTCTCAGAGTTTTTTGTCAGAAATCTGCTGAGAGGAAGTCGCCGAAGAAATATTTTTTTTCACATTTTCGTTTTGATGTCTGACCTGGGGTTTACGTAAGCCAACACACTACCTACTAGACTACGACGACTTCATATTGGACTTTAATCCACGAATGTCCTAACAAGAGTGTTCTTTGAGTTTATGACGACCGGCAAAATTCCGATTACTATACTGAGTCTATTTCTCGATAGTCTGATGCATACGTATACCATTTCTCGTTGTAAATATTCAACAAAAGTTTCGATTGTCTCCAATCCGTTTCACTTGAGAATAATTACCGCTTCTTCTTATCTTTCCTTTTACCGATTATACCCTTCGAAAGCCGCCTTACTCACTGCCGCGAATTTCTACACGATCTGGAATCCAGCCCTGCATTGCTGATTTAGCTTTCCATTCTAATGTCGAGTTAACCTCATAGGGGCCGAGAAAGTTGTTTGAAATATAAAGTTGTTTTAGTGATTGTATATTTATTAGTGTTCTTATTATTTTTTACGTCAGTGTATATCGGCAAAAAGTACTAAAACATTCATACATACCAATGCATACATAGTACATGTGGCATGAACGAGCATAAGATTGACAATCCGATTAGTTGCTTGATTGACAATTTAATTTTATTTTTCTGTTATCAACAATTAAGTTGGATGTTATCGAATGGTTACAATTTGTCGAAATTAATTATCGTAATTTTGTTTGTTTCATAAAACTTGAATTATGGTTAGGTTAGGTTGTAATACAAAACGATTACACAAGATTGCATTCTATCGGAAAGCGTCCTTCTCACCTTCTCAAGTAGATGACAAAGTTCTAATATTGCCATCTCTCTATACTTACTTATGCTAAACAATGCCACCTGTTGAGATGTAATGAGTTGTTATATTAGAAGTAGTTGTCTTCCTTACTCAAGAGATAAAGTTTTTGACTTTATCCATCCTCTTTGGCGGAGTAGGATTCACGGGCTAACTAAATAAATAAAAGATTGTAATTTTACTAATCTCTGGTGCAAATGAATGTCAAAACCACAGACAAGGTTAATACGATATTAATCGGGAGATTCCTGGCTGTCCCCTATACAGAACCAATAAACCACGACGATAATAGTAAATGAAGAGGCATGGAGGCTATACACTTTTTAAAAGAGGAACCATTCTGCCGTATACAAATGGGCCGTGAAAAGATATTAAGATAGAAGCATGAGTTTTCGGTTCCAAAGTGAAATATTCCGAGTCAATGGGGAATTGCTTTCACACTTGCATTAAAGCCACCATTTACAGCGGTAAAATTATCTCTGAATAAAACGATAAATAAAAATGTAAATTACTGCTGGACTGGACTTGAGAGTCAAAACAATTTGACATCATAAGCCGGGCACTTATCATATACATCCTCCAGCTTAGCGTAGAATTCGTCATTTTCTTCCATCGAGGCGTGATCACAAATTAAGCTGATGTTATAAAATTTAGCTCTGATGCTGATTGTGGCAACTCTTTCGTTCACAGGAATGAATCTTGTGACGAGGTGGCGAAGTCTCTAACCAACTACAAACCCTTACCCAAATTCGTGCTTTTCCGCATGGCAGCAGCAATAAATATTGCATGATTCAAGCCTCTTGCATCATTGTCCTAACCATTGCATTTCCTGGATGACAGTGATGTCAGTCCTACATTTCATGAGAGCATCGGTCAGTTCAGCAAAAGGACCTACACTATGAAGGCTCCAGACGTTGCACGTGGCAATTCGTCAAATTTTTAGGGGATTTTGTTCTTACTTGCTATCTTACTATCGGGTCTTTTTTGTTAAGTACTTCGTAGCTTTAAATTTAATTTAAAAAAGCGTGTGTGAGATATCATAGTGGCATTATGTGCGAAATATAACATCATTCAAATGCCCGATGCGGCTTTTTTGGGTGGGAAATGTTTAATTTTCAGACTGAACTTGAACGAAACAGAACAATTTCGATAGCAAGTTCACACCCCCTCCACGTGGGATAACCGCGCCTCAAATTGCTCGTGAAACATATTCAATATGGCATGAGATGTGTGTAAAAATACATGTTGTTGGTGTCCAGGTCATCAAATACAATCCCAGAGAAGTTGGTAATCGTCATCCTATAGTGCGCGCTATTGACTGTAATTGTCTGGCCAACGTTGTTCTCAAACGATTATCGGTCGCTGGCGCCGCATGCCCAAAATCTACACCAAACAGTGACTTTGTGGGTTTGTTTGTTTGAAGTCTATAGACGGCTAAACGGCTGGACCGATTTTCTTGAAATTTTAACAGTACCTTCCTGTATGTCTGGAAGGATCTATAGGATACTTTTTATTTTAAAATTTCAAGTAGGCGAGGTGCCACGCCCACACACCCAATAAGTATTTAATGTCGCATATCTCATAAACTGTAACAGCTAGGTTAGGTTAGGTTAGTTTGTATGTAGAATCGTAAACTATGCATTTGATCATGTTATGATCTTTAGCAAAGTTGTTGCGCATGAGCCGGAGAAGGTTTCTAAGTTGGTATGACCAATTTCCGACAAGTGACGCCATTGAAAATTACTCAAAATGAATTAAATCCTAAACTGTGCATTCTTTAACAAAGTTGTTGCGCATGAGTCGACGAGTTTGGTGCGATTAATTTCCGATGGATGGCGTCACTGAAAATTATTCAAAATGACAAGCAATAGGTCGACCTACACTTCAAGCACGGAAGAAAAGAGCATTACGAAGCGAGCTTAGAAACTGATCGAATGCGTACTACTCAGGCCAGTTCATCTGAGTCATCAGGACAACGGGAAACAAAATCAATTAAATGACTCAAAATTAATTGGACATTGGTGTAATGTCTTTCCTTAAAATTTATTTTAGTTTGTGGCGCAGCAACACACTCAGGGTACAGCTAGTAGCTTATAAACATCAATCTTGTATCAAAAACAAAAAATCGGAATCTCTGAAATACGATACATTTTTTCATTTGTACTACAAATTTTAATGCTTTGAAGTAAGTGTGACTATCTGTTTTGTAATCAAATAAAGTTCTTCCTTATCTTCTCTGTTTTCAATATAAAAAAAATTACAAAAAAATAAGCGACAAGTATTTGGAAAATAATTTGAATTTTCTAATGAGATTTTTCATTTTATTACTAACAAATACACGAGATTGAATAAAAAATGGTTAAAAACTTGTATCTGTGAGATCGTTAAAAAATTTATGGTTTTTGTATGTTGTTTTATGTTCTTCTTTAACGATATTTAAGAAGTTGTAAACACCACATTAAGTTTTTTCCGTAACAGGAAAAACAAAAAACAAAAGAAAGATCAGATATAAAAATCTTCGATTGAAATCTTTGAAAACCAATTGACAGTAGTTGATTTGATAAAATTGATACTGACCCATAGCTTGGTTTAAAAAATTTCCATATTTTTTTATGGATTTGAGAAAAATCAAATACTGTGCCTATGAAATTAACATAATTTTTTTGGACTTTTTTTTATCAGTTAATGATTGATTAAAAAAACCCATCTTTCCATCTTTGTGAAAGAACAATTCCGTACGGAGATAATATTGAGACTACAAAACAGTTTTTAATTAATTGATGGAAATTGCCGAGAATTATAAATTCAATGGGAGATTTTATGATAAGAAATTAAAAAAAAAAATTATTGAAACTGTAGTCATAAATATTTTCTTTTTTTTATTGCATTGTATTTCATATACATTTTTACTGAAGCCATAGTGCATAATAAATCTTAACCAAATTAATTTTTTTAATCGTTAGTATTTAAAAAAAAAAACGGTACTACACTAGGTCTTCCAAGTTCGAGGCTATTTTTAACGAATTCCAACAGCTTCGCAACTGGCACTTGTCCTTTTCCCTTTATTTGTTTATTGAATATTTCAATTTAATATTGAAATTCTGTATATCGGGTGGGATTTAGACGAGCGTTCACGAAACGTAAGGGAACGTACGTTTATTCCTAAGCAATGAAAGTCAATAAGAAGGATTACCCAATCGTAATGGAGTTTAGGAAGTCGCCGTAGTCTAGTAGTTAGTGTGTTGGCTTATTAGACGTAAAGCCGCGGTTCAAACCCCAGGTCAGACATCAAAACGAAAATATGAAAAAATATTTCTTCGGCGACTTCGGTCGACATTACCCTCTAGCAACTCAACATGAGTGATGTGAGAAATTAGATCATAATCCTGACTAAAGCCAATTAAGTCAGTAAGTAGTTTGGAATTTACTTCCTTCATTTTATGTCCGATATTTTATTTAGTGTAGGAACGAGTAATATGAACAGGTTCTTTTGTAATGTCGCGATGAGCAACCCTTTGTGCTTTAATGGAATTTATTATTCTCAGCGGGTTCATTTAATTTTCAGTGCAATGACCCGTCACCGTAGTCTAGTAGGTAGTGTGTTGCCTTATTAGACGTAAGGCCCGGGTTCGTATCCCAGATCAGACATCAAAACGAAATATGAAAAAAAGAATATTTCTTCGGCGACTTCCTCTCAGCAGATTTCTGACAAAAACTCTGAGAGTAAATAAACCTGACATGAAAAAGTTTCTCAAAAATCTGTCGTTCGGAGTCGACGTTAAACAGTAGGTCCCGCCACTCACTTATAAATTTAACGCACACAACATGAATGATGTGAGAAGGTAGGCCGTAGTCCTGACTGAAGGGTTGTAATGGCCAACTACATTATGCGACAAATACACCCAGCACCCATAGTGTAAGTTGTGAGTTTTGTTGTGTAGAAATCAAAAATATTTTTTTTTATATTTCTTGAACCCTCCAAACTGTTTTTTTTTTGGACTTTTCGTTCAAATCAATTGATTACAAAAGCATTTCTGAACCAATGTCCAAAATTTAAACCCTATTAGAAAGGAGAGGGATGGGCCTTTAAAACGGTATACATATATGTGTTATTAAACTTAATCTACTATGAGGTTTGATGAGGTAAACTTGACGAATTTTTTTCATATTTTTTCAAGTTTGTCCGTTCATAGTAGCAAAATTTAATTAAAAAATATGAAATAAGTGATGACATTCTGAAAATGCATAATCTTGTGAAGAGATTGACACTTGGTTTGACCAAATCGGACTAAAATTACCGTAGTTTTTACTTAAAGAGTCCAACAGTCGAGTTATATTTTTCATTTATATATTTTTCAAATGAAGTTTTAGTTAAAAAATTTTCTGAATTTTTGATGGATCTTGATTGTTTATCGGAAAACCAAAACACGGTGCGACAGTCAAAATACACCCAGCTAATGACATAGTGTAGGTTGTGAGTTTTCTTGAGTAGAACACAAAAATATTTTTTGTTATATTTCTCGAACCCTCCAAACTTGTTTTATTTGACAAAAACGGTACTTTTGATCTTTTCACACAAAATTATTGATTACCCAAATATTTTTCAACCTATTTTCAAAACCCAAAGTTTTTTGAAACGGGGACAGATGGGCCTTTAAAATGGTATACATAAACGTATGGTTCAAACTTACATTTATGAGTTTTGATCGGGTTAACTAGGAAAATATGATTATTTTTCTCAGTTTTTCAAGTTTAGCTATTATTAATTGCAAAATTTAATTAAAAAAGCTAAAATAAGTGATGACATTCTGAAAGTGCATTACCTTGTGAAGAGATTGACACATCGTTTGATTAAATCGGATAAAAATTGCCGTAGTTATTATTTAAATAGTATAACAGTTGTGTTATATATTTTATATATGTATGACCCGTCGGTTGCAGTATACTTAAATTTTTTTATAAAAAAAATTAATCTCATTCATTAACTTGGAACTAGTTTGTTGATAATCCATTGAAAATTTAAAACAAAAGATTTTTTCTATAATTTTTCAAATCCATTTTATCAAAATCAAATGCACTGTGAGTAAGCCTTCGGAACTTATCAACACTTTTAATCAATTTATGTTAATAAGTTAGATCAGGAATTAAAGCGCATAACATTATTTTTAAATGATTATCTAAAACCAAAAAAAAAAAGATAGAAGAAAAAAAAAATTTAAAAAAAGTTTAAACAAAAGACTGCAGTGTCAACGCATTTATTTTAAGAAAAGAAAACATTTTTTCGATTGCCCCACTCACAGGTGGTCACTAAAGCGTAAATAATCAAATGTAAGACAAAATAACCGAAACTAAAATGCAGCACATTTTTTTTTTATACTACACTATCATATACAGTGGCCGACAGAAGTCTACATGCCCCAATATTTGTAACCAATTTTTTTTACAGGGATATAAGCCTCCTCCTTATCGCATATTATGTTCTTACGGGCGTATTTTGTGAACGACTGAAGCCATTCGTCGAAAAACTAATTGGACCTTATCAAGGCAAGTCCACCATCGACCAGATATTCACACTACGTCAAATCCTGGAAAAGACCCACGAAAAACAAGTCGACATACACCATCTTTTTGCAGAGTATAAGGCAGCCTTCGATAGCCCCATAAGGGATCGTGTTTTTGCCGCAATATATATAGCGCGGTATACCTGCGAAGCCGATAAGGCTATGCAGAATGGCGTTGAGCAACTTCAGAACCTTTTAATATCGTGCGAGCTTTCAGACAAGGCGATCCCTTATCATGCGACCGCTTCAGCTTCGTCATGGAGAGTATTCTGCGGAAGGCGGGAGTGCATCGCAATGTCATTATTTTTCAAAAAAGCGTCCAGTTGCTTGCGTACGCTGATGACATTGACATTATAGGGCGTACCAAGCCACCTTTAGTGCTATTGAACGGGAGTCTACTAAGATTGGTTTGGCGGTAAATGAAGGCAAAACACAGCATATGTTATCGACAAGTAGAGATGTGCGGCGTATTGGATCTCAGATTACGGCCGATGACTATACTTTCGATATCAATAAATTTGTTTATCTTGGCTACGCCGTTACCACCAAAAATGATGTCAGTTTGAAGATCAAGCGCAGTATCACTCTCGCTAACAGGTGCCACTATGGACTCAATAGGCAATTGAGTAGCAAAGACCTCTCTCGTAAGACAAAACTAATACTCTACAAGACGCTCATCCTACCCGTGCTTCTTTATGGCGCAGAGTCATGGAACCTATTAAGCATTGATGCAGCCGCCTTGAGAGTATTCGAGAGAAAAGTCCTTCGTAAGGTCATCGGTCTAGTGTGAGTTTGCGATAATTTCCGCATCCGATAGACGTTGTGAAGCGTATTGGCATCCAGCGGTTGCGCTGACTCGGTCATGTCGTTCGAATAGGAACAAATGGACGAAGCCCTATCATCGATTGGTGTGACCAACTGGCGCAGGTGCGCAAGAAGCAGAGGCGCCTGGAAGGATGTGTTGCGGCAGGCCGAAATCCGTTAATTAGGTTGTTAATGGCCAAATAAGTAAACCAAGTAAGTAATTTTATGAATTTTAAGTTATAATTTGTAAAAATAATTGACGTTTTTATATTTATTCTTAATTCCTAAATTCAAATTAAGATTTTTTGTAAACCATAAGAAAAATAAAGAAAACTTTCTGGTGCCTCCATATTTTTGCATCGCAAAAGTGTAGCTAGACCCAAGAAGAACTTAGAGTAAATTTGTAACTCAAAGCCCCAATATATTAAAACGCTATACACAATATTTATTTGGATATTCCTTGAGATCAAGCAGTCCATTTAACTCATTTGGCATTGAACGTATCAGTTGTGTTTAGCTTTTTCTGCTGATATTTCCTGTCATGCACTCATGAGTACGGTTTTCAGTTGACTTTTGTTTCAGGTTTAGCGGATATGTAACCGTTCTTCCAAATGATGTTCTAAATATCGGGACTGTGTCGACCTTGGTAGGCAAATCACATCTTCACATTAGCAGCAGCATGATTGGTTTTATTGACTTATTGGAAGTAATAATCATCACGAATTCATAATTCTTTCGAACGTTTAGTGAATTTATTCTAAAGAGTGTATTGGTGTTGATACATATCCCCACATACTATTTCTTAAAATTTCTGTATTTATTTATTAATTACAATACAAATACAAATTATATTTAATTATATACGAGCTGAGTAACTTTTACCATATGCTCGGTGTAGTGTCACCGACCAGAGTTTCTGGTGGGAATCGAACTCACGACCCTCACGCTAATAGTCTAGCATACTACCCACTAGAGCACCAGTATACCCAATTTATGAAATTTATGCTAAAAATATATTGGTGTACCACGACTTTTACTATCCACTGTATACAGGGACGGTCTTGCATTAGTTTATATGTCTACGTATGCTTGAGAAAAGGGGTTAAACCCCTTCAAATAAATACTGACCTAAACGTTATACAGAAATTAATACAATAACAACTGTAGTTTTATGTAAATGATGTAAAAATATTAGCATTTTAAATAAGCGTTTTTTGTTTTCTCTCGTACACTGTTTAACATATTAAAGCGAGTTTAAAATCAAGATAAAATAGTTTAGTTAAGGTTATTACGAGTGTTAATACGAGTTTTAAATGCATAAGTAGTAGTAGTTGTTATACAACTAGTAAGTCGTTTAAAACTACTACAGGCAGTTCAAAATTATAGGAAATGGTCAGTTAGTTAGTAGCTGTGTGATAACAAAAGTTTTACAACTTCCTGCATACCTTAGCTAACCTATAGAGAGGAAAAGGGTTAATGTGAATTGGTAATGCTTAATGACCAAGAATAGTTAATATTGTATGTATTATTATCCTGCTGTTAAAATGTATTTTTAATTTTATTAATCCCTCTCTGTTCTCCATACTCTATTCTCTGTTTTCTTTTCATTAAAACGAAATAATTTCTAAAGGTATTTAGTCATTAATGAGACTTTAATGAGGTGTTTTGAGTACCTATTTTTCAAACTCTAGTTAATGAGATGTTGACACATACATGGATTGGAGAGAAATATTTTCAAAATTAGAGTGGAATAAAAAAAAATTAAATACATCTGAGAAGAGTTAACATATGGCGATGATTTTATAAGGGGCTAACAAATGAAGTTTATAGAAAGTACAAAAAAAAAAATGTTTAAATCGAGCTATATTTGGTAACAATTATATGTCAACTCTTTTAAAGACGTCAGCATGCTGTATTGTTACGATGATGAATACATAATTAGGACCAGAGATCAGCAATGAGTATTCAAAAAGATGAGTAGAATCGTATCATACTCATAATTTCTGAATATTATACTCATCATACTCATATTCAAAGTTTGAAGTACTCATCGTACTCATACTTAATAATACCCATGATGTTGTTGATTTCGACTCTCCATGACTCTACATTTACAAGAATCACAAAATAAGTATGATTCCCTTACGAACACTACAATACTCACTAGAAGGATGTGTGTTTGCTTTGCTTGCTGTCTTTGTCTTTCTTCATTTATGTAAATGCAACAACAACTAAGACTGTAAATTTTGATGAACGATTCGAGCCACTCGAAACATTTATAAGTATTATAAGTATTTTTCTAAAGTTATAAATCTGAATGAGTAGGCGTATGAATCAGACATGCTTCGAATGGTAAGAGTTCGATGTCAACGTTGTACTCATACTCATTGTACTCATACTTATAAATCAACTTTGTAGTGAGTACTAATGAATCAAATGAGTACTAATGAAGTCGCCGTATTCTAGTAGGTAGTGTGTTGGCTTATTAGACGTAAAGTCAGGGTTCGAGTCCCAGGCCAGACAGCAAGACAAAATACAAAAAGTATTTCTTCGGCGACTTCTTCTCAGCAGATTTCTGGCAAAAAATCTGAGAGTAAATAAAATTGCCATGAAAAGTTCCTCAAAAATCTGTCGTTCGGAGTCGACTTTAAACTGTAGGTCCCAACGATCATATATAAAATTAACACACACAAATAAGTGGTGTGAGAAACCAGGTCGTAATCCTGACTGAAGGGTTGTAATGACCAATTATGTTATGTATGTATGAGTATTTTAAAGAATACGGCATGATTTTTGTGGATTGTAAATTTTCCGGGTCTAATGTTACACAGGTATGAACCTGTTGACTCACTTATATTCGAATTTCATGAGTGCTAATGAGTAGCGAAAGAACGATTAATCACAAAAACGATAAATCACAAGAAAAAGTCTTACGATGTCATATCGCACAACCTCGGTGATCAGTTTACATCAGTTTTACAGAAGATGACCACGCCCTCGTGCAGAATATCCAAGGTGCATAAGTCCTGTGGCCCGTAGCGCCAGTAAGCGGATCAATTATATACTGCCAGACTCACTATGATTCTCCTACTATATATCTGTTATAACAACCGACAATGGACATCTTGTACTCTATCCAATATTTACGGTTTCTTCATTGATTCTTATTATTTTTGATTGATTGGCTACAATTTTCAGCTTAATCTACACTTTGAATGATTTAAAATTAAGATAAATCTTAAGCAATCATTAGCATGAGTATCAATATCAGTCTTATCGCATCGTGCATGCGCTCAACACAATCATAACAGAATAAAAACTTCTTCAGAGACTTAGGACCAACCTCTTAACGATTCCTTTAGTGAGCAACTGTCGATGTTTACTGATTACTACTCAAATCACAGACAACATGTGACGAGCACAGTAAATATAAAATCTCCCTATGCATTTTATGATATTCATATAAAACAACTTGAGTGTTTCCATTATAAATTTAATGATTAAAGGTCTTGCTGTCTGTAAATATCTTCCACCATATAAAGTAAGATGTCATAATCAAAAAATCGCGTTGTTAAAATTAGAGAGGAATAACACTCCTCAATCGTCGGAGTGAGTATTAGACGTAAGGCCACGGTTCAAAACCCAGGTCAGACATCAAAACGAAAATATGAAAAAATATTTCTCCGGCGACTTTCTCTCAGCAGATTTCTGGCAAAAACTCTGAGAGTAAATAAAATTGACATGAAAAGTTTCTCAAAAATCTGTCGTTCGGAGTCGACTTTAAACTGTAGGTCACACCATTCATGTATAAAATTAACACACACAACATGATTGGTGTGAGAAGCTAGGCCGTAATCCTGACTGAAGGGTTGTAATGGCCAATAATGTTATGTATTTTGCAAGGATATCGCAAAGAAATTCCATTCCAGAATATCGAATACCATACAAAATAATACGATTGAGTTTATAAGCAAATAAAATATGTACAGATCAAGCGAATATTTTTCGAGTAATTGTAAATCAATCCTCAGATTAGCTCTCGCCACCACCATTCATACTATAGGATATGATAGATTTTACAAAAGTATTTGGTTCTCTTCATCAAGATGTTATCTCGATGGTTTAAACTTGTAAACGTGTCCCCATGGAAGTCATTGAACTCAAGAAAACTTGGTTCGTTAATTCCACATGTTTTGTACCACGACGAGGATTTTACATCCTTATCGTACCATATTTGATAATATAAAGCAAAAGCCAACAAGTGAGAGGGAAGATACTACATGGGAAATGTTTAGGTGTCTTAAACACAGAATAGAAATTTTTATTTATTTTTATTTTTTTTACAATGGTGGTCGTATAATTAGCACACCCAACTATTGAAACTTTTTCCAGTAAAAAACATAGATGAAATATTTTTACAAAAGGACAGTTAAATATTCTGTGGGCTATACTTAAGCGATGTTTAGAGTAAAGAGAACTACAATAAAAGAATTAAAAAATATTTAAACAATAAACACTTTTGCATTCTAAAAGCAAAAAATTCCTTATTCGCGTAATTAGCGTCATCCTTTTAATAATTTTTAGACAACTAATTATAAAATTTCCAGTAAAACTTTTAAGAAGTCTCTGGCATCTTGCATATTGGCTATCATTTCATGCCACTCGAACCATTTCGTACAGGACCTGAAAATTTTTTGGTTTTATTTTGCTTAACTTCTGTCTCATGACTGTTCCATGAATTGGATTGAAACCAGAGCTTTATGCTGGCCATTATGTAATATCAACTTATTGGTCCAGTAAATATATTGTTCAAGTGGGAGGTGCGCTATCACCATTGTCTTGCATAAAAATCCATTTTAAATACAAGTTTCCATGAGCAAATGGAATCAAATGATTCTACAAAATATTTTTGATTAAATGTTGATCCTTCAAGAAATCATTCTGAATGGTCGGTCTCACACTATGTTAAATGGAAGCTGCTCATTCCATTTCACAACTTATCTATGTTTAATTGCCTTCAAAGTATATCATGGATTTAAATCTTGCTTTGGTGGACGCTATACATACATAGATAGTACATTAAATTGGAGCCAAATCGATTCAGTTTTGATTCATCACAGTAAAAACGTTTTTCCTGTATACAGTTAAGCTTATTTCTTTATGCTTTAACGAAGGAGAGACGAGCCGCAAGATTGTTTTTGGTAATATAGGTTTGTGATGCGTTACATACACGCGGGTCTCGTTTTATGCAGATTTTTTAATGCGAATTCGAATTTATGCGATTTTAAATGAAAAATTTTTTTAGATTTTAAAATATTATGATACTTTTTAAATTTGTTCATCATTTTTAAATTAAACCAAATTTGCACCACTGATATAATCATCATTATGGTGCATTGTGGTGTAGTACACTGACCAGTAAAATAATTGATTTATCTCATCACATTGGAGGAGATGGATTTGACTCTCTGAATCGGGATGATGTAGAAGAATTGTTAGCTGATATCGAAGTCATTAGTTTAGTCACTGACAATGAGAAAAACGTGGATAGTGAAGAGAGTGATTCCGAAGAAAGTGTAGTACAATTCATTTCAAAATAAATTGGTGATATCCTCAACAAAGTTAATGATTTACAAAATCTTATTCCTGGTATGGACCCAGTTACCGAAAGAGAACTGAAGATTTAACGCGGATTGACTGATCCGGATATCATGAGTTGCATAGGCAACTTAAAAACTCAAAGTCACAAAGTGTAATAACTGACTACATATCCTGCAATAAAAGAAACAGTCAAACTTTATAAAAATTCGTTGATCCAGTCCCCTACGTATGCATTACGTAATAGCTATGTAATGATAAAAGTGATGTCGAACCAATTCTAAAACGATGCAGAATGAAAGATCGTACATTAATAATTATAGACTTCAGTTTATTATTTATTTATTATTTTTTGAATAATTTTGTTTTTTTTGTAAATAATGAATTAATATTTTATTTTTGTTTATTTTTTAAGAAGTTTTTGTTTTTATTGTTTAAGACAATGAAATAAATATAATTTTGTTGATTATTTAATACGATTTTGCTTCGATTTTTTCAATTAAAATTTGAATTTATGCGGTTTTTCAGAATTTTGGAACGAATCATTAACTTTTATATGAAGATAAAGTATCGTTTTATCCGAATTCAATTTATGCGATTTTTTTTGGAACGCATCTATAATATAAAACGAGACCTGAGTGTATTCAACTAATTTGATTGCCTGTAGTCTGCGACGGATGATTTTTGTTAAAATTAATATGTTGTGTTCGTCTTAACAAGTTTTCACATCTTCTTCGCATGAGTAATTATTAAACGATCTGCGGTACTAATAGTATTTCTTGGTCACGGCTTTCTTGTAATGACCACAATTGTTTTGTAATATTTTTGATATGACAGTATAATTCGACAATTTTTAGGTGTATGTTACTAGAAAAAAAGAAAAGAGCAAGCAAACCTCAAAGTTAAACAAAATTCATAATTTTAACATGTCTTATAATTTACTAATCCAATTTGCAATTCATTAAAATAAACATACAAATACTTGTTTCTCCTTTATTTGTCAACTTAAAACAGGAAGAGTTTTCCAAAAATAAAGATTAAATTATTCAGTCAACATTTGACATCTGCTTTAAATTCTCACTCGTACAACAAAGTAAACCAGTTCGAATACTTAACATATGCTCTTATAACGTCATCACCACCAGCGAACCTCATTCTAATCCACGTCAATGCCATTACAAAGACTACTTACTGCTGCCTTTTGCAAATGCACTGCGTCACGCAGTAGAAACTGCATCCACCAAATAACAGTAAGAAAAAAAATGAAAAAATCGTTCTAATGCTGTAAGTCTACGGATTTGTTGTAGGTCACGTTTTATTATTTCTGAATCAGGAAAATTATTTCCTTCCCTTTACTTTTTTGCATGGAATTACATTTTTTCATGTTAAAGTTCTAAAAAGTAGTTTAAAATGCACACCGTTATCGACTTTTCTTTTTCGATAAAATTTTTTTATTACTCTTTGCCATACAGTTGATGGCTATTGAATGATGATTTTTTGTTCCTTTTAAACAAATACGTGCAGACTTTGCAAAGTCACATTTTGATTTAATAAAAATTTTATCGGCCACTACTGCATTGCCGGGTATTTTGTTCAAGTAATTAATTTTTTCCTTTTTTTGCAATATAGTTTCATAGTTTGCAGCGTGGGGGAATAAAAATAATAAAAAAATTAAAATATCTCAAAAAAAAAGATCCGAAATTTATTTGAATCAACTTGCCAGCTTCTTCAAAGGGCACAGGTAGCTTGGATCCTATAAAGTTTAATTGAAACGCCCTTGTGACTTGTTCTGTCATGTAATTATAGTTTCTGGCTGACATCGCTTAGTCATCTGAACAGTTTTTGAAGTGTGAATGGTATCCAAATCATCTTCGGCTAGTTATGTATGTTCTGGCCATGAATTAAGGGTGCACAAGAAACCTTCATCTAATTTTTTTTCATATAATACAGTCTGTTACAATCTGAAAAACAACGCATGTTCTGTATAAGCCAGTGAATTATTGAACGATGTTATATGGAAGGTTTCATAGTAAGATCTATCCAGTATCTTCATTTTACCACGATCACGACTAAAGTCGGGTTCAGGTATCATGCAGTGGATAGGTATATTCAGCTCAACTTACCCAAGATCTTGGCATGACCATAGCTTCCATATTCAACATGATCTTAAAGTACACAGCCACATTGTAGCATTTACAGCCACTTAGTTCGCCAATATGCCAGTTGGCATCTACTTAATACGGTGTCCAGATATGCACCTTTATTGCGTAAATCGCAAAAACGCCATTATTGAGCTCAATATTTAATACAATGTTTCAATTAATTATTGCACAATAAATACGCAAATTGTTATAATATTGAGTAGAACTTAAAATGCAGCACTGTCATAAGTATGTTCAGTGAGCATATTACATTTAACCGAACACTTTTTGATGATATTTGACAACCCAAATTGACATTTGACAAAACGACACACACAAAAAAAAATGTTGTTGAAACAACCAGCTATTTTTTTACCAGCTGTCAAATGAACATTGAATAAGCAGCTGAACTGCTTGTATTATTATGTCTGAACACTTAAAATATTGTACTCAATAAACCGAATATTGACTTAATAAAAGTGCATATCTGAACATATTATAAGGATAGTAAACAATGCCTTAGATTATGTAGTTCTAAGAACACCTGTTATCATGATCACCACCATCCTCATAACACGTCTAAACTGGCTTTGATTTATTTTCTCTAAGTCCAACCTCAAAACCGCGGCCCCTAGAATTGGTTTCTTTTGATTGTAAATCAGCTGGTGCCCCTCTTTTTAGGGTTAATACTTCATTTGAAGCCTACTACTCTCTCACAACATTATAGAGCAGTTACCATCTTAGTGATTGGAAAATGTGTATTTATACTCTAGTTAGGTTTATTGTCGCCGTATGCTAGTTTGTAGTGTGTTGGCTTATTAAAAGTAAGGCCACGGTTCAAACCACAGGCCAGATATCAAAACGTAATATGAAAAAAAATTTCTTCAGCGAGTATATAAAATTGCCATGAAAAGTTTCTCAATAGTCGTTGGGAGTCGACTTTAAAATGTGGGTCCCGCCAATCATGTACAAAATTAACACACACGGCAAGAGTGGCGTGAGAAGCTGGGCCGTAATCCTGACTGAAGTGTTGTAATGGCCATTTGTATGTCAAGTTTACCAAATCATCACTGGCATAGATCATACAGTGGCGGTAGTCTAGTAGGTAGTGTGTTGGATTATTAGAGATGAGGCCACTGTTCAAACCCCAGAAGCTGTGGATTGTATTTAAACGATCTTATATTCCACATATAAGGGCATCAATAGGTCTTTCAAAAGAATACAAAATTTCTATCTCACTTTGTTTTTAAATAAAATTGAAAAATAGGAAGGACTTAAAAAATACCCTACAATAACTTACATGCTTACTTAATTGAACATGTGACTTTTATTTATTCAAATACGAATATATTTTTTTGTTTTATTTTTTTTTTTTGTTAATAACTTTAGACCACCCACAACATTATGTTACTGATTATGTAGCATCTTTAATATAGTATTTGTTGGCCTTAAAATAATGTTTATTATTCCACATTTACGAGTACTTTTATCATTATAATAATTTTTACTGCCAACAATAAGTGCTTGGTTAAGATTATTTGAAAGCAATTGATTTTTTGTCGTCACGATGTCTGTCGAAATTCAATTTGATTTTAAATGAGAATTTTCGAATGGAATTTATTCCTTAAATATGTTTGTATGTAAACAACAGTTACAAATCATTAAATTTTGTTACCAAAAATTCGTGCTGTATATGAAACAGTGTTGCAAAACTGAAATTTTGAAATGGTACTAAATTATAACTGAAAAAGTACTTTTTTGCATCAAATAGTACTTTTGTAAAAGATACACACATATTACATAATTGGTCATTATAACCATAGCTGCCAGATAAATGAGGCACCAAATCGTCAAATATTTGATCGTCAAAAAATCGTCAGAAAAAATAAATAAATAAATTAAAGTTTTTAAAAACTAAAATTATTTCTATTGTAGTAAAACATATAAAGTCAATGTATGAGTACGTATACATATCGGAGTTCAAAACTAAAACATTTAAAAAAAATTTTTGTTAGAAATTAAAAGCTAGCGTCCCTCATCTTCATTTATTAATTTTTTTTCCCATAAATTGAGAAATGTTATATCATTTTCAGGAAAACATTTTAAGGTTTAAACAATCTATCCTAGTGTTGTTTATTGACACATAAGCGTAGCAATAATATTAATATAATCTATGGGTGGTGTAAATATTAAGGAGTCAGAAGCTCTTGACATTCTGAGCATAAAAATTCAGTGTAATGTTGGCTGCAACCGACACATTTTTCAGTTCCTTTAGTTCATTTTTAAGATCTTATGATCTGATTTTATTATTTACACTATTTATTTATACTATTTATGATGTCGGTGCCTCAACGTCTATTTTGAGATTTCTCGACAGTGTACAGGAGAGGCCGTAGTACATCGTTAATGACGGTAGTGTATCCAGTTCCATTGAATCATTGGTGCATCGTTGCAATGTGGTTTGTGTTTCACTGTTCTATCAGTACTACAAAAGGATTTTGCTCGAACGAAATAAGGCGACTTGTTCCCGAAAATCATATATTCCTACGTAACGCTCGTCTTTCTCGGCCGTATGTGGTCGATTGACCAGTGGATCGCACACTGTATTACAGAAAGAGTATATTTTTTATTCGGACTATTCGTATGTGGAAAGCAATTCCTGCAGAAGTCTTTCCTGTTACTATAAAAATATATATGCCTAGTGTCCATAAACACTGTTCTCTCACTGTTCCAAACACAATGTCATCCATTACCTGAGTGTTGGTCGTACGAACAAAAATAACGGCGCTTGCCTTTGTTCTTCCGATGGTAATATTAGAAGCTATACTTGAATTTTTAAAATTGTCTGCAACGACAAGTGATAATTATTTAGGATTTACAATTTTTGGCTATTAAGGGATTAAAAAGGAATAAAATACAGAAAAATCATCACAGGTATTCGAAAGTAACTTAAATTATAATACTTTACTCCTTGTTTTTACTAACATAAATTTCCAATAGTAACAATTGTAAAGTAATTACAAAGCATAATGTGGCTTTAATGTACTAAAGTAAAGAATATGATGTAAATTTTAAATTTTTAAAAATCGTCAAAATAAGGGCATAAATCGTCAAATCGTCAAAAAGATATTTTTGGAGCTCAAAATCGTCAAAATGACGATAAATCGTCAAATCTGGCAGCTATGATTATAACCCTTCAATCAGGATTACGACAGATTTTTGAGAAACTTTATAGTGGCAATTTTATTTCCTCTCAAAGTTTATGCCAGAGGAAGTCGCCGGAGATTTATTTTTTCATATTTCGTTTTGATGAAGATGTCTGCCATATTGGTTTTGAAGCGTGGGCTCACGTGTAGTCATCCAGCACATGCCTACTAGACTATTTATTTTTTTACATGACAAAAACTGCTGATTCGGAACTTAACAAAACGTAAATGCCCCGTTTAGTCACGTCGATGGAACGTAATGTGTAACATACGGTGGTTTGAAAACCAAAGAAAATGTTTACCGAAATTACATTACTGTTTGGCAAGCGTTTTCATTGCTTTTCGTATTCTAAAAACGAACTTACGTTTCGTGGACGTTTGGCTAACCGGGGCTAAAGCCTAATTCTACTTTAGGATTGCGTTGAACGTGTATTAATAGTTGAAAAGCGCAAGACATGAAATATGTAATAATGAAAAAGTACTGAAGACGTAGCGGAAGTACTCCGGTATTTTTGAAATGAAAAAGTACTGAAAAAAGTAGAAAAGTACTTGATTTTTCAACACTGATATGAAATATGCTTCGTAAATTATATCCATTTTATGGTTATCATAATTGTACCACAAAATAGCCTATTCAAGGTGTTGTGTTCATTGGACATTGATCAAACGTACGCGAAAAGTAAGCCCTAAGAAGTTTAGTGAACAATTAATCGCACTTTATGTAGACAATGGCATTTTAGCCACACGAGGCTGTTTTTTTTACATTACAGCTGCAATTTGTGAGATATCTTTCAGTCGAAGAAGTATATCAAAACACGAGTTCACTTATGGTGACTTTTAAATAATTTTTAAAACAGTGATGTGAAGACAAACTTCATTGAAGACCAAAATTAGTTCTATTTGAACGGTATTTCGACACTGGAAAAATCCATGTAGATATGTAAAGAAATATTAACACTCCTCACACCCATACATAATTTATCATTACAATCCTTCCGTCAGGATTATGACTTTCTCACATCACTTTATGTTGTTTGTGTTAAGTGGCGGTACTTAGAGTTTAGATGCGATTCCGAACGACCGATTTTTAAGAAACTTTTCATGGCAATGTTTATTTACTCTGAAAGTTTTTGCCAGAAATTTGCTGTGAAGCAGTCCTGAGGTTCTGGTTGCAGCATCGCCTCCGAAAACTTAATGCATTTTTTCAGTAGCCTGTAACTGTGGTAGTTTTTCTATAAGAGACATAAAATATGGCATTCATATTCCAAATTTTCACTCAGTCGCCGTAGTCTAGTAGGTAGTGTGTTGGCTTATTAGACGTAAGGCCATGGTTCAAACTCCAGGTCACACATCAAAACGAAATATGAAAAATATTTCTTCGGCGACATCCTTTCAGCAGATTTCTGACAAAAACTCTGAGAGTAAATAAAATTGCTATGAAAAGTTTCTCAAAAATCTGTCGTTCGGATTCGACTTTAAACTGTATGTCCCGCCACTCATTTATAAAACTAACACACACAACATAACTGGTGTGAGAAGCTAGGCCGTAATCCTGACCGAAGGGTTGTAATGGCCAATTATGTATGTATGTATGTTAAATGAATAATGTAATTTTAATATTGTCTACTCATTTCAACAATCTAGTTATTTGTGTCAAGCGGTTGTCTGCATTCGATTTTGGTGTTGGAGCTGTCAGCTGGTCTGCAGGCAGGCCTTATTCTCATACAACACAATGGAGATTGAAATTCGGAGAAGAAAGTGGACGTGTATTGGTCTTGTGCTCAGAAGGCCAACCAAAGATACTGCGGGAGTTAAGTTTGAATATAACCTACAGAGGCATTGGCGATCTGAAAGACCATAGAACATCTGTGCTTTTAGATAGTTAAAGTCGCTGCTAATACAGAAATGCTTGGAGAAAAGTTGTTGATGCGCTATGTCCAACGACTTTTTTCCTTTTCCATGTAAATGCAGAAGCTAGGAATGTTAACTTTTGCTCACGCTAAAGTATTGCTTGCAGTCACCGTAGCCTAGTAGTGGTCCAGTGTGTTGACTTATTAAACGAGGAAACGTGGTTTTGAACATAACGAAATATGAAAAAATATTTCTTTCGGCAATTTAATCTCAGCAGTCTTCCTGCAAAATCTCTAAAAATAAAATAAAACTGCGATGAAAAAATTTTTAAATCTGTCGTTCGGAGTCGACATGAATAAAATTATCACACACAACATGAGGTGATGTGAGAAGCTTGGTTATAATCATCGTTAAAGTTTTGTAATGACCAATTAAGTAAGTGAGTATAGTTGCCTGATGCAATTAATATTACCGGAGATATTACATTTCAACCGAATCAATTTTTCCTTACCCTCTCTACTCCAGAAAGCAGTGATCCTAAAATGTTCCTTTTGCCAAAGGGATTACAATATTGATTACAATACAATCAAAATCTTTGAAATTTCAAATTGAAAATAAAAGAAGAAAAACTAAAATAAATAAATTCTTTTACAACCAAATTGTCACTAAAAAATGTTTATGTCATGTAATAGCTTTTTTGTCATTTAATTTTTCTTCCGCAAAACCACAAAATCTCATTAAAATTTTATTTCAAACTTTAGCATCTAAATTTATAGTATTTTGTGTGGTTGTGTTGTTCTTTTTTTTTTTTGAACTCAACAAAATATTCAAATACAATAAATAGAGAATGAGAAAATAAAATGCTTGACCAGACATGGACATATTTTGTCTCCATCGAGGCAAATGAATACAGAATGTGTTCGTATACTGAGTTTATTCATCGGCTGGTTGGTTGATTATTGATAGATTGTGGTTAAGAAACCACTAAACTGCACACAGATTCACTCAAAAATACAAAAAGGCAACAGCAATAGAATCTGTCGTATTTCTATAACATGTAGTGACCGGCCAGTAAAACTAATGACAGCTGTCACTTGGTATTTTAAAAAAGAAGGAAAAAATGACTTTAGAATTCCCTTTTTGGGGTCAGAAGTGTGGCTTTTTTACTCACCAACAATGTAATGAATACTTAGAATTGGTAACACGTTTGAAAATTAAATTAAAATTTACCAGGATATGCTGTTATAAGATTTCCTTAAGGGCCACACTCTATTTCAATGAGAGTAAGGTTTTAGAAGCAACTGAACATTAAACCGTGGCATGCTCTCCAGATTATTGTTGTATTTGTCAGACTGAAACAATGGCTATTAAAATTGCCGCCGTTCGAATTCGGTTTTATAATAGTTTAACGAATAGTATAATGCATCTTTATCGACATTAAAGCGACCATTAGATCGCTAGAGAATGTTTACAAGACTGCCGGGTGTGTATCAGAGATCAGTAATGAATCGTTTTTCGCTACTAATAAGCACTCATGAAATTTTGAATATAAGTGAGTCAACAATATTGAAATTTAACTACTCTGATTCGTTCGTACTCAGTACAACATTAATTTATAAGTATGAGTACAATGAGTATGCGTACATCGTTGACATCAAACTCATACCATTTGAAATATGTTTGATTCATACGCCTACTCATTCAGATTCATAGCTTTAGAAAAATACCTATAATACTCATAAAAAAACAAAGACGCAAGCAAAGCAAACACACAACCTTCTAGTGAGTACTGTAGTGTTCGTAAGCGAATCATACTTATTTTGTGATTCTTGTATATGTAGAGTCATGGAGAGTCGAAATCAGCAACATCATACGTATTATTAAGTATGAGTACTATGAGTACTTCAAACTTTGGATATCGGTAGTATGAGTATAATATTAAAATAAATATGAATGCGTATAAGTGTCAGAAATTATGAGTATGATTCGATTTTACTCATCTTTTTGAATACTCATTGCTGATCTCTGGTGTGTATGAAGGATATATCAAGACATTTGACGTGTACCCACATTTAAGTTCCAGAACTCGTGGATATATAAGTTAACATCATGGTCGACGCACTCGGTAATGCTGAGACCACGGAAAATTCAAATGAATTTCTGTATGAGATGGGCGTTCCTCTACAGAGAGGTACACAAATGGTCTCATAAAAACTCCAATCATTCACCAAAGATAATATGCAATAATGAACCCACCTGTAGACACTAGACGGATCTGGCCGAACATGGATATATGTAGAACAGAATTTGCTTTGAATCTAACCGATCTGAGGAACCTCATAGCAGTGTAACGAGGCACTGGTATTTGAGTGTTTACGTCTGGAGACTGGGAATACCTCATAAAGACGTCTGCAGAAGTTACAACGACGAGGAAGAAGAGGAAACCACTGAACATCTTCTCTGCCATTGTTCGGGGCCAATGAACTTGAGAAGGAAAACATGTCTAGCCAAGGGCGATTTGTCAAATGCGATATTAAACATTTTGTACTGTTCCATCTGGAGCTAAATTAGAGCTCAAATTGATATGAATATGCAATATTACATCGGATCATGTAAATTCTGGAAGACCACGGAATACATGGAGAGTTTTTGCATGAATGTGAAATATATCATTTTGGAAGAAAAACTCTTGCTTCTGTTACAAGTTCTGTTCTTGACCCATCTGTATACATACATAATTTGTTCATTGCAAGACTTCAGTAAGGATTGCGACCTAGCTTCTCTTAACACTTATGTTGTATGTGCTAATTTTATATATGAATGGCGGAATCTACAGTTCATAGCCAACTCCGAATGACAGATTTTTGAGAAACTTTTCATGGCAATTTAGTTTTTGTGTGCTGGGGAGAAGTCGCCGATGAAATATTTTTTCATATTTCATTCAATTTTATTACTCTCGGAGTTTTTGAAATCTGCTGAGAGGAAGTCGCCGAAGAAATACATTTTGTCTTAATGTCTAGCCTGGGGCTCGAACCTTGGCTTTACGTCTAATAATCCAACACACTATCTACTACACTACGGCGACTCCAAAGGAAGCCATGATCCGTAACTTTTTAATGATGAGCACACAACAAAGCTACTTCATGGATTAAGTGAATGCCGATTGCTATGAGATATTGAACCATTTCGTTGGTCTCCTCCCTTCAACTTACCTAATATATTTAAGACCTATATCAGCACCCGTAGTTTAGTGGATAGTGTTTTAAACTGCGAGTGAAGATTTTTCTCTTCTACTGCAAGTAACTTTCCGAATTCCAGTGTCATACACGACGTGTTGTTCACAATTAAACAAAACAAATTTCTGTCAATTCTTGTCGTAGATTATTCCTTGTAGCCAAGCCAATTTCAAATTAAAAATTTGTTGCTCCTCCATACCGTGTAAGAGCTTGCTTCCTAGCTAAGCTGCTCAGATTTTAAATAGTTTATACCAGTAATCCTGTTATTGTCATTGAATTTAATTAACGGTTTTTTTTCTATTTTACTTTCCACAAAATAAGCAGAATTATTGTTGTTATTTAAACATAAGAAATTATAAGAAAGGAAAAACAAAAATATTTTGTTCGTTATTCAGACGGTCGAACATTGGCTTAATTAGTGAAAGGACAAGATGAAAAGTAAGCAAAAGTAGAGAAAGAGAGAGAGAGAGAGAGAGAGAGAGCAGTAAGTAGTAATAGCTTTAACAGCATGGATATCTTAATATAATTATAACAGGATTTGCTTACGCAATACAATTATTATTGTGTCCTTAAACGTTTAATGCTGGAGAGCATTTTCTTCTCTATTTTCCTTTTTTTCTTCTGAACATCAGCAAGAAGTGGTGTTGGTGTGGCCTGTGCTGAAGGAGATGGCGATAATAACGATGATGATGATGACTCCAACTAATTAAAAATCTACCACTTAAGAAAGTAAGAGAGTCAGAGAGTAAAAATCAAAAGTCAGCAATGAATTGTGATTACACAGGATAGAGTAGTAAAGACAGAGAGAGAGAAAGAGTAAAATAAACAGGACATTCTGAAGATTTTCTTTTTATTATTTAAATATAGGAATTATGACGGCTTTCGCGTTAGAAGACACACACACGCACCGCACAAAACTCAAAAGGCAAATGTTTGAAAGGATGTCAGCGTTTAAAAGTGTCAAAAAGTTTTGTTTGAAGGTTGTTTTCTTTCGTAATTATAAATAAATTTAAATTAATGTCAGGATTATAATAAAATCTGGGATTTGATGTCAAAGCAAAAATATGCGAATGCAATAAAACTTATGAAAAGTAATAAAAAATAAAGTTTTTATTGCCAAAGCAATTAAATGTTAAGAAATTTTGAAATAAAAAGCAACATTTGAAGTTTTTATATAAAAAAGTTAATGAATCTTAAAGCATTTAAATTGTTGACATTTTCTATGCCGTTAGTCCAGGACATAAAATCCTATTTCTCCTATTTTCTACCGTTCTACCCGAATACTATAAATTCACGTGCATATTATTTGGATTGTATGAAGAATTTGAATTGAATATGAACAAGCCTTCACACTGATTACACTTACAGATTGCATGAGAAATACAGAAAGTTCGAGACTTGACTGGATAAAATTATGATCCAATCCTTATCTATGTCTACATCACAATCATCATGTAGAATTTTTCATGTAATATGTGTATTGTCAGGCGTATCGAAGCTATCTTACATTGAGCACCTAAAGTGTTTCCAATATGGACGTTCGGAGGCCACCACAAGGTGTACTCTTGCTTTTGCTATGGAACTTAAATTTAAACACTGACAGGCCACGGATTCTGGATAGTACCGATTACAGGCAAAAATCCCTAATTACTTTTGGAGTTTTTGAAACCTCATGATGGTAATAGTTCGGCTGCACAAAAACCATACTTCTTCATACATCTAGATCCTTTTATGATATTGGTTCACATCTTCCAGAGAAATCGTTCAAACCTTTATTGATGGATTCAGATCAAGCGACAAATTAGAAGAGGAGTCTTTTCAAGACATCTAAATCTGAGATTATCTCGGTTAATGTAAAACAATTCAAGCTGAAAAGATTACAATAAAAACTGCCGCTGTGTAAATCCAGCATCTAAGTATATCAAATAGAAATGTGAACATATTTTCCGATAGTAAACGATTGATTGGCTTCGTCGCCGTAGTCTAGTAGGTAATTTGTTGGCTTATTAGACGTGAGGCCTCGGTTCAAACTCCTGGTCAGACATCTCCAATCAAACGAAATATGAAGAAATATTTCTTTGGCGATCTCCTCTCAGCAAATTTCTGACAAAAATTGTAAGAGAAAATAAAATTGCAATGAAGTTTCTCAAAAAATCTGTCGTTCGGTGTCAATTCATGCATAAATTTAAGAAACATAACAGAAGTGGTGTAAGAAACTAGGTCGTCCTGACTGAAGGGTTGTAATGACCAATTATGTATGTATGCATGTAAAAGATTGATTAAGAATGCTGGATGTGTCTGCAGGGTATAGTGCTACATTCAACGGTTACTCCCACATAGTTTAGGGTACACGGAAGTAACACAACTGAAAATGTAAGTTGGACATGGGATTGGGATTCCTCTACAAAATGGCAAATAAGTAATTCCAGACAAATTTCATTCATTTGCAAAAGAGAAATAAGATAATAAACCCGCAGTTCCAGGACAATATGGATATACTAATGCAGAACAATATTTCTGTTAAACCCGACCAGATTCCATTTTACCAACTCCTAGCTACACATGCACGCAGATGGGAAATATCCCACAACCCCTACGTATTAATGAAATTTGAAAAGGAATGAAGAATATTTTCTTACAATCCTTTAAGGGAAGAAAAATTGTTATAAAATAGCTGCCCAATCTTCTCGTCAGGTGATTGGTTTACTGAAGCAATTTTACAATTGTCCTTTGCAGTAGTAGTTAGTAGGTAGTGTTTTGGCTTACTGGGTGGAAGCTTGTGAGTTGAAGCCTCAACTGTAACATTTCGAAAAGAAGGGAATATGGAAAAGTATTTCATTCAACGGTCACCTCTCATTTGTTTTCTTTATAAAGCCCTGACAGAAGATAACAGCCATGTTCAGAGTCGATATTAAACTGTAGGTTCCATCACACATGGATAACATTATCACACTCAACATGGAGGCTGTGGACAGCCAGGCCTTAATCCTGATTAAGGCGAATAAAGGGAGTAAGTAAATAGCAACGAATGAAATGTTGCATACACCGTCTTAAGCTACTAAGACACATGAATGCCTTGACTTTTAAAGTTTCTGGGTCTCCACAACATATAGCAATCCTAGTTACAGAGACCTAATATTTATTATTATTTTTATTTATTATTATTTATTATTATTGTTATTAAGGAACAATAAAGCCACCATAATATTTGCGTTAAAACCTACCATATTCGACCGCACCAATTTGAATATTGTTATATTAAATGCGAGTGAATTTGAATGACAAACACTACTGTCTTCAGCAAAAGAGTAAATAGGATTGAAAGTTAAAGAGAGTACATCATTAATAAAAATTAGAAATAGAGTTGGAAACAGAACCTTGCGCTGCCCATTAATTTAGCCTGAACGCATCTGATGGAATTCCATCTACAACAAACAGTATGGAGCGATCAGTGTGAAAGTTCGAAATAAATCGAGAGACGTGAATACCTACACTAAAAGCTATAAATTTCGGTAAAGTGCATTTTGTCCTCATATTATTTTAAATTTTTTTTAGAATACAACTTCTGGTCTAGTGATGGAATATTCGGCCTAGAAGAATTATTTATGTTGAGATCCGTAAGAAAGCATTTACATTCTTGTTAACATTTGCTAATAACCTTTCAAGTAATTTTTTTTTCGCTGAGGAGGAGTAAATTTACCTAACCGCACCATAGGGGAAGTCTCATCACCCACTAATTCTCCCCCTCCTTTTTTGGACTCTTTGTGCCCACTCCGGAACTACTGTTGCATTACTTCGAAGTGAAGTCCGTCTGGCCATTTGGAGCGCAATAAAATCTGAGAAGGTGTTCAAACATTCATTCCAATTCTCTCATCCAAGTCAAATTTCTTAGATTTTAGCAAGGCCTCAGTGTAACTGGCCATGCTGTTCCAATTTTCTTCGCTGCTCAGAAGTACTTCGGGGAAGTTTTCGACAGTACAGACGCCGACTTTGGCATCAAGATTCCTTATTTCTAAGCTCCATCTCTTGCAATGAAAGCAAGTGTGTTCCGCATCATCAATCGACGCATCATCATAAATGCAATTTGGTCGTGTCATCTTCCCCATTTTAAACAGATATTTACAAAAATAACCGTGTCCGGATAACAGTTGTGTTAAATAATAATTAACCTCACCAAATTTCCTCTCAATCCATCGGGTAATATCTGGGAGAAGTTTTGCCGTCCATCTACCGCTTGTTTCAGTGTTCCATTTCTCTTGCCAGTGTTGTATGGTTCGCTTTCTGGCGTCGCCAAAGTTTACTGCCTCTCAGTGCAAGCTTTTAGTCTCCCACACTCTGTTCCGCTCGCTTTCCGTAGGCCTATAGGTATTACACCACTGAATACTAGTATTGCTGACTACCTTTCAAGTAATTCGGGTATGAGTAATTGCAGCATTAAAATAATAGCTTTATGCACCGGATTTATAGGAAAAAGGTTAATTATTAAAAGACTAGGTACCAACCACTCAATTTGTTATTACAAAAATACTACCTGCAGGGATCTTTTTCTCATCTCAATACGGCGATACATGAAATTTGCGGCAATTTCCGCACGAAATCAGTTTGCGCGCTGTTGTAATTGCATCTTCAGATCGTATACTTCTTTCCCTTAATTCAATCCTGATTTGTGTTTTGTTTTCATATGGATGACAGTATTCGTTTACAAGGCATATTATTTTTTCAACCATTTTTTGCAGTGGCGCTAGAATTCTGGTCAAGAAAATGAAACTTCCTGTTAGAACACTTAAAAATTGATAAGCTCTCGAATCAAATGCTGTCGAAGCATATACTGATCATACTCTCTGAGTAGCAACAAGCAGAAGATGGTTCTGGCGATTCAGATATAACGAATTTCCGTTCCAACTACTATTTCATTTCATCGATGGGACACGCATTGGCTTTGATTCAAAATTAGGTGACTAATTAGTTTACTTCAAAAGACGAACACTTTTATTGGCGTAGAATCCACAAATTGCCTGAAAGACGAAAAAAAGTGTACCTAGCAGTGGCTAATACTTTGAAAAATATTTTTTTTTTAGTTTTCCATTAAAAATTTATGTTTTCTGGATTAACGGTATTAAACCTGCGCCTAAGGAGAAAGGAAATATGTTCCTCAGTTTCCCCAAATTTTTCCGCCTGCGAACTTCGATTGAATATCTGCGACAAAATAGTCGATCAGAATTTATTGTAAGGCGCTGCCCTGAATGTAGATGTTAACGGTCATATTTAAAAACAAAAGAATTAATTTTCCAGAAGATATTTGATTTTCCAAAGTTATGTTTTTTAAATTTTAAATACCTTTAAATCCAGCAATATATTCTGGATACCTTTTCTTATTCACCTTTCTTTATTTTTTGAATAAATTTTTAATCCATTTCCTAAACACGTTTCAATAGATTCTGAATTTTGCTTTAAACAAAATTTTCCAAATTGAATAACTGACGCAATGACCATACCATTATCTTGTATTTCTTGTCATTTTATGGTCAATGTTTAATCTTGACAAATTTGTCATCATTATTATTGATTTGAGATGCCATTTATTGTCATTTCCTAAAACAACAAACCAGAGCATACAGACGCTTTAAGAGAATACCAAACAGGAATGAAAAACCAAAGAAAACAAATAAAGGACACTAAAAATACAAATAAAATCAAATCTTAAGAAATGCTTCCAGCAAGGATATGTCATTATAGTTGCCTAAAGCAACAATAACGAGAACGACGAAGACGTTTAAAGATAAACAAACAATTTGGCTTATCGGAGGCCAGACTATTGTTTTCTTTATTACAACACCAATGACAACAGCAGACAAACACATATACACAAACAAATATCTGAGAGAATAGAAAAATATGATTATCCTTAGGCCAACAAGGATCAATAAGACAAAATGGCATAGAAACTTAACTATTGGAAGACAAAAACCAAAAAAAAAAAAAACAAACAATTCCACAATTTGATATGAAACAATAACAAAATCTGGAACAAAAAAAAGAAAAATAGAAAGGAAATGTTAAGGAAAATGATATTCAATCTAAAAGGAACTCAACATCGAACTACAAAAATATGAGGCAATAACAACAATACCAATGGACAACAGCCTGAAATCAAAGTTGAAGTAAAAAAAAAACCCAGCATGCCACATAAATATGGTTTTTGATAGAAGAATACTGTGGTAACAGTACATCTGCATGTGTGTATTTGAATTATTGTAGCCCGTAAGGATATCCTTTATAACAGTTGTTGTTGTTTTCAATACTAAGCACATTTTAACCTCTTAAATACAAATGTGAATGCGTATGTGTATGTGTATGTGTATTTTCAAAGATGCAATGACAATCAGGATGAGTTTATTGTCTTTTCTTCTCATTGTTGCTGATTATTTTGTTCAGTTTCTCGTGATTGCGTGTTGACTTTCTGAAGTCATTATTGAAAATTAAGATAAAATACAGAGTTTTTCTTAAAAGTGCACACATACGGGTTTAATATTCAAGACATATTGTTCTTGTCTTAAGGATACAGGCCACATTTACGGTCCTGCATTAAAAACTCATAATTTATCTGAAACAACTTAATTAGCGCTAATAAGTGTTCATCTCCCTCAACTAATTAAGTAATGAGCTGAGCAGGATTACAAAAATTTATTTCTTGGTTTTAATAAGTATAGTTGAGATGGATTGATTCTGGTTTTACTACCGAATACAATAATGATGACGATTTGCAATTTCCAGACAACATCACTCAAGTATTCATTCACTGATAGCTCTAGGTCACGCTATAAAATCGGTTGTGGACTTTCTTTCTTCACATACATAATTGGTCAAAACAACCCTTCAGTCAGGATTACGACCTAGTTCCTCACACCACTTATGTTGTGTGTGTTAATTTAATACAAGAATGGTGGGACCTACAGTATAAAGTCGACTCCGAACGACAGATATTTGAGAAACTTTTCATGGCAACTTTATTTACTGTCAGTGTTTTTGCCAGAAATCTGCTGAGAGAAAGTCGCCGAAGAAATACTTTTTGTATTTTGTTTTGATGTCTGGCCTGGGGCTCGAACCCTGGCTTTACATCTAACGGCGACTTCTTTCTTAGCAGTTGAATTTGAAATTGTCCCAATTACTGTGATACTATTCAGGCCGGAATAATTGCTTTTAAGTAATGGCTGAGCGTATCAGAATATATCGAATGAAGATAAACCCATGAAGATTACTTCAATGAGGATTCCTGAACGCGAGAACAATGAAGGTAACAACAAAGTTTACGCAGTAGCAAAGGTCTCACACTTATTTCAATCATTTGTAAAAGACAGATGGGATAATGAACCCGCTTGATGGGAGATCAGACAGAACTTATTCTATATGAATATAGAATAAGATAAGAGTCTAATTTAGGAACTTCATAGCTATTATAATGAAATATTGATCTCTGAGTGCAAGCGCCCGTTGTCTGGCAACACCTTACAAAGACTTTAGCAAAATCCGTAATGGCAATGTCGGGCACGTGGGAATCTGTGACTAAAGATTTTTGGGCACACATAATTCATTGACAGAACGTATACAGCCAAAGGTGATTCCTATAGAATCTACATGTTCATAAAACTATTGCCAACTTGGAGTTATAATTGTATGACGGAATAAGTACTATCTGATGGAGCATTACCCTTCCAAAGTAATCTATGCTTTACAAGGCTGCAGCCAATTTAACCCAACCAATCTATTCTTAGTCTAGTAGGTAGTGTGTTGGCTTATTAAGCGAAAGGCCTCGGTTCAAATCCCAGGTCAGACATCAAAACGAAAAATATGAAGCAAATAAAATTGCCATGAAAAGTTCCTCAAAAATCTGTCGTTCGGAGTCGACTTTAAGCTGGAGGTCCCGCCACTTATGGATAAAAATTAACTAATTGGCCAATTATGTATGTATGTAATTTATTCTTAGTCAACACTAGGAATTAATTCAGCATTCGTCGTGTTTTGAATTATTTATTAAACTTGAACTCAGATGAGAGCTGCTATATTCCTATTTTTTAGACGAATGTCACAAATCCACACAAATCCAGAATGTTGCAATTCAAGAGATTTAAATTTAATACAGTCAACACTCTTATAACGCGGTGAGTACCGCGTTGTGTGGAAACTCGGACTTAACTTTACAAACCAGGCTAATTCGTAGCACGTTCTATGGAAATCGTCTACCGCATTGTATGGAAACTGCGCTATAAGAAACTCGGAATTAACACAAATCCCATTTTAGTTTCATTTGAAACACAAATTCATTTTATTGCACGTAGGTAGGTAGGTAGGTTGGACCGATAGCTTTAATTCCAAAGCTCACTTGAGCAAGCATAGCGGCCCGTTGTAATACTACAAGTAAGGACAGTCCCAGTACTGACCATATTCCATCAAACTTATCAATGAAGTTGGTCAGCGCAGGCACTGCACTATTTTAGTGCAATCGTAACAAATTTTTTGATGTTAATTTTCATTGGCTTTTGTTATTTAAAAGGTTAAGTAAAGTGTGTGATCAGCAATCCATAAAGACGGAATTTTCTAATAATTCAACACATTTAGTTAAAAAGTATTTATAATGGTACTGTGATCATGAGTAAATTTTAAAGTTTAATGTGGCTTAAGATATTACGCATTAATTCCTCTGTGACCTTATCACTGTAATTACACTTGAAACATTTTATGTTACTTTGTTAAAAAAAATTTTTGAAGTAAATACCCAACATATAATTTATTTTCTTTATTTATTTTATTTTTTTAATAAAATTTATTTAATTTCCTATGGTTCCTCTGAAAACACCCGCCGCTTCTTTCTCTGCACAAGATTCCAACTTATGGATAAATATTGTGTTTCCGCATTTCATGCAAATAATCATATTTTCCTTAACATTTTATAAGATTTTCTTTGGTTTGTATTTTCTTTTCATTTTCATATTTTATTTTTTTTTGCTGTTGTTGTTATTGCTTCACTTGCAGTTGCAAAAATTTATGCAACTTTTATAAACTTATCAGTATCATCATCATCATCTTTGACCCAGTTTTCTGTCGGTTGCAAATATTTTCTTTGTATTTTTCTTTTTTCATATCTTTTTTGGTATTTTTTTTTCTCTTTTTTTCGTTATTCCTGCCGTACAAAAACCATCTATGGCCCCATGGCACTCATTATTCAAAACTGGAATTATGTTATATAATGTTGTTGTTGTTGTTGTTTTTGGTTTTTAAAAGCGATAACTGGTATAATTTACCCAAGTCTTTTGTTTATTTAGTTTTTAGTTTTAAGATTTACACAAACGCATAAATAAGTGTCTATATTAAGTTCTTAGTTTTACCAAAGCACGGCTAGCGATGTTGGAGAAGAGGGTGAAGGTAATTTTAGGAAAAACCAACATATCAAGTTGATAGTTTTTCCACAAAGTTGTGCATAATTAAGGTGACCTTTCTTGAAGAAACATAAAAACGTTCTTATTTCTCTTTCGTTGCTCTTTTGTTTCTGTATAAGAAAATGAGAGGCAATGCCAAGAATATTCAATAATGTTGGCCATTTTGCAATGACTCACATACATACATACATTATTGGTCATTACAACCCTCCAGTCAGGATTACGAACTCGCTTCTCACACCACTTGTGCGGTGTGTGTTAATTTTATACATCAATGGCGGGTCCTGTAGTTTAAAGTCGACAGATTTTTGAGAAACTTTTCATGGCAATTATATTTTCTCTTAGAGATTTTGCCAGAAATCTGCCGAGAGGAAGTCGCCGATGAAATATTTTGTAATATTTCTGAAATGGGATATGAACCGAGGCCTCACGTCTAAAAATCCAACGCACTACCGACTAGACTACGGCGAATTCCAATAACTAATATAATACACGAAAAACGCTTGCAAATCATTGAAAAATTATCTTCTGCGAGGAGGTTCATTTTTAAACCAATGGGTACATCGACAAGCAGAAATACCGGATGCGGTGTAAAGAACAGCCAGATGCAATTCGAATGTACGATAAATAAGGTACAAAACTAACTTTCCAATGTTGAAGTATAATTTTGAATTCGCTTTAAGTCGGAGTCTACGCCTCTCTGCGCATTTCTAGTCCGTAACCTTTTCGCTACATTTCAACACATATTTCTGGTTGCAATACATTGTCCTATAAATGATGATGATTATGTGGATGACAATATAGCGGTCGAGCAGGTAGCCTCTTGTACCTAAAGGAACTCTATCTACGGATCACGATAGAGATTGATCAGTTTGGTACTACTCTGCCGTATTTGTGAAAACACAATTTCTGGGATGTCCATATGCCCCGAGGCCAAAATAATAGATATCTTCGAATTATTCGGTTTCCGGAGATATAGGCGACATTCACGGACAATTTTATATGTCTATATCGCGTGCGAATACATCAGAACATTCTCAGAAAATTTTTTGATACTGTGCAGCCATTTAATCGCCGTAATTTCCGCCGAGACTATACTCCAGATATTCAATAAATTCTTTCCCATACAACTTCCAGCCAATCGGTGTTACATTCCTAAAATATAGGAAGTTTCAACTAATTATAGATTACCATGTAATCAATCTGTAACGCGGAATATGACTATGGTTCTAGCATGACCATGGAGCTGTTTGGACCAACTTTCATATGATTGCCGCAAGAGTAGCACGCTGGTATATGAGAAGCTGATGCAGATGTACTTTGAATCCCTGAATTGTACTCTTTGGAGGCTTATGTGTGCCGACAGTGTTTTTGACGGTACTGTTTTAAGAACGAAAAAAATTTCGACTTTATAATCAATGAAACAAGATACCGTGTGACAACTACTGACACTTTATTTGCTGAAAATTAAAAAATTTATCTCGACACATGGTACGCTATATCTTGAAGCTATTGAGGGAAGTGTTCGATGAACAAGTAATCTCACGTTTTATTGCAGTCCACTAGTCGCCAAAATCATGCAATTTGACCCCACTAAACTATTTTTTTGGACTGTGCGATCTCCACGCCGTCTTATTGATTGTATTCGATACAACATAATCTTTAATGGTGATATTAGCCTCGTTTTCGTCTTGCAGTAGTGTAGACAAGTGTTGTCCTCCTAATCTAAGCAACCTTTGCAAATCTGTAACCAAGTTTCATTTTTTATCCCGATTAGAGGGTGCATCGTCCTTGAAACCTTCGGTCAGACGTTTGAGCCGTTTGCAAAATTTCTGTTTCCTTGAGTCCCACATCAGTACAACTCGATTGATTCCTCTTATTGCATTTGAAAAGCGTCGATTATCCTGCCTCCTCGCTCTGTAGTACTTGAGAATGGCTCGTGTAGAATCGCGCTGCGATGTCTTTTTGTAAGAACATTTTCGCTGTCTTGAGATACTCTTCATTGCACCATTGGTTTCGTTGTGGTTGGCACTAGAAGGCAAGGACTGTGGTCGCGGTAGTGCACATAGAGTATGAGATATTGGTCTACAGTCAACCAATATCGGAGAGGAGATCGACGGAGCTTATCTGGAAGTTAAGCAGGGAATGAATCAACTGTTCCTTGTAATCGTAGCTTCTTAACGGCAAGCTTTCGTAGCGCATTAGATGGTGCAGATCTTAAAGCGGTAACTGTACATCGATATGGTTGCGGTCTAAACCGATTTTTGGATTAAACTCTAGGTCCCGCCATTCATGAATAAAATTAATACACAACATGATTGGTGTGAGAAGCTAGATCGCAATCCTGACTAATAGCTTTGCTATGTATGTTGTTAAGTAAGTATGAACGCGCATCTAATGCGTTGAAAGAAGTAAGAAGGAAGTAAGTAGAGAGCAAGTGATAGAATCGTGAAATAAATTTTAAAGTGAAGTAAAGGAAGGATTAGTTTAAAGAAACATGGAAATATATTTCAAATTTTGGTTTTAAAATAAAAAACGTTTAAATGTCTTAACGTTGCCGATTGTTTGGATCCATAAAACGCTAGCGTTCTCTAATAAATATGTAGTAGTTCCGTGTACTTTTCTTGTGTTTTCATATTCTTATTCCTTAAATTTTCAACATCTGGCCACTTAAAACGGATTTATTTGAAGTTCCCTGTTTTAACGACTTTAGTGTTAAGAAAACTCAGAAGAAGTTTTGTTTACAGACGTAGAAGCTAATTAACACACATTTTAAATTAAAAACAAAATGAAATTAAATCAAATATAAATTGAACAATTTATATGTATTAAAGAGAAGTTAAATAAAATTTAATTTTCTTACATCAAATATTTGAAAACCAAACAAAAAATATAAAATTCATATGAAAAGTCAAAAATACATACATAGTTGGTCATTACAACCCTTCAGCCAGGATTACGACTTAGCTTCCCACACCACTTATATTGTGTGTGTTAATTTTATACATGAGTGGCGGTATCTACAGTTTAAAGTCGACTCCGAACGACAGACTTTTTGAGAAACTTTACATTGCAATTTTATTTGCTCTCACAGTTTTTGCCAGAAATCTGCTGAGAAAAAGTAGCTGAAGAAATATTTTTTATATTTCGTTTTGATGTCTGTCCTGGGATTTTAACCGTGGCCTTACGTCTAATAAGCCAACACACTACCTACAAGACTACGGCGACTTACAAAGTCCAAATTAGTTGGAAAAAATACCTAAATTTTACCGATGGCATGGGTAATGAAGGCATGGAGGTAATGATGGCATGGGTAATGCTTTGAATGCCGCTGAGGTCATATATACTTGAGATGAATTGAAAAAAAAATAAACCAAGAAATATCTAACGACGTTAAATCGCACGATCTCACTGGCCACTTCTTATTACTTTCACATTAGATGAGCATGCCCTCAAGTCACTCCTGCTAATATCAATTGTTGCACGTCCATTGCGATTTGGCAAAACATACTGAATAAATGACAATTAATTTGCTAAATGTAGCTTCAACAAGTCAAAGACCGTTCAACTGTCAAACTTCGAAAATCTCTGTTATTTTATCAACATTTCTTTTTGCCGATTTTAAGCTTTACCTTAAACAAAAATTAAATCAATGCTGTTGAGTTTTCATCCTGCATTTGCGATTACTACGGACATTTAGTCATGCTCTATTTCACTAAAAGTCTTGCTAAATCCTTTATTTTTATCATGGCGATGCATTAACTTTTAAAAATTCTCTGTATGGCAAATTTATTGGAAAAAAATCTCCACTAAAACTCTCTGCATAAATTCTTAATTTATTTAAAAATACCAAAAACAAAAACAAAAAAGAAAAACATTTTTGACAAATACAATCTATGAAATTTTTTTGGTATAAAAATATCTGCAAAACCGATATGACGCAATGGGAGACAGATGTTCCCAAAATATAAATTCAATGCACGGCAGTTTCAAAAATTTTTCATATAAAATCAAAAGCGGCAAACTGATTGTGTTCTAATGTCGATATGAATATAATATATAAAATAGTTTCCAAGTTTGTAAGCCTTATGTATTATAAGAGTTGCTGATATTTGCTCATACATCGCAACTATTTTTAATACTCCAATGAACACTGTTAGCTAAATTCAATGTAGTCCTTTGTATAAAGCTAAGCTGCAGAATAATTATATTAGCACCTAATCATGCTTTAGAGATCTCTTTTTCGAGTGTAGAATTGCATACATGAAGTTGCCGTAGTAGGTAGTGTGTTAGACGTGAGGCCTCGGTTCTAACTCCAGGTCAGACATCAAAACGAAAATATCAAAAAATATTTCTTCGGCGACTGCCTCTCAACAGATTTCTGGCAAAAACTCTGAAAGTAAATTAAATTGCAATGAAAAGTTTCTCAAAACATCTAACGTTCGGGATCGACTCTAAACTGTAGGTCCCATCACTCATGTATAAAATTAGCAAGCTGAGAAGCTAGTTCGTAATCCTGACTAAAGGGTTGTAATGGCCAATTATGTTATGTTATGTATGGTTGCAGTATTTCATACTCTGTTTTGTATCAATTGACACATGTAGGTCTCGATGAATTTCGAATTTTATTTATAAAATTGCACTTCTTTGTCAATAACGAACGTGACGCTAATAAACGTAACTTATAAATCCTCCTTCTGTAAGTAATTTCCTTATGAAGGGACCTTGAGGAAATAGTGAACAAGACGTTTACACATTCTAATGAAAAAATTCACTAAAAATTTCGAAGAATTAAGAATTCGTAATGATTATTAATTTCAACAAGTCAATGAAGACGAACATGGTTAGGTTAGATTAGAGGACGTGTACTTGTCAATTAAGACAAGTACAGTACCCGAAGTGCGAATTGACCCATTGTACAACGACCTAGTTTCTTACACCACTTATGTTCTGTGCGTTAGTTTTATACATGATTAGTGGTACCTACAGCTTAAAGTCGACTCCGAACGACAGAATTTTGAGAAACTTTTTCATGGCAATTTTATTTATTCTCAGAGTTTTTGCCAGAAATCTGCTGAGAGGAAGTCGCCGAAGAAATACTTTTTGAATTTTGTCTGGATGTCTGGCCTGGGGCTCGAAACCTGGCTTTACGTCTAATAATCCAACACACTACCTACTAGGCTACGGCGACTTCAAGAAGAACATACGTCTGCTAAAGTGAAGATGCGATTTGCCTACCAAAGTTCCCACCAGCTTAATACTCTTGCACAAAGTCCGATACGACTCCAAAAGAGTATTTATGAGATCATTTGCAGGAACGGTTAGGTAGTCGCTAAATCTCAAACAAAAGTCAACTAAAAGGCTTGCTCATGACGGAATGCCCGCAAATATCAACAGAAAACTCTAAACAAAACTGCTACATTCAATTTCAAATGGATTAAATGGAGTGCTTGATGTTAAGGGATGTCCTACTAAATATAACGAATAACATTTTAATATATTGTGCCATTGAATTCTAAATTTACTCTGAGTTCCTCTTGAGGGTATCTCAACTGTTGCGGTGCAAAAAGATAGTGTCACCAGAAAGTTTCTCTTATTTTTCTTAGGGTTTTGTGAAACACATACAAATTTTTTTGTTTTATAATAAAAGAGAAATAAATAAATAAAATGAAGATAAAAAACTTCAATCACTTGTACATATTATTGCTTAAAATTCATGAAATTGCAGAAATATATTGGAGTACCTAGACTTTTGCTGTCCACTCTATATTGGCTTACATCAAAAAACAAAAGAAACTATTGAGTTTGAATACCCCAGAACCGCTTTTGCACTGGTTTAATGTTGGTCACATTGTCACAATTTCTCCCTATAACTTTTTCAGCTTGCAGCTGCTCGCTTTTCACATTCTTTTAAGATCAATTTTTTTTCCTTCTTTTTAAGTTAGGATTGGTTGGAGTGGTAGCTTTAATTTGCCAAAAAGCTCACTTGAGCACGCATAGCGGCCCGTTGTGATGCTTTGTAGCATCACACAAAAATTTGCCAGACATTTCAAGCTCTTTTCCGTTTCTATGAGTTTCTCTATGTAGCGTTAAAGGTACAAATTCCATGGTCTCTCGCATGTTTTGATATCAGCTGCACTGAAAGAAAGTAATATCAGCATTATCAATGAACCAATCTCCCCCTTCAATACAGCATCAGTAGACTTATCGGAAGCTTCCCCAATATGATCTGTGCAGCCAACCGCATCGGCGTTCTGATATAACTCCCATACGCCCATTCTCTGTGCAGATATTAATCTATGTGCGCTCTGCTCTTCAGTGCCTACCATAGTATTTTTCTGCTTTTTGCTGCAGGTCCACCTACAACTGCACTCAGTGCACTCAATTTGCTATTTATTTTGTGTCTTCTTTGTGGAATATTGTATCCGGATTTAAAATGTGAGTTTCGTATTCAAAGTTAATATTCCAAAGTATATAATTTGTAAAGTTTTGGTGGTTATTAGCAGAAACTCTGTTTTATATACGGCCTAGTCAAATAAATGTAATTAAAATCACATCATTTTGCACAATATACGCCAAGGTTCAGTCTACGTTGTGAATCTACTGTGGTCCTGACTTGTTTTACAGCTACAATGTCATCCACAATTTACTTTTATTGTAGCATCGCAACTGGCTTTCCATAGCTGAGGATAGAGTCTTGTGGTGGTCCATATGTAATCTGCTACTTGGATAGGTTGTGTAGTTTAAAAACGCCATATTCCTGTTATTAGCATGAGATATCGCCCTCTTTCTCGTGGAGTTTTAAGGATTGTCGCCTTGACATGTATTACGTACAGGTCCCTGATTTAAACTACTCGTCTCTTGTCTTCAGCGTTTTCAGTCTATATTGCTAAAATCAGAAAGGACAACGCCTTATTGGTACTTGTGGCCACAATACAAGATTTGGTCCTACATAGCCGGGCTGCATAAAGAATACGACTGAAATCCTTGATTACAGACGACACATTACAGTTTAACTTTTTAGAATTTTTTATTAACAACAGTTTGGGAATCCCTATTTCATATTTATACCAAACATACTACAGAAATATGTGCTGATAACAGGTTGATGTGGTCTACTATACTATAAGTACTACACATGCATATGTATATGTGTATATACACATTCCTACATACATACATGGTTGCCTTTATAATTATTATTATTGTTGTTGTTGTTGTTGCTGATATAAACTACCTCTAGTTATAGTCAAGAGGTAAAAATATTTTATTATGTCACTGTGTCATGTGTCAACTGATAGTGACATCTACCAAAGGGAACATGCAACACAAAACAGGAGATTACAAAATATTTAACGTCAAACAAATAAAAGCAAGCAAGGAAGCAAGCAAACTTTAGTTTTTCTTCCTTCTCTTGTTGTCCTGACAGTAAGAAAATGTTGGACAGAAAACTAAAAATATTTTTGAAATAAGCAAAGACAACATTCTTATGCAGATGTTGAATGGAAAATATTTCAAAGAAAATGCTTGAATATCATGACTCCATAAAATATTTTATAATAAAAATTTTAATTTCATGTTTTAGATTAAATTCAGTTTTCACAAAACTAATCGATACGTTAGGCAAAGAGTTATCGAATTTATTGATGAATTGCAAAATTGGAGATATTTTGGTAATAAATTTAAAATTAAAAGAAAAAAGGATTCACATGAGTAATCTTATAAATATTAAAAAAGTTTATTCATAATCTTAGGTTAGCTTGTGATAAATTAACTGTATTTTTAAAATGATCCCATAATACCAATACATAACAGCTGTACTGATATGAATTGAACGTCAAGGTACAAATGTCTCCATGAACGAATCTTATTTCTTCGTCGTGTTAAAAATGATGAATTTTGTACCAGAAAATTATGATTTGCGGAAATCAGTAATTTATTGTTTTCATTTGAAGAAAAGTTTTGGACAATTGCATCGAATGTTTGTCGAAACATATGGTTATCATGTTCTATCAGAAGCAACATCAAGAAGATGGTTTCGACTGTTCATAGATAACGATTTTGATGTGAGAAATAAAGAACATAGAAGACCACCAAAAAAATGTTTGAAGACACCGAATTGCAAACAATATTGGATGAGGATGGCACACTGAGTCAGAAAATTATGGATAAATCGGGAGCAACCATCAACTTCGCCTGCGAAACCAGTGTAGTGTGTTTGACTAGTCTAAGTTACCATACCCTTTGTATGTAACTTAATATCAACACATTCTTATTGATATTGTCCACACTGCATACATGTTGGGACAGCGTGTATTATGTTGTCTCAGCATATTCCCACCAAATACATAGTGTGCTAGAATTAAGAATTTAGCATACAGTTAGATTTAAGAAAATCATTAATAAAACTAAAGTAGAAATGAACAGTCGCATGGCTCTTCGTAAAATAAAATAAAAAGTGTTTTTCCTTTATTACACCAGATCGATTCGGTAATGATACAATGATGTGTGTCTGGTGGGACCAGAAAGGTGTGATGGGCCACGAAATCGTTAATGCAGTTCGCTAATGCCAACAAATGTTTAATTTAAACCCTGCATTGATCGATAGACGCCCAGAATGAGCCACAAGGCACGGCAAAGTAATTTTGTAATATGACACAAAGCAAAACTGGCTCAGAATACAATCAAAGAATTATGCTGGAAGCTGCTAACCAACCCTCTGTATTCACCAGACTTGGCTTCTTTCGACGACTACAGCAATGGAAAATACTTTGAATTAAAGTGTTTTTTTTTAACTGTCATATTAAAAATTAATGTTTCATTTTCGTAAAAAACGCTCGTTTTATATCGGTACACCTAACATTTAGTGAACTGATTCACAGTAAATGTTCCCTATGGAGACATTTGTATCCCACATCCAGGAGCATCCAATGCATTCTGAACAAGTTACTGTTTGATATGAATTTTGAACTGGAGGCAACACCGGTCCATATTTCTTTGAACCATCATTGTCAACGACAAACACTATAGCTTGAAATTTACCAATTTCTCTTGGCCTGAATTGATCGGTCGGCACATTTGATATTCTGAACGAACGATTTGATTTGGCATGGTCATCTCACGTTAAGATGTTGTGAACTGACCATCGAGAACGTGCGATTAGACCCGTTAGACTTTATCTTGTAGAATATGTGCAGTTAAGTGGAAATGAGCCACAAGCAACAGCGATCCTCATAGTCAACATATCTCATGGCATAGATCAAATCCTGCCTGATTTATGCCCCAAAATTATGGTGAATTAGAAATTTCGGATATTTTCCACCCAGAGCGGCAATGGCGGACATTTGAACGATATTATTTTCGGGACCACGCTCTCCACTCCTCATATAGTATTTTTCGAAGATTGTCAATGTAACGCCAAATCATAGATTATGTACTGATAAAAATCCAAGAATCTACTTGTGGTACGTACTTTATAGGGATAAGGAAAGATGGGATAAGAGGCTTGATAGGTCTCGCACCCCATGGTTATCAGATTGAGCAGAATTCTCAATTCTTTGAGCAATTGCAACTGGACGCTGGTCTATAATTAAAGTTTTTGATCACGCGACAAAGCCGGTTGTGGGCGTATTTGAATCCGAGATTGTGCCTTATCCTACTCGTTTACTGTAGGGCTATACAAGCTGAAATAATAGCTTCAAAATAATGAATGGTCGAATCAAAGCATATAGAATGGAGTTTTACGTGTGTAAACCGGCCATTAAATGTACAATACATCTAAAACTGTTGAGGAATGCTGGGTTTCTTTCGAGGAGATAGCTAGGCATTCGACGATTATCCTCACTGAAGGTAACAGCAAAGTTTATGCACTCGCAAACGCCAATACAACAGAAAATTGAAATTAAAATTTTACGTGAGATTGATATTCCTTTACAAACTGGCAAACAAATTCCACTCATTTGCAAAAGACAGATGGGATAATAAACCCACTTGTAGGGAGATCAATCAGAACAAGTCCGATATGAATATATGCGGAATTAAATTTGCATTGAACCTGGCCAGGTTTATCTTAGAGCTTCATAGCTATTATAATGAGACATTGATCTCTGGGTGCACCACTTCTACAGAGGTTGTAGTCAAAGGAAAAGAATAGACCATAGAATATCTTCTCTGTTCTTGTCCGGCATTTGGGACTCTAGAACAAATGACCATGGCTAGACAGAACGTGTTCTGCAACTGAAATTGCATTGCACAAGCATAACTCTTGAAATGTTTACATTAATAATGGCGGTGATTTGCTCAAAAGTATCATACTGGGTGAAGACAAAACGTGTCTAGCTAAAGGTAATTCGAACAGACTCCACACTTTCATAAAATGATCGAAATGGCTTAGAGATACAGTCAAGAGTTATAATTGCTTGACAGAATAAGTTGTAGCGGTGTTTGGACCCAATACTCTTCCATTCTAACTTCACCTACTTAATCCATTGACCTTTACAACCCCTTGGTCAGGATTATGGCCTAACTTGGCGAGACCACTGCAAACACAGAAGACTTTTTGAGTAGATTTGTATGCCAATTTTTATTTGTCTCAGAGTTTTTCCCAGTATACTGCTGAGAGGAGGTCACAACTTTATTTATTTATATTTAATTTCAGAGAAAGAAAACCCATTTGATAGACTTTTACTTCTGAGACTATTTCAAAGACTACTCCCTTCAAGTCAACCAATACCCTCTAAAATTAATTCGGTGCTACTATTTCAAACTCAAATCAGAGACCTCGAAAAATACATTTTCTCAGCGAAAAAAATTTATGAAAAATGAGTAAAAGATGCTACCTAACGACCAAAAGGACTTGAAGGGGGAAAATTGTATGTAATTTGCAACGCAAGGGAAGCGTATGCGACAAAGTAAAAAATTAAATACAATGACATAGTGTAAGTTGTGAATTTTGTTGAGTAGGACTCAAAAATATTTTTTTTATATTTCTTGAACCCTCCAAACTCGTTTTATTTGACAAAAACCGTTTTTTTAGACTTTACGCACAAATTTATTGATTACACAAACATTTCTGAACCGATGTCAATAATTTAAACCTTATTAGAAAGTAGAGGGATGAGGCTTTAAAACGATATACACATATATATGTATATTATTTGACTTAATATGCTATAGGGTGTGATGAGATAAACTTGACAAATGTAAATTTCTTTCATATTTTTTCAAGTTTGTCCGTTCATAGTGGCAAGCTTTAATTAAAAAATATAAAATAAGTGATGTCATTCTGAAGGTGCATTATATTGTGAACAGATTGACATTTCGTTTGATCAAATCGGACAAAAATTACCCTAGTTATTATTTAAAGAGTCTAACAGTCGAGTTATATTTTTCATATATACTGTTTCAAATGAACTTATAGTTCAAAAAATTTCAGAACTTTTGATGAATCTAGATTATTTATAGCAAAATGTGTCAATTTTACATTTGAGCGACCACCAGAAGTTGGACAATGTTTGAGAGAAACAATAATAATTGCAAAAAACACAAATATTACCCGACTTCTGGTAGTCGTGCAAACGTGAAATTGACACATCAAAACTTTTGACAATTTTAGAACTGAAAGGTCATTTGATGAGATGACATATGTAGATATATAAAAAATATAACAGGATTGTTACACTATTTAAATTATAACTGCGGTAATTTTTGTTCGATTTGATCAAATGAAGTTTCAATCTCTTCACAAGATACTGAATTTTCCGAATGTTATCACTTATTTTATATTTTTAAATTAAATTTTACAATTAACAATAGCTAAAATGAGAAAAAATCATATTTTCCAAGTTTACCCGATCAAAACTCATAACATGTAAGTTTGAACAAAATGTTTAAGTACACCATTTTAAAGGCTCATCTATCCCCTTTTCAAAAAACTTTGGATTTTGAAAATAATTTAAAAAATCTTTGGGTAATCAATAATTTTGTGTGAAAAGCTCAAAAATTCCGTTTTTGTCAAATAAAACAGTTTTCAACAAAACTCACGACCTACACTATGTCATTAGCTGGGTGTATTTTGACTGTTGCACCGTGTAATTTGAGATGCTTATTTTCGTTTGAGGTTCTTTCTGTTGTCTGTTATAAGTGCACTTCTGAAACAGTAAAATAGAAATTGTTACTTCGTTTCGATGTACGATCCATTTTTTCTAATTTACCTATCATTCTACCCAGTTTATTATTATTTAGTCATAATAAGTTCATCGTCTGTGTTGCCCAGAGTACCCTGTTAAGGTTGCCTACTGTAACCCTCTCATACGATACTTTAAAACACTTCTATAAATCGGTTTTCAGTGGCCCAAGATAGTGCATACATTGGAATTGTAATGGCTTAGTACTTAAACCAATCCAAGCTTTTCATTTGGATGCTTTTAAGAAAGTTTTTAATTAAAATTCTTTACAAAATATTTTTCGTTTTTCTTTCGTACCATCTAAATAGCCTCCTCATAAATTCATTTCAATCGCTGTGTCTGGATTTAATTTACAGATACAAGCCATAAATTTTTTATGGTTATTTATTTGAAAACTCAAATCTTATTAAAAACGTTCCGCAATTTACGTACACGTCTTTTATTCGTGCCAAGCTATTACTTGCAACACAGCCACATACATACTTCCAAACAACAACCTACTTTCTTTATGACCTTTCACCTTGCAAGGCATAGTAGCAACTAAATGCAGTTGTTGTTTAATGAAAGAAATTTTAGTGAAATGCTAAACTGAGTACTAATCTCTCACTTATTTTTACCAAAATCTCTTTTAATTTTCTAGCTCTCTTTCTCTTTTATTGCACTCTCTGTTAACAGTAAAACCGAAAAGGAAATATTCCTTCTTTAAATTATAGAAATTTTTTTAACTTATTGCTCTCCATGCAATACAACATAGCAGGTAGGAAATCAAATTCTTGCACATGGCCAAAGAGTGTAAACTGAGTTAATTGTGAGCGAGTTAAGAGTGAGATAAACGTTGGTTAAGAAGAGAAGTTAAAATGATAGATTATCTACACAAATAATTTGTAACAGATTGAGTGTTTTAGCTACAAAAAGATATAAATTGAGTTCATGAATTAAAATTGAGTGGAATTTCAAAAGACTTTCGTTGAGATACTTTTTCTTATTGAGTACAACTTCGATTAATTTTTCTCAATATTTTTGAGTTATTTTCATGTAAATTGTCGATCGTCTCATATTCTTTTCTATTATCGTAAATATTTTCTTCCTTTAACTGTACGTATAAATCTTTTTACGACTATATACACTAAGGCAGATCTTTTTAACAACTGAAAACATATTCCTCTTGGCTGTAGTCCTTCTAATAATGGTAATCATACAATTATACCGAGTTTGTGTTACTCTCCTTATGTCCAGTTATATACGGTATTATTTGGGGGTTAAGCGCTTTAAACTTTCGTTGGACGAAGAATTTTATACGAATTAATTAATTAAGGTCCTGTTTTTGTAAAACGAACAATTTCAAACGTTCCTTAGTTGTTCGTGTTTTCAATATAAACAGATGAACGTGTGAAACCATTCGTTTTACAAAAACAGGCTCTAAGTGTTTTTCCATTCAAAATGTACGTTCGTGCGAAATCATATGAAATATGGGGTTAATGTTAAGATGATAGTCAATTATTACGCCAAGATATTTGATTGGGTCTGTATATCTCCCCCACCAACTGTAATCTTAAGTGTTTCCTTCATTTACTTACGGCTGTTGACAACAGCTTTTGTTCTATGCCCTTCAAGATTACTTGTGCATCTATTGAAGAGCGGTATTAACACAGCCTCCACGAATCCTGCAATGATTGCATCATTTCTTGTTCAGTTAATGAATCGGATGATTTCATTCTACTGAAATTTGGAAGATGTAACCATCGTCCCTTCTCTGAATTGCCTTCCTCAAAGACCTACACAATGAGAATAGTTCTGTTGAGTTGTGCAGCAAGCAATTGATCACATTCTTAGGCAATTTCGTCTTTCGATTCCTGTTAACTTTATTTTATCATTTGGTTGTAATAGCGAAAAGAAGTTAAAGGTGACTTTAAAGTTCACTTTAGCTTTAACTAAATCCAACTTTAACGGCCAGTTGTAATAATGGCCCTTAGTCTTGTACATATGTATCTGGGTTTCCCTAGATTATCTTGTTAATTTTGTATGCTTTATCCCACAAGACAATTTGCCCACATCTACAACTTGTTTTCAGTGTCCTGGAGGGAGGCATATCGTTAGTATAATTCGCAAAGACTCTAAGTCCACTTTTTTCCAAAATTGAGGTTTTAAAGCAAAACGTTAACACTATACAAAATACATATTTTACAACAAAAAAAAAATGTCAATATGTAGTTTAAAGTTGTTGTAATTTTGTGGTTTGCAAAAACGCTAAGTCCACAAAACTACGAAAAATATTAACAGCACGTGCTAACTCCACGAATATTAATTATTCTTAATTTCTGATCTAGGTCATTTAAAGAAAGCTATTTCGTAAAAATAATTGCGTTTAAAAACTTTACAAATTTTAAAAACTGAAGAAGCCACAGTGTTTTTTGTGTCTCCTGTAAAATTTGAAAAAAGGGACTCATCACATTTCCGAATGAAACTAACGATATAATAAAATTGCAATGATTTGGTATTTAAATCTTTCAAATTTGTCATTTGGATGTTGTAAGAAAGTTCTTAATTTAAATTCTTCACAAAAAAAAATTTTTTGTTCAATCTAAATAGCCTCACAAATTCATTGCAATCGATGTCTAGATTGAAATACAGTTTTCTCAAGCAATTTGATTTTTGTCTGAGCTAGTGGCTAAGCAGGCAAATATTATTTTATATTCCGAGTCACCAACTTGTGCTAACATATTCCACTTTATTCTACCTGCCGTCTTTGTAGCAGTGATCCTTAGAATGGTGACAATCGTGGTAGATTACTTTGATAACAGTAAGTTTTGATGATTTTCTGTTAGTTTCGAAATCCATACAATTTTTGTTTAAGCTGCTGATGGCATATTTCTAAAATATTCTGCAAAATAAAATTTAATTAAGAAATGAATCCATTATTCTGCAAATATTTTTACTAAAATTTTGTTTGTTTGTTTAACTTATTGCTTCAGTTTTTAAAGTATTTAAACGACTCATGACTAAAAGTAGGTCAGTATTATGTTGCATGTTTTCATATGCTTCCTCTTTTTCAGGTTTCTTAAATAAGCAAATGTACACTTTAAATACTAGAAATACTATGGAATAGAAAAGAAAAACAAAAAACATGAAAACAAACTCCTACAAAATGATGGAATTAGAAATACAGAAACGAACACTTATACATGCTCATGCAAACAAACATCCTTAAGAAAATAAATATCCTTTAGGGAATAAATCCCATTTAGATATGAAAACAAGACAAGAGAAATGTAAATAAACACACTGTTAAGTATTAAAACTAGTAATGAAATTTTCCTGAGCATAAAAATTTAAAAAAACCTAAAATTTTACTCAACAGAGAGAAATTTAGTAAAAGAGATGAACATAAAGAGAGAGAGTATGTTATGTGTTCGGGGGAAATTTTTTATGTGTGATAAATAACAACTCAAACTGTTTGAGAGTTAAATGTTGCACTAAAATACCATTACTTTTAAAGAACTCTGACAACTGTGATGTAAACAGAGATGTATTTTCAACATTTTACTCATTGTTTTGGGAATTTTTTTGTTGTTTATGAGAGAGCAAAACTTCTTTAAAAAAATACCACCACTTTTTTGTGGTCATATTGGAGAATAAAAGACCATAATCACAAGAACAAAATATTACCAAAACGAAAATGAATACAAGAAACACACTCTTGCCGTACGATGGTGATGAAACGTGCTTAACATGACTGGGAAATAAACAAAATGATTACAATTTTAAAAACAGTTTCATTCTTGACATCGAACACAGCGGTAATGTTGTCTAACGGCTCGCAAAAAGAACGTACAGAAGTTTAGTATTTAAAATATATTCAAAATAAAGAAATCAAATATATTCGAATAAAAAATTCAAAGTAAAAAAATAATTGAATAGTTAATGAAACATAAAAATAAAAAAAAAATTGTGTTCCAAATCCAAAATTGTTTACAAAAAAATAAACATAAAAATTATACCAAAGTTAGCTTAGACTTAAACTAAAACCAAATAATAAGAAAAACAAATAATTTTTATTAAATAACATGGCTTTATCTACCACCAACACCTTGATACCGGATTACATAGAGGCTACTACCACTTCCCCGATTATGGAGGAAAACTTAACTGTTTCACCCACAGCTATGGATATGTGGATGTCACAGTTACAAAAGGATCATCCGGAAATTTCATTTGTCATACCTAGTCAACATGATAATCAACACATCGATAATATGATGAATTTTAAACGTTTATTAGAACAGGTGGGCAATACTGCCTATGACACCATTGGCTCACATGCTAGCCATCGTGACACAAATGTTTTGGTTGACTCTTTTGGTCAAACCATAACCCATGAACAGATCTCAAAAAGTGCTGTGCTAAATATGGCCGATTTAAAGAATAATGCTTTAAGCGGCTTGGAAAGATTTTTTGCCGGCACTGATATGCATTCCCTAATCAATTATTTATGGATTGGTGTTGTTACCTCACTGGTCATACTGACCGTAATATTTGTATTATTCAGCTGCCACTTCTATCGAAAATTTCGCGAATGGAAAAAATGCAGTAAGTATTTCACTTAATTAAATAAAAAAAAAATAATTTTAATTTGAAACTAGAAATGAAACGTAATTGATTATGAAATTTTAATTGAAATTCAATTTTTGAAAAATAATAAGCAAAGTGATTATGAAATGTAAAAATAGGAAAATGACAGGGTATGGTTCAGTATATTGCATATGGCCAGTGAAATTAAAACCACGTTATTTTAAATTATCGTTTTTTTTAAATTTCCTTCAAAATTTTGCCTAATTATAGCACAGAACAAAGGAAAGTTTCTAAGGGAGTTAGTGTGAAAAAAATTTTAAAAATTAAAAATTTTTTATTTAATAAAATCATTTTAGAATTTGATTTCATATGAAATTGTGAAAGTATTCGAAAATAATGAAAGGAAAATATGATTGAAAATAATCTACACAAAAAAAAAAATATTAAAAATTTCGAATTTATTTAAATTTCTAAATATTATTAGTGGTTTGATGATGTCTAATCATCAGGTCATGTTTCAAATCTCAGGTCAGACATCTCCAAAAATATGAAATATGAAAAAATATGTCTTCGGCGACTGCCTCTCAGCAGATGTCTGGCAAAAACTCTGAGAGTAAATAAAATTGCCATGAAAAGTTTTTCAAAAAATCGGTCGTACGTAGTAGACTTCAAATTGTAGGTCCCGTCACTCATGTACATATAAAATTAACACTCACAACATAATTTATGTGAGAAGCTAGGTTGTAATGACCACTTATGTATGTATGTATGTATGTATGTAAGATTGCTTTTGAGAAATCTGCAATTTTTTTTAAATGATTTCATTCTGAAATACTTATGACCATTTTTTTGTCCCAATTATTTACCTTCCTCAGGTTTTCTAGGACAAGCAGAATGGGTCCTACTTGGTCTGTGGGTGTTTTTGTATTTACCATTATAACAACATGTCTTCAAACTTGTCTAACTGCTATAAGTTTAAACAAATTTAAATTAAAAATTAAATTAAAAAATATTAAAAAAATCAAGAGTTTTAAAAGATTTCTTATTTTCTTATTTCTGACAAAATATTTAAAATCCAAAACATAAAGCTACTTAATGCACATGAATAAAACAGGTCTGCTATGAAAAGATTTACACAAGGTACGCATAGAACCGAATATTACTTGTAGTAATTCTCGAATGATATCGTTACCCCGATAAGAACAGTCCCTAATTTCATAAGCTTTATATGGCGGTATTTAAAAAGTTCAATTGCTTTTATCGACTTCTTGCTTGACTAATTTAACTAAGAATCGTTAAAACTATTTTCGCTACCGATTTGTTATATTTCCTTGTGCAACCACTTCAAAGAAAATTAGAGGGAAATGTCCCATCGTAATGTTTTCCAAAGGCAATGTTTTCCAAATTGATGGACGACTGGTAGAACCATGAATTTTATTTTTATCTTAAGAAATCAAATTTTAATAAAATGACAAAGCTCCCTTTGGCTAACTAAAACATAGGCCATTTACAACAATTAAATTGATGAAATGACATCTGAAGCAATAGGTACGATAGGTTAAGTTAAATGGGCAATCGACTCAAACAGCATAGTTTAATTGGGTTCCATGAGGTTCTGTTGTATTAATTATTCTATCATGCAATAATAAATATTGGTTAGCGCTTCTCAATCATACCGATAGTTTTATAAAATTGTGAGTTCTATTGAATTAACCTTTCGTTAGATACGTTCTGTCAATAAATTCTGGGTGACAACAATCTCTCGTCTCAGGTTCCCAAGTGCCGAATGGTAACAGAGAAGATGTTCTGACATTTCCTATTCTTCCTCCTCATTATAGCTTCAGCAGAAATCGTTGTGAGGTATTCCCAGCTTCTGGACTTGTACCGCCAAATTTCAGATTTCACGAAAAATTTGTCCTCCATAGGTCCACATCAGACTAGATGTTTCTGGTATCTCTACAAGTGATTTTATTATTCCATCTGTGTTTTGCAAATGTGTATACCAATCTCACGTACGAATTCATTTGAATTTCCTGCTGTGTTGTTGCGAGTCCATCTTCATCAAACACACCCGGAATTCTTGAAGAATTTTAGAAATGGTGTCTACACACTTTGGTTCTAGTAGCCGGATTATTGTTAGTAAATATGGGCTTATTTGCCTGCAATCTACTCTCCGGATTCACACAGCGACAGTTTTTATACTTATTATTACTGCTTGAATAGTACAAGAATTGCAAGAAGCGATTTAAGATCCAACTGTTCTGAGAAGTTACTACATCCAACTGTGTCGTATGTTGTTGATCCATCAGTGAATACTTGTATGACGTTTGACGTTCTCTGTAAGGAGTAATTGTTTTTGAATTATCGACACTGGACTTTACATAATCCCAAAGAAAACAATCCAATGGGGTTAAATCACTTGTTTTTGGCTGCTAAGTAATTGGATTATTACGTGAAAATTTTCTTTCATTAACAGTTCCTTTGAGTAAATTATAGAACGCACAGCCTGGCATTTGGTGTCGTTCTGTTTTAACCACATGTCAGCAGGATTAATTGGTATTAAAACTCACTGATCACCATGCCCCTATACCATTTGCCATTGACAGTACTATTCTAATATTTTGAAAATCTAAGGTAATTTTCCGTTCGAAATTTAATTGGTCTTGAAAATTTTGAAGCCAGTATCCTTTCGTAAAATCTTCCATCAAATGTAAGTGCTCAACCCCAGTTACGGAGAACGACGACTAATTGATTCATTTGAATCTTCTCTACTAATTGCTTGTACAGCTTATCAGTTAAAGTGAACGTAGTCGCAAAACGAATTCGAATGGAATTATCAACCTTGAACGACAGTTATGTACGTCTTAAATTGGAAAAAGTTTGGCGAACGAAATCATTATTTCGATAAAAAAAATTCAACAATTCGAGTTATTTCTCTTGTGTAAGCTTATTCGCATTGAAATTCGGATAACTGTAAAATCGGTTGTTGCTAACTAAAGTTCTGAACCTCCAAAAAACCATTGCTTTTTAATATACCATTTATTTTACACTATTTTCAAAATTCTACGTTTAAACCAATATTAAAGGAAGATAATTAAACTAAAAAAACTTTTTAATACTCTTTAAACTTAAACTAAATTTTGCCTAAAATAAATTTAACAAAAACCACCCTTGGCTATATGCTCATTAACTAAAAAACTAACACAGTCTATTCTTTTTTTGCTATATAATAATCCACCTCAAGACGATAGCCACAAGCAATAAAAATCTAAGCATTGTTTGTAACTTAATTAAGGTGAAGAAGATACAAGAATAAATAAAACTTGTGATACAGTAAATAACCTGGCCTAGTTTAAGGCTTAATGGCCAGCTATGAAAGTAACGAACTAATTGATTACAAATAAAACTTAATCTACCTGTTTGGCCTGTAACAAAAACAAAAAAGGAGAATATCAAGAGAAAAATAAAGGAAAAACCAAAGTATTTGACAGTTAAATAAATGTTTAACTAGAAGCCAAACAGCCTTAAAGTAGGCTTTAACATGCTTATTTATTTATGGCAAGCCAACAGGCAAATAAAACAAAATAAAATGGCCATAAATTTTCGTTAAATAATAAAACAGAATATAAAAGTTTCTCTTACCCTCGCTCATAAACTGACAAGTGATGGTTTAGTTTTAACAAAAAAAAAAGAGAAAAAGAAAGACGGAGACGCGTAAGGCAACAAGTCGAAAATATTTATTAAAACTAATAAACTCTAATCATATTTGAATTATTTTGTATCGTAAAAGAAAAACCATAAATCATGATTCAAATTTAAAAGAGATTTAAAGTATATTTTAAGGCTTTCCTGCATAACACCTGTTGCTATACACTTTAAATAAAAAATATTTTGAATTCTTTATTTTCATATTTTTTGCAACAAAAATGTTTTTAAATTTCACGTTTATACTCCATATACATACATATATTGTATATTTAATATTGCTCCACTCAATTTATCGTGCTTATCATAAAAGAAAAACGAAATATGCTCATTTGATGTATACCCTTAGGCTAAAGTGTTTTTGATGGCAGCGATTTATTGTACAACATACATTTCGGTGTTTATAAAATTTGACAAAAGCTTTATTAGTCCTGTTTAATGGTTGTTTTGAATACATCTACTCTTCCGGCCTCACTGATCCCTTCTTTGCTCACTTCTTTTGTTTTATGAGTTAGAATTCTATGGTAAAAATTTATGATGGCGTATATAAATTCTTGCTGATGGTTATTTTAGAGATACTAACGTTAAATTACCTAAAATAGGCTGTAAATATATAAAAGCAAAAGAATTTCAAAATGAGTTAAAGCTTAACGTACGGAAGGCATATAATTTATAATTTTTAAGCAAATTTTTTAATGAGTACCACAATCATGTTTGGGGTATAACATGCGAATCAGAGTTTCACACGATTGAAAGCACATTTGGAATAGAAAGTAATGCGTTTTATTGCTATCAACCCCGAGAATTTCAATTTTGAATAAAGACTGTATTACTCTTCCAGAAGACTACTCTTTCTTATTACTCTTGGTTGTGACTTTCATAAAATTTTTGTTAAAAAATTTTTTCTCAGTGTTTAGCGCAGCGAATAGAGCGGTAGTATCTAATATACTGTGTAACTGAGGTTAAAAGCTTTCAGAATGAAATTTATTCTGGCTCTAACAGCTCTGAAAAGACTTTTATTTAAGACCCAAAAACCTTAAGAAGGCAAATTATTGTCCATAAATATAGAGTTGTCCAGCAAGGCGTGTGAGCGATCTAATGTAGTAGGTACTACCAAGATTGAATTATTATCTTTCACGACCTTTCACTGGAAAATCTATTGAGTTTTTATATTAGTTGTAGTGTTTAAGTCTCCGTAGTTTAATAGCGTGTTGATTTCGTAAACAATAGCCCGTGGTTCAACCCCTGACTTCAGACAGAACAGAACGAAATACGAAAAAATATTTTTTTCGGTAACTTCCTCTGAGCAGTCCTCTGGCAAAAAAATCAGAGAGAGTAGAAAAAAATTGCCATAAATAAATTCCACAAAAATCTGTCGATCAGAGTAGACTTTAAACTGCAGGTACCTCCACTTATAGGCAAAAATTAAGAAGATAGGTCGTAATCCTGGCTAAAGGGTTGTAATGACTCTCTTATGTAAGTAAATAAATGTCGTGGTAAGGAAAAAAGTTTGCTTATTGAATCATACTACTTCTCAAGAGTTGGTTAGCTTCCTGACTTTTCTACGGTTTTCGTAGTTGATAATATCTTCCCTTGCTTTAGGAGTACTTATTAGATGAATTATTTGGAGAGTATTGAATATCATAAATATTAAATTTTGAAAACTGTGGAAAATTTTTTATTTGTCTTTGATTTGTAAAACCAGAAAAAATCATACAAATTTTTTGAAAAAAAACTTGCTATCGTTTCGGAAAATCAAATTAATTTTCCAATATGATAAATAAGCTTTTCATTTTTTAATTAAAATTCTAAAATCTGTTTGTTGCTATAAATAATTTATCTATTTGTTGCTATTTGGCAGAGAAACAAATATATTTTCATTAAATTTATAATACTTTCTCCTGTAGACAGACTTTAATATTTTTTAATATATTTTTCCTAGAAATAGACTTTAGCAAATTTTCATATTTTTAGTTTGTTATGCACACAAAAGTTTGCCAGTGTTTTTGTTTCTGTGTGTTTATTATGCTTTTTTAATAAAATTTTATTTATTATGGAAATTTCTTAGATTTTTTTGTTGAGAAAACAGGCACTAATTTTTGGTTTTCCTTTTGTTTTGTTTTCATTTTAGACAAAGACATTCGTGCTCATTTAAATAATGATATGTATCCTGGTGGTTTATTGCCTTGTGATGCTTCTGCTAACCCTGAGGCGGCCTATTATCAAATGGAATCACCACCTTGCTACACCATTGCCACCGGTTTGCCCACCTACGATGAAGCTCTCCATCATAATCAACAGCATTTTGCCTTTGGCATGAAATTCATTTATCCCACCTTGGCTGCTGTACATCATCAGGCTACAAATTTGATCAGCTCCTGGGAGAAATACGACAACACAGCCAAAGGCCAGAAATCCTCTTGCACGGTGTCACCAACAAAATCATCAAAATGTAAATTATCACAAACCAATAACAGCAAATCATTGTCATCATCATCAACGTCTTTGTCATTAGATGCTATTGCTGATGCTACAACATCATCGTGCTTATTGCTGCCACCCTCCTATGAGGTGGCTGCTACCATGGCCTTACTGTCAGACCATGTGACGGCAACATGTGATAATGTTGCCATTAACATGCCTCAATTAGATTCAGATGTCTCAGCAAAAACCTCAAGTGATTTAACCGATATCATAACAGTATGATTAGCTTGTTAAACAAACTTCAGACAATTTGTTTCGGTTTTCATAGACAGTAAATGGAAATTTTGTTTCTTCAAATTTTTGTTATACTGTGTTATGGGTTAAATCAAAACGTAAATGTGTACATAGTATAAGTGTATATAGAAAAGGAAAAATTAAAATTAAAAAAGAAAAATTAAGAGAATATTTATTTAGATTTAAACAATTAAACTAAAGAAAAACAAAAAATAATACAGAACAAAACCTCTCCAACCCATTCATATCCTCCTCTACCACCATAGACAAAAGAGAAGCAAATAATTTTAAAATAGTAATTAATTTCTAACTTTTCTAAAACGTTTATTTATTCGCAACATTTTTTTAAATTTAACAAAATATTGGAAAATTTTTTTTAATTGCTTGACTGATGATAACATTTTAAAATTTTCTATTCTGTTCGATTTCTTGTACTGATTTTGTGTAATTAATTTATTGTTTATTTTTATTTTTTAATATAATTTCTGTATAAATATATAAAGACTGAATAGTTTACGTTTTATTTTAATATTATTTTGTGTTATAAAAATTTTAAATTAATTTAAGCAAAATATTTAATAGTTTTAAGGAAAAAACAAACAAAAAAATATCAAAAAATAATGAAAATTAAAACAAACATTTGGAAAAGTAAAGTTGTTTTTGTGTTTTTAATTTCAATTTTAATTTTCTTAATTTTTAGTTTTCAAAACATCGGTTTGAGTATGAATAAATAAAAAAAATATATTTATTTGATAATTGACCACTGTGCGACAGTGAATATATGTACACCCGAGTAACTACATAGTGTAAGTTATTCACTAGGTTGAGTAGAACTCAAAAATACTTTTTTTTATTTTTCTCGATAACAGTCGTCTTATATTTTTTATATATGTATGTCATCATGTCAAATATATTTTCCAAATGAACTTTTAGTTCAAAAATTTTCAGAATTTTTGTTTGATCTTGATTGTTTATCGCAAAATGCGTCAATTTCACGTTTGTACGACTACCAGAAGTCGGCTAATATTTGTGTTCTTTGCAAATATTATTATTTCGCTTTGCGCAAACATTGTTCAACTTCTGGTGGTCGCACAACGTGAAATTGACACATTTTGCGATAAAAAAAATCAAGATCCGTCAAAAATCCTGAAAATTTTTGAATTAAAAGTTCATTTGAAAATAATTTTTGTCCGACTTGATCAAACGAAGTGCCAATCTCTTCAGAAGATAATGCACTTTCAGAATGTCATCATTTATTTCATATTTTTTAATTAAAATTTGTTACTATGAACAAACAAACTTGAAAAAATATGTGTAAACAAAAAATTTGTGCGTAAAGTCCAAAAAAAAACAGAGTTTGTCAAATAAAACAAGTTTGGAGGGTTCAAGAAATATAAAAAAAATATTTTTGAGTTCTGCTCAACAAAACTCACAACTTACACTGTGTCATTAGCTGGGAGTATTTAATTTTTTTTGTTATTTTGTCGCATAGTGTAATTGACCACTAATTAGTGGTCTGCTAGTACTGGAAAGAATAAGAATTGAAGTACGTATATATATTTTTGCAGGATACTTTTAGAAGTACTATGTTCAAGGATTTACAAAAAATTATATCCTCTTTTCTACTTGATAGCCTCAATAATATTTCAAATAATTGCAATATCATTTCAAGAAATAGTAAAAGACAGTCAATTTAGATAATTTTAGGTGTCAGTGTAAGAACAGACTACGATCGTGGCGACATTTATGCTATAAACACTTTCAAGCACTTACGAGATGTGCCGGTATGAAAATAAAACACTAATTTTGAATGGAAAAATAAACAACATTTGATCAAAGTATTGGCCATTGCTGAATACATAGATTTTCTATCATTCAGAAATTTATTGATTCCAAGACAATAAAACTGATCGTCTTTTGAAGCAAACCAATTTGTAACCCAATTCTCGACATTCTAGTAGGCGACAAAGTGCTGCTCAGCCAGGGCATGTGCCATCGATATAAAAAAAATAGTAGTTGGAAGGAATCAAGTCTGGTGAATACGTTAGATGGGATAACAGCTGCCAGACAAATTCTTTAATTGTTTCTTGAACCGGTCTTGCATTGTATGCAGGTGCATTCTTATGTTGCATAATTACCTTGCCGTGTCTTGTGGTATATTCTGGTCTTTTTTTGGATCAATTCATGTTTCAAATTAATTACTTGTTATCTATAGCGATCTGTATTAAAGGTTTCACCACATTTATGGAGCTCGAGGTACATCACAACTTCCTGCTGAATTGTTTTGGTTTTGCAACCGAAGTTGATGGTTGTCCTGGATCTATTTTCATTACCAATAATAATTCGATGCAACAATGATTTTTTATCGTGTCTTTGAAGAAATATTTCATAAGTGGCTTTAGGGTTTCCATTTGTCTGTCATTCAATTTTTGTGGCACTTATTTTCTAGTCTTTTGGATCTTTCCCATAGCTTTTGAAGAGCCAGAAATTGTTTGCTGTGCAACACATTTGTTATTTGCCTCAGACTCAAAGTGTGATCTTCATTTAATATTGTTTACAATTCGATACCTTCAAACTTTTTTGATGGTCATCCACGTTCCTCATTTTTCACATCAAAATCCCTTAGATGTTGAGACCATCTTCTGCATTTTCTTCTGATAGGGCATGGGTTACATAATTCTTGACAGGCATTCGATGCTGCTCTCCAGCACTTTTCTTCAAACGAAATCAAAAAAATTAATAACTTCCACAAATCATCATTTTCTGATTGAAAATTTGCCATCTTTAGGTTAGGTTAGGTTAGGTTAGAGGACGTGTACTTGTCAATTAAGACAAGTACAGTACCCGGAGTTCGAATTGACCCATTGTGCAAAGTCCTAGTGTCTCACACCACTTATGTTGCGTGTGTTAATTTTATACATCAGTGGTGGGACCTACAGTTTAAAGTCGACTCCGAACGACAGATTTTTTGAGAAACTTTTTCATGGCTATTTTATTTACTCTCAGAGTTTTTGCCAGAAATCTGCTGAGAGGAAGTCGCCGAAGAAATATTTTTGTATTTTGTCTTGATGTCTGGCCTGGAGCTCGAACCCTGGCTTTACGTCTAATAAGCCAACACACCACCTACTAGACTACGGCGACTTCACCTTTAATATGATTAAAAAATATGATGTTGTTTACTGAATATGTTTGAGAGACGTCATCGTTTTAATACAAATACAATACTTGGAATATAAACAAATATAATCTACATTAACACTAGACCCTCTTTTGCCGCCCTCAATGTGAATATAAAACAGGGGACATCCCATGTGTATTGGTGATATTAAGAAAAAGGGCGCACACAGTTATCACATGTAATTCTTAAGCAAAAAAAGATAAACCATTACGCTTGTGTTCCAATTTTTACCACCGAGAAAAAGATGATAAAAGTGGGTCCATGACTAAGTCAAAGTTGGTAGGTAATGTCAAAACATATTATATATCGACTAAATTCCTCTTAAATTTCGATCCAGAAGTTAATCCAGCTATACTGTCCTGTTTGTCTTATCCAAAATAACTTCATTGAACAAATTTTTCTTGAACGTAAAAATGTAACATATTTAGTAGGTGTACTTTACATATGGATTTTTTGCTTCACGTGTCAAATTAAAGCCAAACGGCGCATTGTAAATCTTAAAAGAGATTTAGACGCGAATTTCAAAAGTAGAAAATTTCTTATTTAAATTGTAAATTTTTCTTTTGAACAGAAAACGTGAGAAGAAATATTTAAAAGCATTTTAAATTGAATATTATTTTTTTTTATTGCATAAAATTATGTTTTTTTTTCTTTTTTTCGTAATTTATTAACAATTTTTACAAACGATATGCTATAATCATAACAAATACAGGTTATTTCGAATAACAAATCATATTCACAAATCAATACAGCATTATTATTAGCATCATCATCATCGAACTCAATATCACTATCATCACTATGATAATAAATATCTTTCACTATCGGTTTCATGCATCACTTGCATCATCACTTGCTCAGCTAAAGCACATAACATTGCTAAACTACGATATAAAAGAGAAAATAATGAAAAAAAAAATTTTTTTAAGCACAAAGTGTTAAAGAAATAAAATGTTTAGAAATTTAATATTAAAACCATTAAATATGAAAATGTTTAAATAATTAACAATAAAAAAATTAAAGAGATTTATTAAAATATAATTAAAAATAAAGAAATTAAAAAATTAAAAAATAAAAACAAGGCTTCTATTTTTAATCAAATTGAGAATAGAACAGAAAAATGAAGGGATGGTAAGCAAAAAGGTGAAAATATCATTAACGTGTTAAAGCAATAATACAATACACAAAAGCATTTATGGTATGTGTATGGAAACCATACGACCAAAAGTACTGCAAATTATAGATTATATATAGTGCTGAACAAAATAATATGGACAATTTCTTTCCAACCAGTACCATATTGTGTTGAAGTTGGCATATTTTGCACCAAAAAATGATCATTTGCATAAAGCATTAAGTCGCCGTAGTCTAGTAGGTAGTGTGTTGTCTTATTAGACGTAAAGCCAGGGTACAAACCCCAGGCCAGACATCACAAAAAAATACAAAAAAGTATTTAAATTTATTGGCAAAAACTCTGAGAAGTTTCCAAAAAGTTTCTCAAAAAAATCTGTAGTTCGGAGTCGATTTTAAACTGTACATCATAAGTGGTGTGAAAAACTAGGTCATAATACTGACTGATGGGTTGTAATGACCAATTATGTTATGTTATGTATGTTAATGTTTTGCTTTAATTTGTTGGCTTACGGTTGTTTGAGGCCACGGTTCAATTCCCAGGTCAGACATCTCCTACAAAAACGAAATATGAAAATTATTTTTTCGATGACTGAGGGGAGGCTGCCGAGGAGCGGCGATTTTGGCAAAAATCTGAGAGTCAATAAAATTGCCATATGTAAGTTTTTCAAAAATCTGTCGTTCGGAGTCGACTTTAAACTGTAGATCCCGTCACTCACAAACAAACAACATAAGTGGCGTAAGAAGCTAGGTCGTAATGCTGACTGAAGGGTTGTAATACCAATTATGTATTTATAAAGGGTGTTTTTTACAGAGTTATAGAACTTTAAGTTGCAATAAAACAACGATGGATTATTCGATTGACATGCATTTTATTTATCCGAAAGATAATCTTGTGGCATTACATTTTAAATATGATTTCGGGCATATGACCACCACGGCTGGCGCGGATGTAGTCCAATCTGGACGTCCAATTTTCGATGAATTTTTCCAATATTTGTGGCCGTATATCGGCAATAATACGGCGAATGTTGTCTTCCAAATAGTCAAGCGTTTGTGGCTTTACCGCATAGACCAATGACTTTACATAGCCCCACAGAAAGTAGTCTAGCGGTGTTAAATCACAAGATCTTGGAGGCCAATTCACAGGTCCAAAACGTCAAATTAGGCGGACACCAAACGTGTCTTTCAATAAATCTATTGTGGCACGAGCTGTGTGACATGTTGTGCCGTCTTGTTAAAACCACATCTCCTGGACATCATGGTTATTCAATTCAGGAATGAAAAAGTTAGTAATCATGGCTCTATACCGATCACCATTGACTGTAACGTTCTGGCCACCATCGTTTTTGAAAAAGTACGGACCAATGATTCCACCAGCCCATAAAGCGCACCAAACAGTCAGTTTTTCTGGATGTAACGGTGTTTCCACATACACTTGAGGATTACCTTCACTCCAAATGCGGCAGTTTTGTTTGTTGACGTAGCCATTCAACCAGAAGTGCGCTTCATCGCTAAACAAAATTCACTTATGAAAATCGGGAACAACGGTAATTTCTTTTTGGCCCATTCAACGAATCTACGCCTTACTTGATGGTCGTTTGGCTTCAAATCTTGCACGAGTTTGATTTTGTAAGCACGCAAACCAAGATCCTTGCGCAAAATCTTCCATAAAGTGGAGGGACACAGATCCAATTCCTGTGCTCGATGGCGGATGGACTCATTCGGGTCTTCGTCAATGCTACGCTCTACAGCAGCAATAGCTTCTTCTGTACGCATCATACAGCGTCTCTGGGGATGCGAGTTACAATAAGAGTAAACGTGGTGCGAAAACGTTCCATGGTTAATCGAATTAACTGCTCTGATGGACGATTTTGTCGACGATAAAATGGACGTAGTGCGCGATACGTTTCCCGCACAGAACCATTATTTTCAAAATAAAATTGCACTATTTGCAAGCGTTTGTCAGGCGTGAGTCTATTCATGATGAATTGCCAAACCAAACTGAGAATAAATCACTTGACAGCTGTTAAATCGGTCGCCATCTTGAAAAGTAATGCCAACTTAAAGTTCTATACCTCTATAAAAAAACACCCTTTATATATATTTCATACATGAATTATATGATAGGCAGATGGAAACCTATCGGTTGAGAAATTTTGTTTCAAAGACACGTTAGAAAGTCAGTGTTGCATAGAATGGGCACTGGCGATGAAAAATTAATTTATTTTCAGAATTCTAAACGGAAAAGCCGCCGTAGTCTAGTAGGTTCGAAACCAGGTCAGACATCTCCAACAAAATCGAAATATGAAAAAATATTTCTTTGGCAACTTCCCATCAGAAGACGTAAATAAAATTGCCATGAAAAGTTTCTCAAAAAATCTGTCGTTCCGAGTCGACTTTAAACTGTAGGTCCCGCCACTCATGTATAAAATTAACACACACAACATATGTAAGTGGTGTGGAAAGCTAGGTCGTAATCCTGATTTAAGGGTTGTAATGACCAATTATGTATGTATGTAAACGGAAAAAATCATGGGTTAATCCGAGGCAACCATTAACTTCGGCTGCAAAACCAAAATAACTCAACTGGGAGACAATGCTGTGTGTCTGGTGGGACGAGAAAGCTATGATGTACTTTGAGCTCCTAAAATCTGGTGAAACTCTTAATACAGATCGCAATGATTGGAAACGAACAGAATGGGCCACAAGACAAGGAAAATAATTTTGTAAAATTACAATGCACCTGCACAAAATGCAAAGCCAATGTTCAGAATACAATTAAAGCATTAGTTTGGGAGCTGATACCCTATCTGCTGTATTCAGCAGACTTGACTCTTTCCGATTACTATTTGTTTTAATGGATGGGTCACGCATTGACTGAACAGCACGCCGATTCCTATAAGGAAGTCGAAAATTGGGCAACTAATTGGTTTTCTTCAAAAGACGAACAGTTTTATTGGCGTGAAATATACAAATTGCTTGAAAAATAGAACAAATGTGTAGTCAGCAATGGTCAATACTTTGAATAAAATGTTTTACAATTAACCCAGGGCGATTACTGTTCTTCGAATCGACGAAGCTCATTTACTTTATCATGTAACTCTTTTATGTTTGACAAAATTTTGCTCTTTTTTTCAACAACGTTAGTTGATAATGAAAGCTTGCAGTCAGTAGAGGAAAAAAATATTTTTTCGATTCAAAGAAGAGTAACCTTACTGTACGATAATGACCATCCAGGATTAAAAAATGGGTGGCCAGGGTATGTTTCGTTATCAACCAACATTGTTGTTAAAAAGAGCGAAATTTGGTCAAACATAAAAGAATTATATGATAAAGAGTAAATAAGCTTCGTCGATTCGACGAACAGTAACCAATTATGGTTAAAGTGTTCGTCGATTCAACGAAGAGTAACCCTAAAAACAAACATAAATTGTAATCGTCCAGGGTTAAAGAAGCTCTTATTTCATGCCTTTAAACCTAGTTAGGATTAAGACGTCAAAGTTATTCAAAAGTGTTAACGTTAAACTAGGTTTAAGAGCATATCTAGCCAAGAGTCAGTTGATATATGTATACTCATGTTAAATACAGAATTTGCAGTAAATAAATATTAATTAAGAAAATAAAAATTATTACCCGCATTTAAAACTAATTCATCTCATTTTTACACACTGTAAATAGTCTTGACCTTTGGAAAAAACAAAACTAAAACAAGAGGCAGTTTATGTTCATCATGTTAAACAAATTATTTTTAAAACGTTTCATTTATTCTCCTAATATGGACAATTTCATCAGCATGAGAATGAACCAAAGAAGAGAAAAAAAAATTAAAAGGAAAATAAAGGAAAAAATTGTGAAAAATGTCCTAATTTTTTATGATTCTTTCTGTTTTCATGTCAGTTTTATTACATTTTGTTTTCTGAAAAATTTTATGTAAAATACAGTTAAAGTGTATAAATGCCTGGCAATTTGTCACATAAAGTTGTGTGACTGACTACATATATGTGGCCGTATTTGTCATCATGCCCCCGCTATTAATTTTGGCCTTGGCATAATGCTCTGGCTTGGCCTGACTTTGTGTGTGTGTGTGCATATTCGTATGTATGGTAAGTGTGTCGGTATGTTTGACACAACTGACAAACCGCATTAATATTTTATGTCAATTTTGACACATTAAATAACAGTTTTTTTGTTTGTTGTTGTTGTTGTTGTTTTGCTTTCGTCTCTTGTACATGCTCTGAAATTTATAGTTCAGCATACTGTTCTGCTGTTTTAATTGTTTTATTTTTTTGGAAATTTTATTATTCTTATAGAATTTAAATAAAATTTTTGATTTATTTTCTTTTTACAAATTTATGACTTTGAATTACCGTTACAAATTCCATTGTATTTAGATTGTAAGTGAGAAAATAAAGAAAACTTAATTAAAAAAAATTTGTATTCATAAGTTGTTATGTTTTGTTTGATTTCAAAAAGGTTTTCTAAGGCACTTTCTCATAAAAAAAACTGGATCTTAATTATTCATAAATTGTACAGCGATTCACATTAAGTTCAACTGGCAATATTGAAAATCTAGAACTGATTGAATAACTAAAACAAGTATATTTCAGGAAAGTTATTATAAATACAATAGAAAAACAAGTGAATCAAAGTCGATATTTCAAAACTCACTCGATTCACCCTAAGCTAATTCTTTACATGAAATGAAGTTATCGAGTTTCACAAGGAAAAAAGTGCTGTTGAGTCCATAGAAAATCAACAGTAGAGTAACGATTGTTTAGGATTAGCACGGAGGAAGTGAAACCCCAAAGGCATTTACTTCGTGTTTATTTCGATTATGAATAATGGATTGGTTTACGAAAGGATAATGCGTTATAACTCTAATAACTTATTAAAATACTCTGAAAAGTTATACTAAGACCTCGAAGAACTTTTAGTATAGAAAGTACACCTTATATGTTAACCATTCCGAATATGAAAATAAATTTTTGAGGAGACTGTTTTGATTATGGATAGTCAGACTCGTATGCATCAACGTAACGGTCGATCGCTTGTAAACATTACTGCTACATACATACATACATAATTGGTCATTACAACCCTTCAGTCAGGATTACGACCTAGTTTCTCACACCACTTATGTTGTGTGTGTTAATTTTATACATGAGCGGTGAGACCTACAGATTTTTGAGAAACTTTTCACGGCAATTTTATTTACTCCCAGAGTTTTTGCCAGAAATCTGCTGAGCCTTGTGTTCAAAATTTATTGCGAAATGTTGTCAGTTTATATATAAAAACTTTTCGTGAGAAATGTTTATAAAACAATGTTGATAAAGTATCCAATGAACTTGTTGTTGTAAAGGAAAATGTATATGTCAACATAATTATCCAATGCCAATAACATCAATCTCTCATATTTAGCAGAAACAGCTTTGTTTATTAAATTATTATTATCATGTAAAGTTTTATTTTCAATTTAAATCAGTAAAAATGATTTCGAATTATTAAATAGTAAAGTAATTGCATTTTATTTAAATTCTGGTTTTATTATAATTTACTTAATTTTTTGCCGTGTATATTTGCAATCCTGTAAACATTTGTTGCACGTAAAAATCTATCATACGAAAAAGTAAATGTTGCTAAACATTTTTCACAAATTATACGGAGTAGTAGGTAAATTATATACAATGTGTTGATACAATCGGGCATGTTCATAAACATTAAAATGTTTTATTTTCTGGTTGCATTGTTGAATGCACTGTGGGTTGTGGATATGATTATGAAACCTTATATATAAACATGTTGCATAAGCAGATTGCATGGTGTGTACCCACCATTAACAATGAGATCGAACATGTTTGATCTAACCTAATTTAAATCAGTTAAAAAAATTTTTTTTACTTAACTATGATCATTGTTGCTGAGACAAAATAGACCTTTAGTTTTAGTTTTGTTGTAATCGGAAACTGTCTCGGGTAAACTTTTATCACACATTTTCACAAATCTATGTTTGGAGCTTTCCTTAGTGTTACTATTATAAATTTTGAGATTATAATTATTTGAATTGAAAATATTCTTCGAAAACCGTTTCATATTACCTTCGCAATTTCCCTTTTCCCTTTTATTAGAACGTATAGATCCAACTAATATTGCCCTTGTAAAAAAGTTGTCTGTAGTTACAGATGTTCCACAATCCGTTCGCCTAATAGCAGTGCCTATCCTCATCTTCTCGCAAATATGGAAGTGCTTTAATGATGTACTTACTGTCGACGTATGATGGTAACCAGGATTTGATGACAAATTTGTGTGGTTGTTAATTATATATTGCGTAAATCTGCCACTTGATTCTGACGGAAATTATTATTCGTCCACAGTAACTTTTATAATTCATTCAATACGTCAGATATCAAGGCGAATTTATCTGTTTTCAAGCGTTGGCTTAGAGCAGAAGTGTTCAAGTGTTTACATGTTACATGTATTTATCAGAATGAACAAATTAAAATATAAACTGATGATGTAAAATTAATTGTTTATTTTTAATAGAAAAATTCATGAAGTTAAATGCGAATATTCTAACAAAATGGTTGAAATCGGTCATTGGACCAGTCACGGTGCGTTTAGTGTTAAGTGCAGTTGTTTATTTGTGGTTCTAATATAATAACAACCAATATTAGAGGCTGCTTTTGATACAGGCGTATCAATAACATCAGATAGCGCTCTTAAATTGGTTATGCTAATAAAATATGCTTTTTTCATGTTTAGTTATTTATTATTTATTTATTATTATTAGACATGACTGTAAACGGATAACATTACACTTAATTGCTCCAAGTAAAGTCCTTGAATCATATCTAAAAATAGGGTGTCTATAATATAGATACGATTTTGCTAAAGGAAGGAACTTGAGGGTGATGGCAACATTGGACGGTATTTGGGCCTTTAATTTTCTTTTCCATGTCACTTAATTTGCCATTAACAGATATCTCTGTTACTGGAAATTTTCAAATTAATTTGTGCTCAACAAAAAACTTCGTTACTTTCCCTGCAATGCCATTAACTTCCTTTTTTACTGCTTTTTAAATTGTTCGGGCTGCGTTCCTCGGTTGTTTTTCTTTTCTATTCTGTGGTAGTTGTATAGACGTCGCAGTCAAGTAGGTAGTATGTTGGCTTATTAGACCTGAGGCCTTGGTTCAAATCCCAGGTCAAACATCTGCAACTAAACGAAATATAAAACAAAAAAAAAAAAAAACTGAAACCATGTAAAACTTTCTCAAAAATCTGTCGTTCGAAGTCGACTTTAAATTGTAGGCCCCGCCACTCTTGTGTGAGAAACTAGGTCGTAATTCTGGCTAAAAGGTTGTAATGACCAATTATGTATGGTAATTGTATTATGAGCAGATAGTTTAACATCAGTAACGAGAATCGCAAATGAAGGCCATGCAGGGCCACCTTATGGCAAAGGCTTGTACATAATGTCTAAGTTTCCTTACCATTTTCTCCAATACAATAACACATTAAATTTTCACAGATGGAAATTAATTAATTAATTAATAAAATTGAAATTATGTTTTTAAAGGTAGCTAAAAGACCAACTAAAAATTTTTGGAAAAAAAATTAATAAATTCCAGAAAAACTTTGTTACTATGGCCGGATTTTATGTGAACAATGAATTAATTATAGTTCATGCAACTCAACGACTTTAGCTTGAAAAATCCTAATTAAATTTTTATTTCTCATTTCGGTGTCGATTTTGGACTGGCAACGTCATCGGTTCATATTTCTTTAAAAAGGACGCTGGCCAGGCCATTATCGTCAGCAGCGAGCATTACATCTACGCATCTACGTGGCACAGAACTTATGCCTTAAGGTATGGTCACCTCACGTTGAGGTGATGTGAACTGGAAACTGGGATCGAGGGATTTGACTCCGTTAGACTTTTTCTTGTAGTGTTTTTTAAGTTTTACTACAAAAGCCGACATAACTCATACTAATGCTATAAACACAATAGACACTACACTGCACTATAGCAAGCACAGCAAACTCTGAAAAATAGCATACATGGGTGTATATGGAAATGATTATATTAAAGGCAACCTGACAACCAGCAAATAGTTGTTGTAAAATGGTTGTATTTGCTACGATGCATGTGTTGTTTTTGAGCATAAATTCTATTTCTATTTGCAGCAATGAGAGAATTAGTACTAACCGTATGAGGATTAGTGCTGTCAATACAATAATGTACATGAAATAGATGTGTGAAAAACGCGATGTTTGAAATACAAAAAAATGTGTTAGTGGCACCATTGACAAAAATGTTAATGAACGGTTTATTTTATTTTATTTTTTTTCTGCCTATGCTTTGCGGCTGCTGCTTTCATTATAATTCATACGCATGAAGCTTACTTGATGCTGAAATTGTATAATTGTTATGATTGCTGTGTTGCATCTATTGTGTTTATAGCAATAACGATAAACTTCAGTTCGACTTTTGCAAAAGAAACGTAGAAAACTGGACATGCAATCATCGCAGGAAATCCGTTGCGGTAATTTAATCGATGTTGGCCTCACTTGGGCTTTCAAGCGAATAGAAAATGACGACATCTCTCCCACAAAACGATAAACTTCAGTTCGACTTTTGCATAAGAAACTTAGAAAACTGGACTTGCAAAAAACGCATAAAATCCGTTGCGGGAATTTAATCGACGTTGGCCTTACTAGGACTTTCAAACGAATAGAAAATAACGACATCTCTCTCACAAAACTTTGTTTTGTTTAATTTTGAAGATAGGAAGCTCTTAATGAAGGATCTGATATAATTAAAAAATATAATTGCTTTGCGTGTCAAATTGACTTGTGATTACAAATCAGTTCAACGTGTTGACATTTAAAATTTATTTTTCAATTAAATTGCGCTTGATTAGATTTAATCGATGAATAAATATTTTATCGATTTAATTGATCACAATTACAAGTTTATCACTCGTATTACAGCAATTGAGAGCAAAATGATGTGAATAAATTAACATTTAACGATTAAAATTGAATAATGTAAACAGCAGAATGAAAGAAAATTAAATTCCAGTTGATAACATTAAATTCGTAAGCTATTCTATAACAATTAGACATTCGATTCAAGTTAATCGTGGTAACTGCATCATGTTGGTAAGTGAGGAAAATCAACTATTGGAATCGGTTTGCTATAATGTCATGTAAAATATTTTCAAACAACATTTTTGCAGTGCGAAAACACAGACTTAACTAAGGAACCCAGTATCCATTATATCTTCTGTACCTTTCACACTTACTTTTAGGGTAACAATTGATGTAACCACCATTAAAACGTACGCTTCTGGCCTTTTAATGGATGTGTTTTGCGGCGATGACAACAAACTTTGGGAGAAATTTAGAGTTTTAAGTTGGAAAGGAAGAAAACTTGCCGATCTAAATTTCCCTGGTACTCTTTTTTCCGTTAGGTCCACTGTAAATAAATCAAGAAAAATTATTTACAGGTCAGCAGAATTGATACCAGCAGTCCTGAATTTTCATTATTTTATTTACTGTCATCCTCCAAGATTGAAAGTTCCTTTCTTGTTATTGAGTTTGTTTTACTCTCCTCTTTTATGTTCGCTCGTAAGGTCTCTTAAGAATACGTTGTCTTTTATCTCATAAGGTACTTATTGATGGATATTGTCCATAGTTCCAGCTTCCCCCTCGTGAATCGTTCGGATTAGCAAGTTTCATTTAAGTTAAGTTAAGCGATATCATACCTTAAACGACATCACAAGGCCATCATACCTACTGACCTACAGCAAACATTCAGTATATTTATTCCTTGGGTGCAAAGAATCCATTAATCGCTTTCCTGTTCTTACCAGTAGTGCTTCTCATGCCTACAGTAAGAGTCGGTCCACTTAGACTATTTATATCTTCTTAGTAGGAAACCTCAATTGAAATTGAGGGCGCTTTCTACAATGTACAGTCAGTACAGTCATGTACTGTTGTCAGTGCTCTCGAGAAACGCAATGTTAGCGACTCTGTTGGCTTTTGACCAGAAGAGTCATTACTATCTCCATTGGGAGGGCTCATATGGCAGCGAAAGTAGAGATCCTTTTCTCTTACTTTGCAATAACAGATCGTATCGGAGAATGTGTTAAGGGAGCTGGAACAATGTGCTTTTAAGGTTTTTCAATTCAACTATCATTTCGTTTGCTCAACTCATAGAGGAATAAAACGATTGAGAGCGTAAAGAGAGCGACCGATAGAACTTTGCACCTCTAAATAGGTCAGTGCGTAAAATTTTCATGCCTATATTTAATGATCGGTGTTTAAACATTCATGTCACTGTAGACTGATTAACAGAGTATGCAGGCAAACAATTGTTCTGTTTACCACTCCATTCTGTTCTAATCCAATTAGAAGGCTCTACTTGCTATACTTAATTCACTCACATTTGATCTTCCATAAAAGTCGAGGCTTGAGCTGGTAGCTGTAAGACTCAATGCAGTTAAGTACTTTTCAAACCAGAGCTATGGACATTCTGCAGTTTTGAAAAGAAACACATACGGATTGATATTAACGTGTTTTTATACATACATAATAATTGGTTATTAGAACCTTTCCGTCACGGTTATGACCTAGCTTCTCACACCGCTTATGTTGTGTGTGTTAATTTTGTTCACGAATGGCGGGACCTACAGTTTAAAGTCGACTCCGAACGCAAGATTTTTTTGAGAAACATTTTCATGGCAATTTTATTTACTCTTAGGGCCATTATTACAACTTGCCGTTAAACTTGGGTTTAGTTAAAGGTAACTTTAGCTAAAGGGAACTGTAAAGTTATCTTTAACTTATTTTCGTTATTACAATTTACAGATAAAATAAAGTTAACTTTTTCAAAAATATGGCAGTGGCGGAGCAATGTCGATAACACTGCTCAAATTAAACAAGTTTTATTTAAACGCAGTGGCAACGACGGGCTTCTTTTTTTTGTTGTATTTGCTCGCTTTGTTTATATTTAAAGTTGCCATATTGAAAATAAAATATTTGTATGGCAAGTTCAAACATAAACTTAACCTTATTGTCCACTTATAATAATGAGAAACAATTTATCTGCCCGTTAAAATCCTCTCTTTAGAGTTTATACCAGAAACCTGCTGAGAGGTAGTCGTCGAGGAAATATTTCTTCGTTTTTGTGGAAGATGCCTAATCGTGTTTATATAACTTTCTGAATATGTCATTTGATTTTTGAATTCGAACTAGAAACTACTGATCTGAAGATCCGGATGGCTTCAAAATACTGGCTTATTGAAAAACATATCGATAAACTTGACATTGCTTCAAATGAATTTTGCTAGAGCTGTGGGTCACAAAATTTGTGTGTGCCTGCTTTTACTATGACTGAACTCTCAAATATTGCTCTCTTTCTCTCTCACTCTCTCGATACAGATTGCTACAATAGCAAGATATACTATTTAGAGTTGAATTGGTTTCTTATAGCAAATGCTTGATCTCTTGATTGGATATTAATTGTGGTATCACAAAGTGTCTAACATTATATTAAGCGGGACTTTGCCCCTAAAAAGGCCCGCCATTTAATCTAAAATAATTTAGATTGTATAATTAGTTTGAATTTGCATTTCATTTTTTAATATGGACTCTGGCCTACAGAATGAATTACTCATTTACTAGCGAGACAATAAATGCAGTTCTGGAATTACATACGTAAAAAAATCACAAATAAAAACCAAGTAATTTAAAATAAGTGTCTATGCTATGAAGACAGACAAATACAGAGATAGACACCATTATACAGTAATCTAAAGACAAACAAAAAGATACGTAAGCGTATAGAGAGACAGACAACTAGATAGTGAGTGTTATTAACTAAAATAACAATATAATCACTGTTTAACTACTTGGAATCCGACTGAGCTAAAAGCAATACAAAGAACACAGTAACTAAGACGGTGAATGAGAAAATTAGTGACGTAGTAGTGTGATATCTTAACAATACAGACACCAATTTGTTACTGTTGTAAGGTGCGTCATGAAAAAAGATTTGACGCACTTTGGCATCCACATTTAATTGATAAGAACCAGGAAAAACAAACTGTTCTATACAGATGTATTGAATTGTGGTCCATAATATAAGCAACTGCTTTAGTAACACATTCCTTTATACTCACCTTAGTGACAGTGAGTCATTCTTGGTATAACATTTACATTGCGTTACTGATAATTTGTAAAAATTTCTTCTAAAGTTAAACACACTAACATAGATATGGATTTTGTCCATTTTGTTTTTTATTTTTTGGGCTACTAATGCTTCCTTCTTTATTGAATTTTATGTTTTATGTCTCGTTTACTTTTGTCCAGCTCATTTCCACTAATGGTTTGTTAATCTATTTTATTACTTCCTCAAGGAGGGAGTTTAGTATTCTGTTTGGTTTTAAAAGCATAACAATATATGCCGTCGTCTTTGGCCTTTTCTAGAGCAAAACCGACCGCCCTATTAGTAAAGATTACCTGTGACAGTGGATAACAAGTGCTACGTACGTTTCCTTTATATTTTTCTTTAAGACAATTAGTATTTATGATTGCCTACGCCACAAATTATACGTTTAAATGTTTTAGGCACGATTTTCTATCACTTTTGGGCTGCACAAAAAGGTGGTCTTGATAAGAACTTATTGTTATTGTAGTTTACTTCCAAAAAAAAAAAAAAAATAAAATGGAAAATTCTCTTAAAATCTTAGTAAGAAAATGTAGAAAATTTAAAAAAAAAAAATTTTTTATTTGCTGTTATTGAGAATGCTATTTGAAACATGGACTCCATTTTACCGAATTTATTGTTTATATTTTAAAAATTCATTCTAATATCTAATTGTGAGTCACGTCTTATGTCGAGTTTTTTTTCAAAACTTAATGTCAAGTTTTTTCTTCAAAACAATTGAGCAGCTGTTACGTTAGTTTAGATTAGTTGGCGGATCCTCCGAAGGAAAGCCACTTAGGCCAGCATTTAGGCCCAATATGATACCACAATTAACTCTCCCCTAAAGGTCATAAACCTTCGTCTCTTCCGGACAAGAGAAGGGCACTTACAGATGGGAGACTATCTTTCACTGGTCCTGCAGAAGTTATTAGTTGATATTTCGACCAAGTCCAAGTAACAGTAATCAGTAATCCATTGAGGGCCAAGTAAGCCTAGCGGTGGAGCAGAACTCCTGGGCGTCTCGCAAGAATTTCCGCGCGATGGCCAGCTTGAACGAGATCAGTGGCATTCCTATATTGATTGAAGAGGATTCCGTAAGTAGTAGCGCCAGCTCTGGCTAGCTTGTCGGCTCTGCAGTTTCCCGGAATGTCACAGTGTCCGGGGACCCAGACAAGTGAAGCGCCCAGAAAGAAGGTTGAGGCAGCGGCGACATTCCCTGACGATCCTGGAATTATTCGCAACGTTCGACAGAGACTTTATGGCAGCCTGGCTATCAGAAAAAATCGAGATGCGGGTAAAAAGAACACCGTGTGCGAGGATCCACTGCGCGGCCCGGTAGATGGCCACCACCTTCACCTGGAACACGCTGCAATAGTCCGGCAGCCGGAGTGAAATGTCGAAGTCCAATTTCCCAGAGTAGACTCCGCTACCCACACCGCCATCGAGTTTGGAGCCGTCGGTATATACATCCAGGAGTTCAGAGGGGACGGTCCTATCAGGGGTCCAAACGCTTCAGCTCGGGATCAGGAAGTTGAAACCCCTGTCAAAACAGTATGCCACAGGGAGATAATCGATATCCAGTGGGGCCACAGGATCAATCTCCAAAATAGAGGAGTGACCAGAGGGGACGACGCGCCAACGAGACAGGGCATTGAGTCTTGTCGCAGTGCTTAGCGAGGAGCTCAGTAGGAAGCCAGTTAAGCATTGCGAACAAGGTCTTTGTGGGGGTGGTGCATAGAGCACCAGTGATACGAATAGCTGCGGACCTTTTGACTCCGTCCAGAAGTCTGACATTGTGCAGACTGTCTAGAGGAGTCCATCAGAAGGCAACGCCGTATAGGAGGTTGTGGTCGATGACTGCAGAATAGATCCAGCGCATGACCCTTGCGCTGAGACCCCATCTGGATCCAACTGCTCTGGTGCAGCAGTAAGCAGCCCAGGCCGCGCCCTAGCAGCCAGATTCGCCCTCCATTTGAGTTTAACTCGATGACCACAGTGACGGTGAGCAGTTGTAATGACCAATTCTATATGCATGTATGTATGTATAAAGTTCGTACTATAAACAGGATTTCGAAACTATAGCCTTGCGCTGGTATAAGTTTTTCCAGAAAAAAAAGATTATGTACCGAATTTTGTACCGAATTTTTTAAGATTTCTTGTGATCCCTCGAAATGGCTATTTCTTGTAAGACATTTATTTGTTAATAAAACTTCAATGCTTGTCATAAATATTCCAATACACCTGCTTAATTGAAACTAAAAATACCTGATGAAAGCGAAACTCTACTGTATTTTCTTAGAACTCTCAAACGGCCTACTTTAATCTCTTAATTATCACTAATATGTACTACTAAACATCAATTATTTAAGCAAGAAATCATTGTAAATAGAAATTTTAACACGTTCATAAATTTTAATGTTTTTTTTCCATTCAATTTTTTGAAATTTTTAAAAGTGCTAATGCAGACACAACAGGTATTATTGATCCATTTGGTCAAAAGAAACTAGGCTCATTACAATAAAAGTCCAATTTTTCACTGAAACTATAGAAAATTAAAAACCGAAACACAACAGTAATAAAGCAAAAAAAAGGACTTTGAAACAAATTTTTTTCTTTCAACATCATAGTGCTAAAAGTGCCCAGAGGATATGAAAACACACGCACTCACACACAGTCCTACGAAAATGTACATTTTATGGGTCACATAAAAATTAATTTTTTTTTCGTTATTTCTCTTAAAGTACGCCTGTGTGTATGTAGAAGAGAATTTTTTTTTTGTTTGTTGGCTTAGCTCTGTAGATACAGCATAAAAGTTATAAAACATGTCCTTGCTTAGAGGCAACTCTCGGCCACTAAGGTATAAAGGACATTTCCAAATGAATGTTTGTTCGTAATGGTGATGACGATAATCACGATGAGGTTGTTGATGGTGATTATGTGCAGAAAATTTAATAGAAAACTAAAAGAGCCCTGCGGCTTGTGATATTTTAGCACCACACTTTACCGTGTAAAAGGTCACGCGTTCTTAAATAAACCCAGTTTAGCCTGGTTCGCATTGGTTTTTTTCTATTTTTTTGGCATAAAAAAATTCCATCAAATATTTTGTCACCAGTCAGACTATTCAGACGTGTATAAATGATGACTGACCGCGGAATTAATGGCAATGGACTATGCGACAGAAACTGGAATTTAAAAATAAAATCCGTTTTTTTTAAACGTATTCTATTTTGAAAAAGTTAATAAAAAAAAATAGACGTGCTCAGCTTGGGGCATGAACTTTAATCGGTGATTTGTGATTAAGTTTGTGAATGAAGGCTTTCAATTGTTTAATTTAAGATCTGTTGTAGAACATTTAATTAGGATTAGTTGTGCGTATTTAAATGCGCTGATATTTAAAGTTTCGCGTTATAATTAAGCTGTTTTTCTCTTCTTTAAATTTTCTCTCGAATAAAACATGCAACAAAATTGAATATAATTTTCTACATGAAATGGGATTATTAAAGAAAATATTAAAAAAAACTTCAGTCTTTCCAAGATTCCCAGGTGTTTTCACCGCCTTACATTATATAAGTGGTCAATACTTATTAAGAAATTTCTGCAATTATTACCCTTTCCACGCGAATCGGCCACTCTTAGTGGCCAGATACACAAGTCAGGAGTAATTATTAACAGTATAGGCCCTAGTACAAAGACTTTGAGTCTAGGGCATCAGATTATGATAGTCAATGCCCACAAAGAATGTAGAATAACGAATGTTTACGGCAGTTGTGAATTTACACATTGTCCTGATTAACAAAAGACTCTGTTCCACTCCACTTAAGGCACTATTTGCTATACTCAGTTGGCTCCTCTCCAACAGAGGGTTGAGATGGTGGCAGTAAAATCAGGGCTAAACCTGGACTTTATAAATTTTTCAATACAGGTCGATTATACATAAGTATGGTTTCTATTAACTTCCTAAATAGGACATTTGATTTTAGTATTTCAACTAGGAACTCTCCACTTGCCTACTTAATTGGTGGTTACAACCCTTTGGTCACGATTACAGCATAGCTTCTCATACTACCCAAATTGTATGTGACAATTTTATCCATGAGTGGTGGGAACTAAAATTTAAAGTCGACTCCGAAAGACAGATTATTTTTGAGAAACTTTTTCATGGCAATTTTATTCTTCAGAGTTTTTGCCAGAAGGGTACGAGAGGAAGTATTAGCAAAAATATTTTTTCATATTTCATTTTGTTTGAGATTTCTGAGTTGGGGTTTGAACCATGACCTTGGGTCAAATAAGCCAACACACTGCCTTCTAGACTACGGCGACTTCTAGTCTAAAGATACGTAAATTCTCAGCAGTACCCTTTGAGATTTTCACCAATAACTTCAAGATGATGGACAGAGTAGGCTGAGGTATATAAATTAATGAGTCCAGTATTAACCCTTCGTATAGGCTGGCTTACCACTGTAGTGTTTTCCAGGCTCAGGTCATGGCCATAGTGCAAGTAGCACAATGCTTGCTTGAAATTCTCTAAAAATATTCGTGCGGCCAGAGACTGCAATTAAACCCCTAACGAACGGCTCAGCGACTTTCCTCCTGGTGTCTTTCAAGGTTAACTCTTACTTTGACTTCAGGGTAAGCCCGGAATGTAGCTCACAATCTTTGGCATGTTACAGGACAAAGGAGTTTCGATTGCCTCAGTTAAATTGGGTATTATTTACTCCTTTCACAGGGAGATTTAATTTTGTTAGTTAGAGAGGCGTACGTGTATTATTGCTGGACTATGCTGGACTGGTGTAAGACTGACCAAGCCTGCATGGCCATTCACCGTAGAATTACAATTCACACAGGTTACTGTCTTAATGGAAGCCGTCCCGATACACTTGTTGTTTCCTCGAATGACTTCTTCGGGTGCTGCAGGCCTGAAGAGGAGAAAGAGTCTATCGTTGATACGATGCGTTAGTGCCTCTCTGTTGTCAAAACAGGTGGAGGTTGTTAATGCTTTAATTTTCAGACATTAACTGAATTCGCTAAAATAAAGCAATTGTAGCAATTGTAAAATTTCTTACGAATGTTTGATATCCGCATAGTATTTTAATGACTTTAACAGCTAACCTAAGTGGGACCTTGACCTTCAGAGATATTCTACCACCTAATATAAAGTGTGTTTTGCTTTTATACTTAAGTCCTTTATGCTGTCAACTTTATGTAAACGGTTTATCTTCTTGGCAATTGGAACTCATGACTATCAGACTCGATGATAATTTTTTTCGTTTACTGTTCAGAGTGTAAAATTCATGTTTAAAGCCACATTTATGACGTGAAATACGGATTAATAAAGCCACTTGCTATATCCTATATGATCAATACATAACAGTTGGGATGAAAACTTCGTACGCTGACACACATTATTAATATCATCACATCATTAATATCTATGCGTTTAAATTTGAACCAGTTTATTTCGAATCTGCCAATACTTATGTCATTATATTCTGTCACGAAATTCAGTATAATATCTCCACTGCACTTAAGGAATCGATTTACGCTTGAGGAATGTTGAGATTTATTGGAAATTTATTTGGAAAACAAAGGCAGTTGATCGGCAATTGCACGAAAATGTCATACAAAATTTCGTCGCTGGGAAGGACCAACAACGCCCCGGTATACCCTGCTAAAGTTCGTGAAACCGATTTCATTGTTGATGCGCCAAGACGTGAGCATGCTCGTACAGCGCGTACATCCGAAAATATCGAAGCTGTGGCTAAAAGTGTCCATCAATATCAACTCGTCATCATTCGCAAGAATTGAACATTTCACGTTTAATTGGTTCAAGAGTTGAAGCCGCACGCTTCGTGTTCACTTTGTTAGATGGACCAACGAGAAACTGCAAGATGATGACGATTTTACCAAAAAAAAGTCATCTTTTCCGATGAAGCTCATTTTCATCATGATGGGTTATGCCGACGACATACGTACATACATAATTGGCCATTACAACCCTTAAGTCAGGATTACGGCCTAGCTCCTCAACACCACTCATGTTGTGTGTGTTAATTTTATACATAAATGGTGGGACCTACAGTTTAAAGTCGACTCCGAACGACAGATTTTTTGAGAAACTTTTCATGGCAATTTTATTTACTCTCAGAATTTTTGCCAGAAATCTGCTGAGAGAAAATCGCCGAAGAAATATTTTTTGTATTTCGTTTTGATGTCTGATCGGGGATTTGAACCGTGGCTTCGCGTCTAATAAGCCAACACACTACCTACTAGACTACGGCGACTACAAACTAGAAACAATTGGGCATAACATACGTGATGCCATTACCGAGATACGACCCCTTCCATTCATAAAAGTGCACGAAAATTGGTTCTATCATGTGAGGTACTGTGAGACCAGTCGCATGAAATAATATTCCATTTCTAACTGCAACAATTGTATTTCACAAAAGAAATATAAAATTGCTAAAATTTTAAACTATTTTTGTTTTATTGCAGTTTTAAATTTAAACTTTAAAGTGGTCCACCCTTTTTTGTGTTCATTAAACATAATTATTGGGAAAAAAATTGTGGTTTGGCTTTGTAAACAATTTACCGAGCACCTTGCAAAGAGGCTACATCATAAAATTATTTAAAATGGCTGCAAAGTGGTTGGTTGAAATATCCGAGGCTTTGAGGATATCAAGGAAATGTGTTTGACATGTCAATCAAAGACAGTAATGAAATGATGATTCTGTGCAAAGTTGTGCTCTATTCTGAGCACCCCGGTACGTACATATGTGACAATGAATAAAAAATGGTTCCTTAATGATGAATCAACTGAAAACCATACATGCACGCTACAGTCGCCTGGCAAGTTTATTGCATCAGTATTTTGGGATACAATATTCACCGACTCTTTTGACTGAGTGGAGCATTTGAATGACTAAATAGCTGACGAATTTAGCTGGCCAACTGCGATTACAACTATTTCTCTAAGAAATTTTACTTTAAATGACAAAAAAAATTATTCAAATAAAATCTTTTAGCTGCAGGTGTAGAGTATCAGATAAACGAGTATATAAACGAGTCTGACTGATTGTTATTTACTTGCTTCGACTTGTTATTGTTATAAATCAATCTAACAATTAAATTTTATAGCAGCAAACGTGATTTCACTTATCACATTAAAAAAAATTATATGCGAATAACAAAAGATTTTCGATTCTAAACATTTTAATTAAATGCCATTCATAACAATTTTTTTTTTTTGTAAATTGTTTTTGCATTTCAACACATTGCCTACCAACGTGCTCGATACACAAAATTGATACGAAAACCTATAAAAGTCAGAACAATTGTAAAACCATAATTATGCTCACGCTTTACAATTAAAATTCCAAAACCAGGGGCTTTACAGTATTTACAATGAAAAGAAAAATAATCTTTTTAGAAAATAACAACATTTACAACAACAAAGTTTTAACAATGTTTTACAAAATGACAACAAAGAAAAACAAGACAAGAAAAAAACAAAAACAAAAAATTGAAATAAAGTTTAACAATAAAACAATTATAAGAATTCCAATAAACAAAATTACATTCAAACAATGCCAACAAAATACCAAGAAAGTGAAACGAAGAAAACAGATTGCTTGCTGCTTGCAACAAAACAATAATAAAAATACACAAAATCACGTCCGAAAATGTTTTATTATGCTGGAAATATTTTCCAAGAAATTTTAAAAATTGTGCAGAAAAAGAACAGCAGGATTTAGGTTCTTGTCTTTAAGAAAATGTATGACTGCAGCAATGCTTATATGACATTATTGTCAGGCGTAACATATCAATTTAGGCGATCATCAACTGTTTTTTCGATTATAAAAGAAAAAAAAAATTTTGTTATTCAAAAGTGTGTAAGTGTGAACACTTACAAAATCTCTCGCACTTCAGGTCCTCTTTGCACACTTAGAGTAGCCTTAAAGGACTTAAAATCATGTGGCTCCTTTAAGAGTCCACTTAAATACAAAGTCATACAAAAAGGAAAATTATACCGAACAGAGTTATTCTTGTTCATAAGACAAAATGCATAAAAACAATACTAATTTTCATGGAAAGCGTAAAATGATGTCAACGTAAATTTTGATTGTCCCTTCTTACACGTGTCCTTGTTTATTAGGCACAGTAATAAACCAAACTTTCTAATACACCGTTAAGTTGTTTAACAGTAAATTTTTATTTTGATTTAAATCACTTGTAGGTGAAAACAATAAATTGTTTTCATAGTTATGATTCCTTATAAAATTTCCTTTCAATTACTTCCACATTATTAAAGAGAAAGTGTGACCATTTCAGTTATTTTTTTTTATTAATTTTTATTGCAGTTTTATGGGTTTCTAACAGGACGTTCGAAGAATTCCTTTGGATATACAGTGGACAGCAAAAGTCTTAGTACTCCAATATATTTTTACAAAAAAAAAGTCCCCACAGGCTTAATACTCTTGCACAATGTCCCGATATGACTTCAAGAGAATATTTAGGAGATCGTTTGAAAGAACGGTTACGTAATCGCTAAACCTTAAACAAAAGTCAACCGGAGAACTTGCTTATGGTGCCACCAGAAAACACTAAACAAAACTTGTACATTCAATACCAAACAGGTTAAATGGAGTGCTTGATCTTAAGGGGTATTCTACTAAATGCAAGGGATAACATTTTCATATATTAGGCCTTTGAATTTTAAATATAGTCAGGGTTCTCCTTGGGGGTACCTTTGGAGTCATCTAAAACTTTTCCTTATTTTTCTCTTGTTTTATGAAAAACATTCAAAAATTGTTTGTTTTATAATAAAACAGAAATAAATTAATAAAATAAATATAAAAACCTTAATTTCTTACACAAACTGTTGGTTAAAATTCATGAAATTGTCAAGATATATTGGAGTACTAAGACTTTTGCTGTCCACTGTATGTGTAAATAGTACTCAATCAATAGCGATATATCAAACTGTGTTTACCCTATAGTTCAATACGTTCACGAAGTTCATACCACACTTAATCCATGCAACGTATTCAAATAGCAAATGTTCGAACAAATCCTTTGGATATACTGATAGTATCGGGGGTTTCATTTTTTTTGTTTGTTTTAATATAAACTATCGATGTCGATAGCTATGATGCGATAACTGAGTATATCACTCTGTTTCGACATTTCCCCACATTAAATTTTATCCGTTGGCCAAGTTCAGAGAGAGAGAGCCAACAATTTTTCTCTTCTCAATTCAAAGCTATCATTAGGACAGGACGTAGAGAATATAGTTGCTGTAGCGCGAAGTCTCGAAGAAGACGCTGAAATGTCGTTTCGTGGACTTTCTCACCACCTTGGCGAGTTACAAGTCTAAGGGCCATTATTACAACATGCCGGTAACTAAAGGGAGGATTTTAACGGGCAGATAAATTGTTTTTTATTATTAAAGTGGAGGAAGTCGTCGTAGGCTAGTAGGTAGTGTGTTGGCTTATTAGGCGTGAGGCCAGGCTTCAAACCCCAGATCAGACATCTCCAACAAAACGAAATATAAAAAAATATTTCTTCAGCGACTTCCTCTCAGCAGATTACTGGCAAAAACTCTGAGAGTAAATAAAATATTGCCATGAAAAGTTTCTCAAAAATTGTCGTTCGGAGTCGGCTTTAAACTATAGGTCCCGCCACTCAAGTATAAAATTAACACACACAACATGCGTGGTGTGAGAAGCAAGGTCGTAATCCTGACTGACCAATTAGGTATGTGGTCATTATAAGGTAGAACTGAGCGTTAAGCTAAATGGAGGATCATCCTACTGGTTGCTTTTAAAGTAAAGTTTATGTTTGAACTTGCCATATTATATATTACTTTCAATACGACAACTTCAAATATAAACAAAGTGAGCAAATGCAACAAAAAAAAGTCCGCCGTTGCCACTGCGTTTAAATAAAACTTGTTTAATTTGAGCAGTGTTATCGACATTGCTCCGCCACTGCCATATTTTTGAAAAAGTTAACTTTAATTTATGTATAAGTTGTAATAACGAAATGATGTTAATGGTGCATCTAAAGTTCACTTTAGCTAAAGTCACCTTTAACTAAACCTAAGTTTAACGGCAAATTGTAATAATGGCCCTAAGTGACAAATTTTACGTAATTGGTTTACAACTCATGCATGAAATGAAGCAAAACGACCATTCTTGCGTTGAGTTTGATGATGAGCATATTTGTTAAATACGTCTGTTTAATAATGAAACAAATTTTCCGTATTTCCGGCCAAGCCAATCCCTTAGTCATTAACGAACTGGAGTTACATCCATTGAAATTGATTATTTGGTTAGGTTTACATGCTGGCTATCTCATCGGGCTTTATTTCTTTTGAAATGATTAAAAAGCATTTTTATTGTGAGAGGCGAGGACTACCGAGCCATGATGATTGCATTTCTGTTTTCAGATGTTAAATTAATATCAACCACATGTAGTTCCCGCAAAAGGGCGCCACTTGTCATTATTCAACGCTTAACAATCCATTTTAATTTTCTTAACAGAAGTGGTCCCATCTTATCCTTTCCTCGTGCAAAAGGACTTAGGTTTATGCCTACTAACCCAGAACTTTTAAAACATTATTCCAGTCACCATTGACACATATGGACAGATTTATTGAAAAAAGGAAATAAAAAATGGACTGATCGAATAGACCATCCAATAGAAAGTTTACAAATTTAAGAGTCCATAACTTAGAGAATTCGCCGTAGTCTAGTAGGTAGTGCATTGGCTTATTAGACGCGAGGCCACGGTTCAACCCCCTGTCACACATCGCCAACAGAACGAAATATAAAAAAATATTTTTTAGGCGACTTCCTCTCAGAATATTTCTGGCAAAAACTCTAGTAGTAAATAAAATTGTAATGAAAAAGTTTCTTAAAAATCTGTCGTTCGGAGTCGATCTTAAAGTGTAGGTTCCGCCACTAATGTATAAAATTAACACACACACAACGTAAGTGGCAGGAGAAGCTAGGTCGTAATCCAGACTGAAGGGTCGAAGTGACCAATTATATATGCATTTTATGTGTAACTTAGAGCGCCATAGTTTAGTGCGTAGTATGTTCGCTCAATAGACACACGTCCGCGGTTCAAACCCTAGTTCAGACAACTTTTCTTTCGCCGACTTCTTCTCAGCAACTTTCGGGCAAAAACGCTGACAGTAAATTGCCATGACTGTTGGTCCCACCAGTGTTGGTCCCACCAGTGTTGGTCCAACCACTCATGGATAAAACTAACACACACAACATGGGTGGTGTGAGAAGCTAGTTCGCAATCCTGACTAAAGGGTTGTAGTGACTAAGTAAGTAAAACGGATATATTGAAGTCAAACTTTACTTCCAGGACAACTTTCCTCGTCTTATTGAAAGTAAAATGTATAGGCGCAAACAACCGCAAAACACTCATATCTTTAATGACTACACTTTGTAAGATACTTCAGTTATTATTTGTTTTTATATTGAGATAATAAATTTTAAAAGGTGTCTCAGTAGAACGTACTTTTTCAATTTATTTGAATATTTTTTGTACAAGTGGCAGAATCCATTATAACTGATTAAAATATGCGGAAAATTATGATGAGACCACTAACAAACTTTAAAGAATTTTCAGTCGAGAGTAGGTACCTTTGTGTGGCTGATCGAAAAAACGCCGTCAGTTGGGGACAATAAGACTACAATGCGTCAACTTACAGGTCGGCCTCTTCAAAAAATTACTCTGCTAGCAAGAGTCTAACCGAAAATTGTTACATTTCGGTATCGTTCTCAATCAAATTTTACGGAGCATTTTGACAAAAACAAAATTCAGCTTACTGAGGAGCACAAACCAGCAGATCATGGAAAACGCGTGGAATTTTAAGCGGATATCCATCAGAATGACTAAATGAATATACAAAATTCTCGAATTTGGAGCTTAATCCTAATGCTATCAATAGAAAACAAATGCACCCACAAGGAGTAACTGTCTGGTGGAAATTTTGGTCAATCGGGCCTTGCTTTTGAAAATGAGTTCGAAATTGCAGTGATTGAGGGCGTAACAGGAATATGATAAAGGAATTCTTATGACCTCAACTGCATAACGTGAATCTGGACGACATGCGGAGGCGCCAATCAATTTATTGTAGCATTGAGTTCTTAAATAAATTATTCCAAGAAATTCTAATCTCAACAGGCTACCAAGATTTTTTCCTTTGGAGTATTGTGAAATCTTGGGCTTATGCGAACATATCAGATACTATTCGGGAGCTCAAGTATGAAATTGAAAGCGTCCTCGGTAGGATACCGCCACATCTGCGGGAAAAAGATATGGTAAATTTTAGTGGTAGATTAATGTTCTGTATTAAGAGCGGTTTTAGCCATTTTAATCTTCTTTACAATACAGTATGAACATATAGAAGTGCATTCTTACTGAGGTACTGTTTACAAATTTGTATTTTATTTTTTACAAATTTACGCATCAAGTGGTTGGTATTAAAATGTTTATAATTTTACAAAATATCATCAATTAAGCAACCATCATCCATTAGTCTTGTATCATAAACTATGTTTTATAAACGGTATACACAATTGCTTAATGCATCTTATAGAATACGCTGCTATTTATGAAAAACCCACAAGTAAATCCATTAGAAAATGTTTAACATGAGTCTGCAATTATGCACAACGTTCATAAATTTAATGAATATTGTTTTTTTATTTCTTTTTCAAAGATTTCATAATAATTTCATATGTATGTTTGTGTTTTTGAATTCTGCTATAAAAAGACACTCTACACCCATATTATCCGCCAGAAAGTATTACAACCGTATGGATAAAAAATGATTGTTAAATGAAACACACATTATGGCAAATGTAATACAACAAAAATAATATGTGTTGTAAGTAATTCTATGCCATGCAACATGTGCTGCTTTCAAACTGAAACAGCATTTGTCATAGAAAAATAGAGAAAAACTGCAGATGTCATCTTGTTGTAAGAGCATCTTCGTTTAAATCATTTGTACACAATATTTTATATTTCTGTCCTGTATTTATATTTCATTTTATTTTGTTCCATTCAATCCATTCACTTTTCTTAGTTCCTGAAGGTGTTTCGACACAAAAGTGGTTTCCTTCAGAGAGTGCATGTGTTTTTTAAGAAAGAATAATTTTCTTTACACTTATTTTGTTGCTTCTTTTTTAGCATCATCACACGATATTGTTCAGCTTTAATGATAAGCGGGGAAGTCTGTGTACTTTTAAGTGCTGGAAGTCCTAGAAAAGTACTTAAAAAGATACACGTGTATGTGTGATGAGTTTCTATGTGTGATGATGAGACAAATAAGTTTTTAACAATTTTAACAGGACAATGATTTATGCTTTACAAAACAAGCACATTTTATTATTCGACAGACAGTAGTTCACTGTTTCACTATCCACTTGACAAACTTATCTTCGATTATCACTGTTTAAGGCACAATTCTTACAAGTATTAACGATTTAAAGCAAATCCTAAACCCAATCTAGTACTTTATAATGAACGATTCTTTATTTTATTTATTTTTCTTGTAATCGCGATGACATCTGTCAAACATGTTCAAATCAATGAAAAATATAATATTTTTCATCGTGCTAAAGATGGCGAATTTTGTAATCGAAAATGATTTGCGGAACGAAAGAAAAGTGCTGGAGAGTTGCATCCAATGCTTGTGGAGGCATATGATGACCATGCTCTATCAAAAACAACATGCAAAAAATTGGTTTCGACGTTTCAGAGATAAAGATTTTGATGTCAGTAATGGAGAACTTAAGTCCCGTAGTCTAGTAGGTAGTGTGTTGACTTATTACACGTGAGGACTCCGTTCAAACCCCAGGTCAGACATCTACAACTAAACGAAATACGAAAAAATATTTCTTCGGCTGCTTCCTCTCAGCAGATTTCTGGCAAAAACTCTGAGAGTAAATAAACCTGCCATGAAAAAGTTTTTGAAAAATCTTCGGAATCGATTTTAAACTGTAGGACTCACCACTCATGAACAAAATTAACACACACAACACAAGTGGTGTAAGAAACTATGTAATGAAGAACGTAGAATACCACCAAAACAGTTTCAAGTCGTCGAATTGGAAACAATGTTAAATGAAGATGACATTTTATGTCAGAAATGAATGGCGGGAATGTTAAATATAGTACAACAAACAATGTGTGAACATTTGAAAGTTATGGGAAGATTAAAAAATCTGGAAAATAATTGATACGTGAATTGAATGACAGACAGATAGACGGCAGAAAAACCACCTGAGAGATTTGCTTCAGAGATACAATAGAAAATCAGTATTGCAACGAATTGTTACTGGCGATAAAAAATGGATTTTATTTCACAATTCTAAAGGGAAAAAATCATGGGTTAATGCGGGTCAACTATCAACTTTGAATGTGAAACCAAATCGATTCGGCCGGAAGACAATGCTGATTGTCTGGTGAAATCAGAAAAGTGTGGTTTACCACGTGCTTCTAAAACCTGGTGAAACTGTTAATCTTGATCATCACCGACAACATTTGAACAATTTGAACCATACATTGATCGAAATGTTTGACAGGTCTTTTGTTTCATCAACGTACGTACGTTAGTTTATCGTTTTCTAAACCAATGGACTCGAATTTATATTGGAATTAGTCGTCTTGGTAGGACGATTATGGGGATCGTAAAATGGGCAAAGTATGCGGTACGTTGCCAGAAGAGAACACGCATTTTGATAAGAACAAGTGCTGTTGAATGCTATATCCCTCTACGGTGATTTCGCAAAACAGTCTGAATAAATTACAATTATTTGACAAATGAAGTTTCAATAAGATGACCTTTATCAACAGTCAAAAATAGTTCAGTCAAAAAACAGTCAAGCCTATCTTGTTAGTGTCTTGATGTAGTGAAGACTGTACTAACGGCAGTCAATTCCAAAAATCAAAATTAGTGGCATTTGTTTCATATTTTAACGTAACAATCCAGTTCTCTGGGATTTCATTCGAACAAATATTTAACACATATGTACACGCATACATAATTGATCATTATAACTTTTCAGTCAGGATTACGACCCAGTTTCTCACACCACTTATATTGTGTGTTAATTTAACCGTAGATCGAGCTTTGTATCAAAAAAAAACATTTCAATTTTTTGGACTACATAACTTTAATTCAGAAAAAGTGGGATGCCTGATATTTTTATAATTCGTTAGTATTGTTATCGCCATTATTTTAAACCAAATAAAAAAGAAAATTTCAAACAGGGGTTACAAAATTCAAAAACTTTATAATTCTTGCTTATGTATCATTTTTGATACATACGACTTTCCTAGAGATTTTTTGGTGTCGTGTACGTAATTTTTTTAAGATTTCAAAGATTTTTTGAAGTTTTATCCTAAATAATACATTATTTTTGGTATTTGTGAAGGAATTGAAAGTTATGTAAGTGTGGGACGAAATGAAAAGACTGAATTTTCTATTCTTGATTTGTTCTTGAAGTAGTAGTCGTAGTCTAGTTTAGTATGTAGCGTGTTACCTTATTAGACGTCAGACCAAGGTTCAAACCTCAGGTCAGATATTTCCAATTTATAACGAAAGGTTGTAATGACCGATTATATATTAATTATATATATATATAATATTCCTGCTGCTAAAGACTTTGAAGAAGAAGAAAATAGAAGCTCGTCTTATGAACTGGAGAAAGTATTGGCAGCAACAAACATGACAACAGGATGTTTATCGCCAAAGATGGTACTACTTGGAACAGAACAAACTGCCTTTAGTAGTTTGGGATGAAAAAATCTAGTAGTTTCTTCTCATATTTATATCACGTGACAGACAAACATCAGAAGAATGTGTTTCGTCCCATGTTTTATTACAGATGATAATATTTCGGTCAACTACGTACGTATGAGATAACAGAATCAATCGCTTTGATAATGATATATTTACACCTATTACGCCTTTTCGAAAAATAAGCGGAAAGTCTTGCAGCCTTTAATAATCATGCTTAAAGACTTTTTTTGAAATTCGAATGAAAATTTTTTTGTTAGAAAATTTTAACCATTTTCATAAAACTTTTATCACACAACTTGTAGTTTTATATAAGAAATAATACTGTATAAATAGTTTGGGATTAGCTAACATACTTTCCGAGCAGCCCATATATCCTTTTTTAAGATTTTTAAAAATTTAATTTTTTGTTCACCTGAAAGGTAAGAAAATTAAAGAAAACATATTTAAATAATGATGCTTATGTTTTTATTTTCCTTTTTGGTATATTTTCATCTCAAATTAAAGTTTTTAGCAACAGAATTAAAAAACTTTTTAGTTTTATTGTGGAAAAAGAAAATTACCTCCAAAATTGCTGGAAATTGGAATTGAAATTTGATACTTAATAATGGAATACTCACAGTGATTGTCAGGGAAATTAATTCAAGGATATTTATATAAATCAAGCTTCATAAAGATATGTACGGAGTAATGCTTGGTATTGATTTATGTTTAATTTTGTCGCTGTAGATTAGTAAATAATTGAATTTGATGGTCGTTATAAATTTCGTGGTCCACCGAAGTCGAATTGGCAGTTTTAGATTCAAGTACATGCTACGTGCGTAGCAACTACTTACAGCAAGGAGAAACCCGGAAAACCAGAGAGGAATCAAAGAGAGAAAATTGTTATTGACATAATCGATATACTATAGCAACAGGAAACTTTTTACCTCACATGACGTTGACAACAAATATTTCTAACGAATCACAAGAATGGTTTGTACCATCAGGTTTCAGCCAGTCCTCAACTGAGAGTGTTACTGATGCGAGTGACAATAAGTTGTCCTATCTAAGCAATTGGAAACTTATAAATTGCAACAAAGCAGTATGCTAGACGTCAAATTATTACCATTTAGAAAGAAATCAAACCAAGCTGACATGAAGTGCTTGATTTTTATGTGAATGCCAATGTACATCATGTCAAAAATTTTGGCGCAAATTTCATAAAAGTGATAATAAAATGTAATAGTAAATAAATAGTTTTATTAAAATGAATCAAAATATTAAAATTTTTAAACAAAATCTATCAATAATAGTGACAATTCCATGTACTACAAGTATGTATCAAAAGTGATACATAAGCTAGAATTATGAAGTTTTTTAAGGCTCGATCTACGGTTAATACATGAGTTTCGGGACTTACAGTTTAAAATCGACTCCGACCGTCTAATTTTTAAGGAACTTTTCATGACAATTTTATCTACTCTCAGAGTTTATGCCAAAAATCTGCTGAGAGGAAGTCGCCGAAGAAATATTTTTTCATATTTCGTTTTGCTGTCTGACTTGATGTTTGAACCGTGGCCTTACGTCTAATAAGCCAACACACTACCTACTAGACTACGGCGACTTCAAGTTTAACACATACATGCGTACATAATTGATCATGACAACCCCTCAGTCAGGATTACGACCCAGTTTCTCACACCACTTATATTATGTGTTAATTTAATCGCCGTGGTCTAGTAGGTAGTGTGTTGGCTTATTAGACGAAAAGCCTGGGTTCGAGCCCCAGGCCAGACATCAAAACAAAATACAAAAAGTATTTCTTCGGCGACTTCCTCTCAGCAGATTTTTGGCACTAAAGGAAAAAGTGAAGTCGCCGTGGTCTAGTAGGTAGTGTGTTGGCTTATTAGACGAAAAGCCAGGGTTCGAGCCGCAGGCCAGACATCAACATAAAATACAAAAAGTATTTCTTTGGCGACTTCCTCTCCTCTGAGAGTAAATAAAATTGCCATGAGAAGTTTCTCAAAAATCTGTCGTTCGGAGTCGACTTTAAACTGTAGGTCCCAGTTGTATAAAATTAACACACACAACATAAGTGGTGTGAGAAACTAGGTCGTAATCCTGACTGAAGGGTTGTAATGACCAATTATGTACGCATGTAATTTAATACATGAATGACGGAACGTACAGTTTAAAGTGGACCCCGAACGAGAGATTTTTTTCTAAAGAAAATTTCATGTCAATATCATTTACTCCACGAGTTTTTGCCAGAAATCTGCTGAGAAGAAGACACTGTCTGACCTAATGTTTGAAATGTGGCCTCGCATTTAATAAGCCAACTCACTACCTACTAGACTACGGCGACTTCAATAATTTTTTTAACACATACTTTCATAAAACGACATTATTTTTGAAGAAAAAAAAATGCATAATAAGTACTTAAAAATACTCTTCGTTGAGCATGTCATGTGAAAGAAAAGAACATTTTTCACATGTCTTGCCCTTGAAACTCTTAAGTAGATTATGTGGTATTTTTTTGTTTTAATATGTAATCTGAACAAATTGATTTCTTAACATGATATCACTTCTCTTCCTTTCTTATTGTACATATTTATATAGGAGTTTACAAAACAATACGATCATGTATCATTCGTGTTAAAATCCGTACAACCTTCTTTGGTAAGATTACATGCACGTTTTAATATCCAGTAAACAATAGATGAGTAGAACTACTTAAATCTTGCAAAGTGGTCAGGGCGTTAACCACGTTATGCTCTACTCTTAAACAAATAATTGTTGCAAATGGTGTTTCAAAAATAAATTATGGAGTTTCAAAGAAAATTATTTCAAGCTCAAAAGAAAAATGTAAGAGATGGTTCTAGCGGTCTTTATATATCACAACTAATGGCGTAGATTTATTAAATTTTACAACCTATCTAAATGACCAGACTACTGTGTCAATCTTTTCAGTTCCTTCCTTTCAAATCAGTATCTAAAGTTTGTTATATATTATAGTCTCTTCCAACAGGGACTTCCAAACTTTGGCGGTTGATAACAGCCATCTTGTTGAAGTTATATCAACAACCACAAACAACGACATGTGTTCGCTAAATGGTTTCTAAAACAGTTGGCAACTGACAATAAATTTCATTTTGTGCTGCTGACGTCATCGATCCATGTTTCTTTCTGAAGGATGTTGACCAGGTCATCATTGTCAACAGCAGTAGGTTGATGATTATCTGATGATCTTTATGATTGTTTTGGTTGAATTGGAAACCAACGACGTGTGGTTTCAACACGACTGCGCTTCGTTAGATATTCTGCACGAGCGATTACACAACACGCTCAACTCTTTAGACCTTTACTTGTGGGGTTTTCTTAAGATGTAGATGTATACGGATAAAAGCCGTAAACCACAGCGCTATTCAAATTCAGCATAACCCAAGTCAATGGTCAAATTCAACCAGAGTGTTGAAAAATTAGACATTTCGGATGCCCTCCACTTAGGGAAGCCGAGGCGGATATTTGAACGATTTTAAATTTCAAACGAATAAAGAATTTTGATGAAATCACACACACACAGTTTATTTTATTTAAATTGAAAAATTGGACGCGTAAAATCAAATTTTAATTGTTAATCAAAATCATATCGCATATTTGGGCATATGGCCCGTGTTGTTCAGACCACTAACTCCAATTCTTCCATTTTGGGCAATGAAAGTGAGTATTCATCGCGCTGTTCTTTGCTTCATTACCTGTAACGTTTCTTCATTCTTGAATAAGTACGCATCACAGTGCATCTCATAGTGTTCAACGACAGTTTTTGAATTAACGTTTTCAATACTAAATTAGTTAATTTTGTTTGCTCACACACCTATTGAGATAAATATTAGTTGAAAATAACACTATGCGACAAAATACAAAAATTTAAATACACCCGAGAAACTGCCTAGTCTAAGTTGTTCAGTTAGTTAAGTAGAACCCAAAAATACTATTTTTATTTTTCTCGAACCCTCCAAACTTGTTTTATTTGCCAAAAACGGTAATGCATTTTCAGAACGTCATCACTTATTTTATATTTTTTAATTAAATTTCGCATTTAAAAATAGCTAAACTTCAAAAAATAAGAAAAAAATAATATTTTCCAAGTTTACCCCATCAAAACTCATAACGTGTAAGTTTGAACAAAATGTTTATGTATACTGTGTGAAATCTAACTCCCCCCTTTCTAAAAAAACTTTACATACATAATTACAACCCTTCAATCAGGATTACGACCTAGTTTCTTACACCACTTATGTTGTGTGTGTTAATTTTATACATGAGTGGTTGAAGTCACCGTGGTCTAATAGGTAGTGTGTTGGCTTATTAGACGAAAAGCCAGGGTTCGAGACCCAGGCCAGACATCAAAATAAAATACAAAAAGTATTTCTTCGGCGACTTCCTCTCAGCAGATTTACTGCAAAAACTCTGAGAGTAGATAAAATTGCCATGAAAAGTTTTTAAAAAACTTTAGATTTTTAAAATACGTTCAAACATATTTGGGTAATCAATAATTACATGTGAAAAGATAAAAAAATCCGTTTTTGTCAAATAAAACAAGTTTGGAAGGTTCGAGAAATATAAAAAAAGTATTTTTGATTTCTACTCAACCTAGTGAATAACTTAGACTATGTAGTTACTCGGGTGTATTTTCACTGTCGCACCGTGTAATTTATCGATTGATACATGAATCTTCATTCTAAATCTATAGGTGGGTGGTTATGTAGCAAAAGTTAATGGCGAAGAAATGATACATCGCGAATTCATTGACTGGCTGATACAGCAGCAACATTATTTTCAGCACATATTCTCCTCTAGGCTAAAGTCCAATAAAGTAAAAGTGGAGCGAAAAGTCCTTGTAACAGTTTGCATGCCCATAAAATGAATATAATTTACGAAACATTGTCACTGACTGGCATATGTTAGTCGTTGGATAGTATATTAGTGGTAAAATTTGCATTTTTGGCATTGGCACATGTTATGAATATTTTTTTTACTGAACAAATTTACACTGTAAGTCAAAGAGCAACAAAACAGCTCTTATATCCCTCCTTAATATTAAATTGAAGACGCTGTAGTCTAGTAGGTAGTGTGTTGGATTATTAGACGCGAGGCCACTGTTCAAACCCCAGGATATCTCAAACAAAACGAAATATGAGAAATATTTCTTCGGCGACTTCCTCTCAGCAAAAACTCTGAAAGTAATGCCATGTGAAATGTCACAAAAATCTGTCGTTCGGAGTCGACTTTAAACTGTAGGTCCCGCCACTCATGTATAGAAAGTAGGTCGTGATCCTGTCTGAAGGATTGTAATGACCTATTATGTATGTAGGTATGTGAATATTAAATTATTGGAACAAAATCTAAGTTGCCATAATTTGACGCGACCCACCGCACTAGTGCCTATTTACTGACGCGCATTATACAGTTTCACGTAATAACCTAATTGTTCATTGCCTACCCATCAAAGTAATTAAAATTTGTATGATGTAACTAAAACATCCACATCCACCATACTTTAAAACAACAATTTTATATCCTTATTTGAAATCCTTAAGTCATATATTTCTACCAACTAGCCAATAAAATATTTTGAGCTTATTTAAAATCTCATTTAAGCAAATAAACAGCACGACTTACTTATGTTCAACCTCATTTTCATTTATCCTTATACGCCACACATAAAACGATTTCTACTTTAATGCTTGCATAGTCTCATTGCTAATAAACTGGTGCTTAACTGGCATTCAATTAATAACGAAACCATTTTCAGTTTTAGCAAAATTGAAAATGATAGTAAAAATTATAATGGACAACCCCCATATAGAAATAAAGGAGAGCATTCTTTGAATGAAACTTTAGCATTCAGTAGCTTCTAGATCAGCAAATTTCGTGTAAAAATACGTTGCAATTGAATGTTGCACTGACGATTAAAAATGAAAACAAGAAAATCATTTTAAATGCAACACGTTTAAAGTCCACCTCGTGCAAAATACGAAAGAAAAGAAGAAGCATTCTGCCAGAGTATATTTTCTAGTTTGGCCAAAACGTTATGACAAAAAAAAAATGGAGAAAAAAAGAAAAACTTCAAAACTAGTTTAATGGTGTACAACAAAAAGGTACATTGGACTTTCAGTTGTTCGGAGCATGACAATAAAATAAAAATTAAAACACTCACAGGAAAATGTTAGTACAAGTGGTATTTTATAAGGGTAAGTCACTACGTTTCTTTCAAGAAAAAAACCTTATTTACCTTACATACATACATACATAATTGGTCATTACAACCCTTCAGTCAGGATTACGACCTAGTTTCTCTTATTTACCTTAGCGGGTACATATTTCAGAAACGTTTCAAGCGACATAACTTGACAATTATTGAAGATAACCTTTAAAACTCAGAGAGGCCCTGACGATTGTGTCCTTAATACATAATAATGCATTGTGGTGAGAAAACATTATCATATATTCACATTTACAAACATACAATTGGTCATTACAACCCTTCAATAAGGATTATGACCTAGCTTCTCACACCACTTATGTTGTATGTGCTAATTTTATACATGAGTGGCGGGATTAAAGTCGACTCCGAACGACAGATTATTGAGAAACATTTCATGGCAATTTCATTATCTCTCAGAATTTTTGCCAAAAATCTGCTGAGAGAAAACTGCCGAAGAAATATTTTCTTCATATTCCGTTTTGTTAGAGATGTCTGACCTACTAGACTACGGCGACTACACATTTAGTCATTAACAAGCATATTTTTACTTTGCTTCCACAATATTGAATTTTAATTTTACATTATGTGTCACCTAAACTGAACATAAATATGCTCAACCGTTAATGTTTAAAAATATTCAGAATGGTGAGGCATGACTCTATGAATTATTTGTTAATCTCTAAAAAAAAAACTTGCAAAAATATTAGGAGCCATGCAAGTATATATATATATATACATATGTTCCTCTTACTCCTCTAGGGAGCATAGGGCCGTGCAAGTAGCAACATAAAATGTTGTCAATCGCCAATTCATCAAAAACATGAAACTGGCTATAATTTGACATGTTAGGTTAGGTAAGGTCGCAAACACATTTAAAATAAGAGGACCCACTTAGGTCAGCCTTAAGGCGCATTATGATACCACAATCAGTTCTACCCGGGAGTTAAACAGCGAAAACCAACCTGGTTCTAAAATAAATCTTCCAATTACAGCAATCTTTGTATTAGAGAACTCGGTCAAAGACGTCAGAAATTAAGAGGAAAAAATCCTCTACCTCTGTATAACAATGGCACTGACACGTGAAGTGAAAGACCGTCTTTTTTCCTCCTCAGGTCTAGAGTTCTTTCAGAGGACATTTGCCGGGCAGCTTAGTTTTTGGGTATGCCTACCAAAAGCTATGCGATTTCAGAACAGAAGTGAGACAGCCTATAAATATTAACCCTGGACGGTTACTCTTCATTTTTGTACATTAAGGTTACTCTTCTCGGTGAATCGACGAACATTTTAACCCTAATTGGTTACTGTTCGTCGAAACGACGAAGCTCAGCTACTCTTTATCATATAATAATTTTATTTTTGGCCAAATTTCGCTCTTTTTAACAACAATTTTGGTTGATAACGAAACCTTGTAGTGAGTAAACGTACCCTGGCCACCCATTTTTTTAATCCTGGATGGTCATTTTTGTACAGTAAGGTTACTCTTCGTTGAATCGAAGAACAGAAAAAAATTATTTTGTCTACTGACTGCAAACTTTCATTATCAACTAACGTTGTTGAAAAAAAGAGCGAAATTTGGTTAAACATAAAAGAGTTAAATGATAAAGAGTTAATGAGCTTCGTCGATTCGATGAAGAGTAACCGTCCAGGGTTAAACATACCCTCTTGTTGCCAACGAAATTGAGCTTCCCTATAATAATAGTGGATATTATTGAACCTAAGGCAATTAAAATACCTGTAATATGTCGGAAATTGCGAGCACTATAATGGCTCTGCCTAACTCATCAGCAATGCAATTTCCAACGATATCCCATTGACCTAGTGTTGAACGATATACATCGATGGTTTAAAAACATTCGATGTAACTTATTGATGCATTGAAAATATTCGGCAACACCGACTAACATCGATATTTTTTATTCGATGCATCAAAATTAAGGTCTTAATGCCAATACAACATGCCATATATAATCAAACCATAAATTTGAAGTTTCATAAGATACAGAGAGGCTATTATGTTGGTATAACCGAGTCGATAGGAACCAATTATATGAAGGCATTGCAGACACTGTCATATTCTAGAGAGGAAAAAAATCATTGAGACTCTTGTTAGGTTAATGAGAGACTACTCTAACGTGTGACTTATCACAAAGCCTTGTGATCTGGCAAATCCCTCATTGAATATCTGTGGGACAGCCCCAGTAAATTGGAAGATTTTGTAAAATGCTTCACAACGAGAATGAGTAATAAGAGTCAAGGGAATAATTTGGTTGTGTGATATATCGATGGGTTAATGACATGAACTGGGAGAGAAACGGGGTGTTCGGCTTCAGAGTAAAATATTTGTGTGTTGCTTTCAAGTTTACGCCATCGAAAGATGTGTCCAATTCGACTTGATCAGGAAGAATATTTCTAAAAGGCTGACTCGAGATTAGAATAGAAGTTACGTCTATGAGCAGACAAAAAAACCTCCAGAGAGGTTTCTTCCACGCCACTTATGAAGTGAGTACCTCTCAGTGAAGGAAAGATAAATAGAGGCAGACTTTCTTCTGCGGTCAGAAGGGTTTGATAGGGTAATTACAATAAAAAGCGATTTGCTGTATGCATCAGACTATTGAGAAGCACGGCTTCCTGAAATTAGCATGGGCAACAGGATTGTGGAAGCCATTACAGGGATACCCTATAGAAGTTGAGGACAGTACAATAACTCATCTGGTTGCTGTAACCCAATACTTCTACGCATTAGTTTTTTTTACATTTTGTTTTCTTTTCTTTAATTTTTTTACGAAAAGCAATCGATGCACAGAAAACATCGATGCATTACATTACATCGAAAAAAACATCAATGTTTTATTTTAATGTCTATCACTACTATATCTCAGAATTCATATAAGATTTACTTTTGAATGATTCGAAATTTTCATGAGAAATCCTTGGCATTCATGGACAAGGATAGACATTGAAACTACGTTTCTTAAAGACTTAATCGCAGCCTGGCTGCTCGAGTAAATCAAGAGATTTTCAGGGGAAATACTGCAACCCAACAAGCATTGCACCGCTTTCAAATTTGCCATGAGCTCTGTTTGGAAAACACTGTAGTCAGGCAAGCAGCCTATTATACATACATATACATAATTGGCCATTACAATCCTTCAGTCAGGATTACGACCTATTTTCTCACACCACTTATGTTGTGTTTGTTAATTTTATACATGAGTGGCAGGACCTACAGTTTAAAGTCGACTTCCGAACGACAGAAACTTTTCATGGCAATTTTATTTACTCTCAGAGTTTTTGTCAGAAATCTGCTGAGAGGAAGTCACCGATGAAATATTTTCATATTTTCGTTTTGATGTCTGACCTGGGGTTTGAACCGAGGCCTCACGTCTAATAAACCAACACACTACCTACTAGACCACGGCGACTATTAGAAAGTTTAATATCAGAACCCCTTATAAATATGTATGCATACTACAGCCCACCGTGTGGCTCGTCTTTGAGCCATCAGTTTAAACTTTAAGGGTCAGTAGTTGTCGCTTCAATGGTGATGAATATTTGACACTAAAAATAGTGTAAGAGCAGCGCTAACAATAAAAGTAGCGAATCGTAACAATTCTTTTTCAGTTGACTTAACTGCTAGTCCATTTTCGTTCTTATGCTTAGTTAGCAATTACAGTGAGGACTAAGGTATTATACAAAAAGGGGATTCTTCCACTCTTCTTAACTGGCAGTTTTTATTAACTTTTTTTACTAACAAATTTTCTATGGGTGTAGTTTATAGTTGAATGAACGTGTTGCTGAACTCGTATTTGCGACATAATTAAATTGAATAGTTGGAGCAGCAACAAATATTTTTATTATTATTATTGTTGTTGTCCAGAGTTAGTTGTACGGAGAACTGACAGCACATTAAGTCCATTTTAAGTATAAAAAATAGTATTTTATGTTGTTGTACACGAGTACAATGACTAAATTTACTATGTATGCATTTATTATTGTTGTTGTAGTTGTTGTTGTTGTACATTTTTTATTAACTTAAAAAAGTTGTTCAAATGTCACTACTGACCTACATTTTGTGTAAAAAAAACAAACGATGAAGTAGAAGAAGAAGAAAATAAAAATAAATGAAAATTGAAATGAAAAATAAAAATCATTTAAGAGTGAGAACTTGAACAACCGGTATGGAGTTTTAGAGATACTAAACAACATCAGCAAAAGTGGCAGCAGAAATAACAACAACAATAACAGCAATAGCAATGGCAACAATGTGGTTATTGTCCATGTTTTATTTGTTTTTTTTTTAATAAAAATTATTTTTTTTTCTCGTAAAAATTAAAATAAACACCAAAAACAACGTGCAAAATATAAATAAATTTGTTTTAAATATTCGTTTAACACCAACATTTAAACGAAACATGAATGATTAAATGAATGAATGAATGAATGAGCGAATGAATGCATGGAAAATCCATATAAAATTTCCACAAACAATAAAAACATTTTATGCATTAAATTTTTTTTCTTTCAGTAAACGCTGAAGCATTTACTTCTCACTGGCCAGTCCATTTCGAATACCATCCCAAATAAAGCAGACATGAAGGCTCAGTGGAAATGAAAAATAAATAAATGGATGAACAGAAAACGAAATGAATCGACATCGTCTGAACACCAGTCATGCTGCTGAGTATTTTGTTGATCCCACAGACATTGTGTGTTGCAACTTGTTGGTGTTGGCGTTGTTGTTGTTGTTGTTGGAGTTTCTTTTTTGTTGATTGTTGGTTTGTCTATACTTTTTTCTTCTTTCGTTCAACATTTTTGCAGCAATTGCTGGGTGCTATTCAGATGCTTGCATCATATTCTCTTTCTAGACAGATTATGGTATAAATATAGGAGATACTCATGATACCCTACTTACATGGACTAAAATTTATTAAATTTTGTTACTCGAGAAACAGGAGACAGTGTTTCATTACTTAAAGATGATTTTTATTTAATTTGGTTTGTTTCTGTTCAACTTTTTCAGTTTCGTTATGGATTCGTTACATGTGACAAAGGTTGGTCATTTCACAATGAAAACATCAAACAAAAAATGAATGAAATGAATTGAATGAATTAAGCTTACCGATCATTGAATTTTATTATCAAAGGTAGAGGTGCAGCTCATTTTTGCTTCGTCAACAAACAAATTGCCGAATTTCGTGTGAAGATTACCAACAGTCACAGGGAATTCATGAGCTGCTAATGCAGAATAGAAAACGCACTGAGCGATGATAAACTGAATTCTTTTTGCTCCAGGAAGAATTGGACTTGGTTGGCATTTGGTTTTAACAAAACGGTGTCGCATGACATACGATACACGTTTCTATGAATATGTTTAGAGATACGTTTAGGTATTAGTCCCGCGTTTTGGAGCAACCCATTGGCCAACGAGATAATACAATGCGGCCACACCAATGTCCCCCCAATTTATCCACGAAATACATATACGAGAAGGTTTATAATTCAAAAATTCGTACTCACGGATGGACCACGTAAAACGTAGTCGCGGGCAATAGTTACATAAACTAAGCTTGAAGTCGCCGTAGTCTAGTAGGTAGTGTATTGGCTTCTTAGACGTAAGGCCACGGTTCAAACCCCAGGTCAGACATCAAAACGAAAATATGAAAAAAATATTTCTTCGGTGACTTCCTCTCAGCAGATTTCTGACAAAAACTCTGAAAGTAAATAAAAATTGCAATGAAAAGTTTCTCAAAAAATCTGTCGTTCGGAGTCGACTTTAAACTGTAGGTCCCGCCACTCATGTATAAAATTAAGACACAAAACATAAGTGGTTTGAGAAACTAGGTCCATAATCCTGACTGAAGGTATGTACTGACTGTATGTATGAAAGCTTTACGAAGTAAATGACAGACATTCAATTGTTGCTCCAAATTAAAATTTTAAATAATTTTCTTTCCAATTATCAAAACTACAAAAATACTTCCCATATATGTATTGCAATATAAAATTTCTACATTTACTTTTGTTAAATTAAATCTTTAAATAGATAACATTTAATCTATAAATTTTCTGCAGACGTTCCCTTTTCGGCTATTGTTTTACCGTTAAGTATTCTAAGTTTTCTGACGTCCACGATATTCCAAAATTTACCCATCAAACTTACGCGCAAGCCTTCCACCTTCCACCAGTAACATAAGTTAACGTTTGAGGCAGAATAAGTCTTCAGGCGTTTATTCCGCATCCTTTACAAGATAACGAATGATTACATCCAGATTTTAGGTCTATTAGTAGACTAATACATTTGTTGTCCATTGAAAATAACTTCTAATCTCATGTTCTAAATTGCATCAAAAGATATACAGGATTCAGGAGAAATTAGTCTGAAACCGATTTTGCATTTCAATTACCAGCTACTAACTGACTATGCCGAGCTATAGAAATTATGTTGACACTTAATCGTATACGAGTATTTCAAATGAAATCGAACTCATTGCTGTATTGACAAAATTTTTTTTCCAAGTATACAAAGCATTTATAAAGAAAACTTTAACATGGACAACCCAGTACAAATAATTTAAACAAACAGTGCTTAATTATCATACTAAAATTTCTGATTTTAACTTAAGTAGTGATGCAAACAAAATTGAATTTTATAGGCCAGTATAGGCCAGATTCAAACCACTGGTCACACATCTCGAACATAAGTGAGGTATGAACAAATATTTCTTCGTCGATTTCCTCTCAGCAGATTTCTGGCAAACACTCTGAGAGTAAATAAAATTGCCATGAAAAGTTTCTCAAAAAATCTGTCGTTCGGAGTCGACTTTAAATTGTACATAACATAAAAGGTGTCAGATGCCTGACTGCAGTTTTGTAACGACCAATTGTGTATGTAAGTATGTATGTTAAACTTAAAAATATTCGTGACATGTGGTAGTGCCAAAAATGCACAGCAAGGTTTACTGTGAATAGTTGAAAAACCAAAAAGTTTGTGCTGTGTTAGAAATGTCTTGCCATTGATATGATTGAGCTCATTTTTGGCACGATGGGTACGTCAAAAAGAGATTTGCCGAGATTGGTGTGAAGAGCAGCTGAAATCTATTCATGAGCTACCATTATGAAAACCCATGAAACCCCAAACCGTTACAGTTAGTGAATAAAGATATTCAGTTGAAGATACAGTGGTGATACATGCCACTCGGTATGCGAAAACATGCTATGTGGCTTCACTAGATTATCTTTTGTGGCAGGCAAAGACAGCCACAAATGCAGTCCTGTTGGACAACATTACTGAAATGATGGAGCAATAATTCGTAGTAACCAACTAGATTGGTAATATGTTGGCTCAGACATTTCGAAATCAACTGCTTTATCGAAAATATTTCTTCGGTGACTTTTTCTCAGTACTTTTCTGGCAAAAACTCTGAGAGTAAATAAAATTGGCATTAAAAGTTGCTCAAAAATCTATCGTTGGGAGTCGACATTATGGTAAACAGTAGGTCTCACCACTCGTGGATAAAATTAATACCTACAACATAAGTGGTGTGCGAGTTAAGTATGTGACTATGTTTCATCTATTGTCACATATCGACGCATAAATATTAATCACACGGTGCGACAGTGAAAATACACCAGAGTAACTATATAGTCTAAGTTATTCACTCAACAACTTAGACTAGGTAGTTACTCGGGTATATTTAAGTTTTTGTATTTTGTAGCATAGTGTAATTTATGGTGGACTAGCTTCAATCACTGCTTAGAATTATGAATTCGTTGTTGTTCTTTACCAATTTTTAGCTCACATCGAACCCACTTTTAACAAATCTTTCAAGAACCAAAATATTCAATCGCGATACGACCAACACATTCATTAACTATCTTTAGAGATCCAACTAACTTGATCAACTTTACTTTATGGTCATCCAAAATTATTTTGTAAACTTTTACGATGTTTTAGAAGTCGCCGTAGTCTAGTACCTTGTGTGTTGGCTTATTAGACGTAAAGCCAGGGTTTGAGCCCCAGGACAGACATCAAGACAAAATACAAAAAGTATTTCTTCGGCGACTTCCTTTCAGCAGATTTCTGGCAAAAACTATGAGAGTAAGTAAAATTGCCATGAAAAAGTTTCTCAAAAATCTGTCGTTCGGAGTCGACTTTAAACTGTAGGTCCCGCCGCTCATGCATAAAATTAACGCACACAACATAAGTGGTGTGAGAAACTAGGACGTTTGTACAATGGGTCAATTCAACCTCCGGGTACTGTACTTGTCTTAATTGACAAGTACACGTCCTCTAACCTAACCTAACCTTCGATGTTTTCATTGGTAACAGTCTCTTTGGAACGTCCACTGGGCTCATTCCGCCTCGTTTAAACTTATGAAACCGCTTCTCAACGGTTGATTTGCCTGATGCAAAATCTGAATCCTAGTCAAGCCTGGACTTATTTTTTATTTTAAATATCTCCATAGGGAACATTGATTATGAACGATTCTTAATTCTTTATTTTTGTGATGGCGATGACATCTGTCAAACATATTCAGAATGCATCAAATTAGTGAACAGACGTCACAGCTTTCATTGTGTTGAAGGTAATGAATGTGGTACCAGAAAATACTGATTTGCGTAGCGCATTAATTTTCTGTTTCCATTTGAAGAAAAGTTCTGGAGAGTCGCATCGAATGCTTGTCAAGACTTTTGGTGATCAGCAGAAGATGATTTCGTCGGATCAGAAATTACGACTTTGAGTGTGAAATGAAGAACGTAGAAGATCACTAAAAAGTTTGAAAACGACAAATTGCAAACAATCTTGGATGAAGATGCAAGACAGGTTGAGATAGAAACCAGTGGCAGAAATGTTAAATGTTGCACAACAAATAATTTGTGATCGTTTAAAATGTATGGAAGAAGTCAAAAAGTCAGATTTCGAACCGAAAAACAACTTGTGAAATTTTGCTTTAAAGACACGATAGAAAATCATTGTTGCATCGAATTATTAATGGCGATGAAAAATGTATTTATTTTCAGGCTTCGAAATGGAAAAAATCATGTGCTTATCCAGACAACTTTGCCTGTAAAACCAGATCAAATCGGCAGTAAGACAATGCTGTGTGTCTGGGGGTACCAGAAAGGTATGGTGTACCATGAGTTCCTTAAAGCTGGTAAAACCATTTATATAGATCGCTACCCACAACTAATGATCGGTTTGAACCATGCATTGATCAAAAACCGAGTAATTGAATTACATCTAGTAGCGCCATCTACATGTTAGCCAATAAACTTTTCAGTGCAATTCTTACACATGATATATGAATCGACCATATAGTACGGAAGAACTAGTAGACAGCTTTTGTTAAAAATAAACTTCATTTTCTTATTCTTTTAGGAACTACTTAATATGCGACCTGATCTCATTGATATTTTGATTTATTGTCGTGGTCTTCAATACATAGTTTGTTGGCCAGCAAATTTGTTGAACAGCAGAAACTGTGTTCAAGCAAAACAAAATCTTTTTGTATGGCTTTAACAAATGCTTATAAATTGTTGGTATTTTTCTGATTTGTTTTGCTGCTGCAATTGATTTTTTTTTGGTTGTACGAAAGCAACACGTTGTTAAGTTTTATGACCATGTGTGGCATGTGGCAGATGTGTCAGTTGAAACTCAAAGCCAGACCATATATCAGCTTTCAAGTTTTTTTCTTCTCCCCAATACTGTTTTGTTTTTTGTTTTGTAGGAACCCATATATAAATTAGTTGTTGTTGTTGTTGATGTTTTTGTTTTCAATTTTTCGTTCATATGGTATGTATGTATGGCTGTAAAAGTGTTAAAATAAATAATGGCCTTTCAGCTGTTGTTCAAATATTTTATTTGTTTATCTTGTTTTGACCATATTTCATTTTCATTTTTCCGCTCAACTCTAATTACAAATTTTTCAATGAAAACAAAAAAAAAAAACGCTTTTTAAACGAAAAGCTTTAAAAAAATTTTTTTTGTTAAATTAAAACAAACAAAAAAAAGTACGCTGAAGTCACCACCTTCATGTACTAGCAGAGCAAGGTTTCGATCCTCGGACCTCTGGGTTATGGGCCCAGCACGCTTCCACTGCGCCACTCTGCTTTTTGACATACATACGCTAACGTTAAACGTTTACTTGGAATACGTTATCAAAACACTTGTGTGGCTTAACACGATTGTTGGGCGTCTAACACTTTTTATATCTAAAACATATCCATTGTACGTATGAATAAATCAAATAAATTTGCATTAATTTGGTTTTTATTGTAGTTGTTGTTTTTGTATTTAAATAGATAAATTAACCTGAAATAGTGGTTGTTTGTTAATGATAGTTTTGATGGTGAATTTGATTTTTATTTAGTAAATAAAAGTAAACGCCACCGAACTAGCTGCTAAGTCATGGGTGTGCACTGAAAGTGTTCAGTGGACAGTGGAAGCAGAAGTCTTAGTATGGCAATATATTTTAGCAATTTCATCATTTTATATTTATTTTATTAATTTATTTCTGTTTTATTACGAAACAAACAATTTTTTAATGTTTTTCATAAAACAAGAGAAAAATAAGGAAAAGTTTCAGATGACTTCATAGGTACCACGAAGGAGAATTCTAAGTAAATTTAAAATTCAAAAGCCTAATATATGAAAATGTTATCCCTTGTATTTAGTATAATATCCCTTAAGGTCAAGCACTTCATTTAAGCCATTTGTAATTGAATGTACAAGTTTTGTTTAGTGTTTTCTGGTGTCATCATGAGCCAGTTTTTCAGTTGACTTTTATTTAAGGTTTAGCGATTACGTAACCGTTCTTTGAAATGATCTCCTAAATACTCTCTTGAAGTTATATCGAGACTTTGCGCAAGCGTATTAAGCCTGTGGGGACTTTTTTTGTCAAAATATATTGCCGTACTAAGACTTTTGCTGTCCACTGTATATTTAAGACATAAGTATTTTTTTTATATACATATCTTGATCATTTACACTTGATTTCTCTTTGTTTTTCTATTTTAGTCAGTATTCCTATAAAAAAAAGTCATTATTTAGTGAAGTATTGTTATCTATAGTAGTATAGTTGACTTAGTTGATATATAGTTGACGTGAGTCCGTGGTTCAAACACCAGACCAAACATCTCGAACAAAACTAAATATGAAAAAATATTTCTTTTGTGACTTCGTCTTAGCAATATTTTGGTCAAAACTCGAAGAGTAAATAAAATTGCCATGAAAATTTATCAAAAACAAAAGCTGATTTTGAACTGTAGTTCCCGCCAATCATGCACAAAATTAATACACACAACATAAGTAGTGTGAGAAGCTAGGTCGTGATCCTGACTGAAGGCTTGTAATAACCAATTATGAATGTATGTATGTATTGTTATCCCTATGGACCCATTATTAAAATATTTTTAGTTTTGCTACTTTGATAAAGTATTTCTAGTATCTGATTTAGTTTGCTTCCTGTAAATTTATTGGTAAGTGTGTTTTAAATTACATCAGAAAAAATGTGTACAAAAATGAATCACAAGGTTGTTTCGAAAAAGAAGTTGTTCCGATAAAGTAAGGAAATTAATATTCAATCTCAGAGGAATCGGTAAATACAATTTCCCATTTACTTGGTTGCTCTAGAGGAAGGAGTTGTAATGTAATGAACCCCAAATAATGTATCCAGAGCCCCCGAAACTCCGCTATCACAGTCATGGAAGATGATGATTCTTTTAAATGCTCTAAACAACTAAAAGTTAGATTAGCGTCATAATATTGAATTAATATATCATCTAAAACTGTTAAACAACGGCATAACAGAGCTTCCTTACTTAGATGAACAGCACAGTATAGCAAAAAGCTTTCGTATCCAAAAAATATTTAAGTCCTGATTTAATATGAATAATAAATCGGGTGACGAATTCAAATTTTAACGATGGAGATCAGATGGAAAATGGTAAGTATTACGTTCATCTAACCAACAACACATACACCTTCAAAACTATTAAGTATGATGGCAGGAACATTATCGTGTGGGGAGCTGTTTCTTGAAATGATAGTCCACCAGTTTTCGGAATTGTTTAAGAATGAATCTACATATTTACAAAAACATTAGAAAATATTCAATGATACCATACGTGGAGAAAAATTTACCAATAAAATGGCACTTAATTCAATAATTCTAAGCAGACACATATCGTACATAAGTTCTTAATTTGTGGTCTCTGAATTTTATCATACTTTGTCAAATACCCGTGAAACGTCAATAAAAAGAGAGAAGCAGTATTTGTATATTGTTTGTCCTTCTAATGTGTCGTACAAATCTGTGGGTTTGTTCAATGGTGCTCTGTTTCGTTCTGAATACAAATTTATGGACAGAGATATCTCACCTGGGATTTAATATTAGTTTAGATATCAGCTGTTTATGTAAAATAGTTTTGACTGCTGTGGTAATAGACTTATAGGTCTATAAGACCCCACTTTTGTTTGATCCTTACGAGGTTAGGAATTATTTAACTAGAGTCACCTTCTACTCTTGAGGGATAATATTACTTACTTACTTAATTGGCCATAACAACCCGATTGAGGGATAATATCCAAGTCGCAAAATTGTGTTAAAAATAAAAAGCAGAATCCTCATGGCAACATTGAGCATCTCTTTAGGAATCGTATTGTTAATCGTATACATTCCAGAAGCTTTTTTTGGATTAAGATGAGCAATAGTTCTTTGAATACCTTTAGAGTCGAAGCTTAGCGAAACGTTAAATATAGTAACCACAGATGGCAGATCGATTGCATCGTCTGTTGAATTTACGGTGAAAACTGTTTTCAAATGGTCAACATACAGGATTCCTTTCTCAGCACCATTTCTTGACCAATAGATGTTGGAGCTGCGTAACAAAGGCTTAAAGGAAAGAGGCCTTTGAAGATTCCTAGCTGGGCGCCACAATATGTGGTTCGACTTTGCGGTAGCCCTAAGGCTTTCCAAATATTTGGTAACAGATCAGAATATCTAACATTCGAAATTTTATTTCACATTTCTTGTTTATTTTTAGTCTGAACAGAAGTATTTTTTTATTGATAACTTCCCAGAGGTACTCAGTAGGATTAAAGCGCGGCGATTTAGAAGTGCCCACCATAACGAATATTTGATTTTTACGAACACCCCGAATATACGGTTATAACGGAATGTTTGACATTATTTTCCTGCATCAGTTTCCATCATAATGGAATTTCATACCAGGTACATGCGAACCTATCTCTAATTCTAGACTATTCAATCTACGCCATGCTCAATTGTATTTTTTTCAGTTAACAAAAAAAAAATGTTATGAGAAATAGACCGCTATTAACATAAATTTTACATTCAATTCTACACAATTAAACAAAATTTATTACAATCTCAAAATGATTTATTTTCGTTCCCAATTGTTAAAAATGATTGAATATCATGTTATTCTATAAATACCACCATTAACCCAAATTATGTGTAAATTAGGCACCACAGTAGCCATTCATATAACGCAAATATCTGTTTATATTGGCGCCTAATTTTATATTTCAACATTTCAGACCATTTCATCAAATATCGAACGTATGGTATCATTAAACCGTAGAATATAAATATTTTGCAGACAAATTAATACGAAATTATTGTTTGTTTCTGTCTACTAAAAACATAATTCGTCAGTGCATTTACCACGACCTTAATTACTTTTACTGCGTCCAGACAGACGCTACAAATGCCAGCAATGGGAGTTCGATTATAAAATTTACTATCACACCCTACACTTTATTTTGTGGGTGGTATACATGTATGTAGTTGTAGACGAGCAAAAATTAAAGTTGGAAATGGAAATGTTAACGTTGTTTCAAGAGCAAGTTGATTTGAAAGAAAGTAATTTTTGTTCTAAGTCAGTTGATCGACTTGTGTTTGGAGTCAGAATATAGTAACTTTGCCTATGGACGGATGTTTGGTGATTCGGGTAAACACTCGAGTTCGACATGAATATATTCGGTTACCATTGCTTATCTTCAACGCTCTGGAATCGGTTTCCAGCAAATAGAAAAAGCCTTCAACAAACAATATAAACGATAGACTAGGCCCATATAGCCACCAAATTGAATTAATTACATCAGACTGCATATTAAATATAAAAATTCATTCATTAAGCGCTTCCTATTCCTAAATTTAAATAAGATAAAGTGTGTGGGGGATATTGTCAAAATTTTTTATTTTTTATTTTATTTTATCTCATGTATAAAATTAACACACACAACACAAGTGGTGTGAGAAACTAGGTCGTAATCCTGACTGAAGGGTTGTAATGACCAATTATGTATTATTACATAACAAAAATACATGTAATATACCAAAATCATGGAAAATTGGTCATTTAGGATGCTCTTCACCCAAAGAAGACGTGGAAAACATTTGAACGATGATATTTTGCACCACATTGAAGGTGTCTAGTAGTGTGTTGGCTTGTTGGATGAGAGCACTTGTGTCAACCCCTGGACCAGGCATCTCGAAGGAAAGAAATACCTGGCCAACGAATATCGGCCCTCCATCTTTGCCTAGAAACAACAGCCTTTATTAAAATGTATTGGATTGTTATTCTAGATATTGTGGTGTAGCCATCCGATCTGTCTGTCCCTTAGGTTTAGGTTTAGGTCGGAGTGGTAGCACTGATATCACAAAGCTCACCTGAGCACGCATAGCGACCCCTTTGTGATGCCACGGGTGAACGCAGTCCTTGTACTGACCAAGTTCCACCAAAATCAGGGAAGAGGAAGAAGTTGGTCAGCGCAAGGGCTGCACATCAAAATCACGGCTACCCTACACTGGAAAACCAGCCAGAAAGTTTGATCAACGAAGCTATATCCTTGATATCAATAGATGATAGCTCAGTTAAGCTGACAAGAAATGGGGAGCCAAATAACCTATATCTACACCTACCAAGAGACGGGTACTGACAAAGAAAGTGGATAACAGTCTCCTCTTCCAACGCATGATCCTTGGACGAAGACCCCATCTGGTTCCGACCGCTCTACTACAACAGTAAGCAGCACATGCCGCCTTACGTGCCCTAGCAGCCAGAATCGCCCCCAGTTGAGCTTGGGATCGAGGATCAGTCCCAGATATTTAACCTCGGAACTCAACGTGAGTCTGGTCTCGCATATGCTAGGAAGGGAGAAGGTCGGAATTTTATATCTCCTCGTGAAAAGAATCGTATCGGTCTTAGAGGGGTTAATAGACAGTCCAAAATCCCTACACCAGTCCAGTGCAGTTGACAGCGCCAAGTTCAACTTATCCGACAGTGTCTGCGGACAAATTCGCAACGCGGCAATGGTAATGTCGTTAGCGTAAGCTTTGGCGTCATTGCTAGAGTGTTCCAGCCGCCTCAAGAGTGAGTTGACCGCAAGGTTCCATAGAAGTGGTGATAGAACACTGCCTTTCGGTGTGCCTCTACGAACCATATATTACAGTAATCGCTCGATTTACGTCGCAGGTGGTTCCAAAACAAGGTGACGTAAATCCAAACGACGTTAATCGATTTTCATATTGCTCATACTACAAAGTATTATGTTTTTAACAAGTAACTTAAAAAAATTACGGTAATCCCTCGATTTATGTCGCAGTTGGTTACAAAAAAAGGCGACGTAAATCGAATGACGACGCAAATTGAAGTTAGAGGAAACAAAAAAATTGACGACGTAAATCGAAAGAACGTTAATCGAGGGGACGTAAATCGAAGGATTACTGTACTTTTTATTCAAAATGGTTTACTTTACATGTGATTGATTAATCAACGATTGATGGGCATTTTAACCCTATAATCGGGATTATATTTCATCTCCTCAAGGTATATATAGAAGGGCTTTATATTTTCGTTATTTACCCACAATTTTTATTTTCAATTCTCTTCAAGTTTTGTTCACTGGCCGTCTGCTATATTTCAATAGTTTGGATAGAAAAAATGAAATTTTCCAATAAATATTTTTAGTGCTCGTAAATATCAAATACGAGTACATACGAAAACAAAGGCAGAAAAAAATTTAAAATTAAAAGAAAAGTAGAACCGTGAGCCATATCCACTAAAACACAAATTTCAGTTCAGATAATTGTTTGTTTTCTCATGTCTTCAGCAAATTGAGGGAAGAACGCAGGTTCGTTTAATGTTTGCAATTAAATTTTATTTTCGGACAATAATTTCCAGTAAACTTTACAGACGCCAGCCATGCGTTGGAATGCAGCCAAAAAATTAGAATAAAAAAAATAATTGTATGTTTGTATCATGAACGCTTACTTCAACAAAATTGAAAGAAAATTGTTTACCAATGCACTTTTATGTTGCTGTGTAGTACGTGTTTACGAACTGTAAATATTATGTGTGAGGCGGTTTATTTGAAAATATGATTGAAGTGCGTCTAAACTACTTGTTATCTGAAACAACAACAGAAAAAATATGACCCAAATTAGTTTTCATCAATTTTCAACGACATGGACAATAACACGGTACGACAGTGAAAATACACCCGAGTAACTACATTGTCTAAGTTGTTCACTAGGTTGAGTAAAACTCAAAAATATTTCTCGAACCCTCCAAACTTGTTTTATTTGCCAAAAATTGTTTTTTTGATATTTTCGTACAAAATTATTGATTGCCCTAATATGTTTGAACCTATTTTAAAAATTCAAAGTTTTTTAGAATGGGGAGAGATTAGCCTTTAAAATGGTATACATAAGCATTTTGTTTAAACTTATATGTTATGAGGTTTGATGGGGTAAACTTGATTTTTTTTTCTTATTTTTTCAAGTTTGGCCATTCTTAATTGCAAAATTTAATTCAAAACTATAAAACAAGTGATGACATTCTTAAAGTGCATTGTCTTGTGAAGAGATTGACACTTTGTTTCGTTTGATCAAATCGGACAAAAATTACAGTTGTTATTATTTAAAGAGTCTAACAGCTGAGTCATATTTTTTATATATGTGGTCTTATCAAATGAACTTTAAGTTAACAATTTTCGAAATTTTTGATGGATCTTAAGTTTTTTTAAGTTTTTTTCTTTATTGTCTTAGGCCGGAGATGGGAGTCTTCGAAAGACACTTTTATTCCAACAAAAGAGTACACGATTCACCATCACTGTTGCCTACGTACTAAACCCACCCATTACACTCTTCAACTACTCTCCCTCCGCTGGCGGAGGGCTGGTTAGCTTTAAAGCTTTCTCACACTTAAATTTTGCCTCCGTTCCTCCAGCCTTCGGAGTTCTAGCATAACTTCAGCCATTATCTGACTGTATTGGCTCCATAGAATCATAGAATTCAACACCTCTTCCATAAGCCAAATTGGTCCGAAACTCGTTTCCCCGGGCCATCTAAATCTGAGGCAGCATGTTAGAATATGCTCCGCAATGTTTGTTCTCCATCCAAAGGGTTACATCAGGGACAAGGTGAAATGTTCATTTTCCCTTTAAACCGTTCTCCCATCGTGACTGCCATTTGTGCATGGAAGTCCTTCGTTCCTCCGCTCTTATAGCTGCAGTTCGTCTTGGAAACTCGAGATGGCGAAAGTATATCCGCTTCATCTCATCCGCCAATATGTCTATTGGTATTGTCTTTGCCAATAACAATACTGCTTCATCAGACACTGTCCTGAAGCCGCTTATTTGTCTAATCGCGCTTAGACGATACACCGAGGACAGTGTTTATTGAAAAATGTGTCCTTTTTCTGTTGGACCAACCACCGGAAGTTGGCTTACGTTTGAGCAAAGCGTAATAATAATATTTGCGAAAAATGGATACATTAGACTATTTTTGGTAGTCGTTCAAACGTGCAAAGCGCAAAATCTCAATCAATCAAGATCCATCAAAAATTTTGAAATTCAATACTACTTAGCGGAAAGAGAACTGGCAGCACAGATGTCATTAAAGACCCGAACGACAGAGATATCAATGATAGTAGAGGACAGTTTCACTGGTACTTACCTTATTTACTACGCCTCCACTTGTCCCAACGAACAGCGATAGTGCGGAAATAAAGCAAAATTCTTCCTTATCCCAGAAATCAGTAAAAACCTCTGTCTAATAGACAGCATTACGAAGGTAAGAGGTGTACTAATTTTCAATAGTAAATTGGTATTCGGTAAACGAACTGCCTAACGAGTTCATCAGGTCCATAACTAATTGAGAACCCATGTCAAATCAATATAAAACTGACCCGACATTCGATCAAAAGAGCAGAGCAGTTTAGATTTGAAGATTACATCGAAACGAGATCTATCTGTGTCCTGGTGTCAAATGAAATAGATATGCTAGGAACTAAGTATCCTTTAATCAGGTTCAAATTCGCAAGATGATTTATGCCCATTACTTTTGTCTAAGGAAACACTACATTAGTCCAAAAGATGGAGAGTTATTTTTAATTTAAGGCCCACGGATTAGTTTACATAACCAACCACACAAAAAATTTTTTTTGGTAACTGACCTCTTGACGGGGTACTGTAAACTGAAAGTACACTTGTGCAGAATAGGGATCATATTGAACAGAAAATGTAGATTCTGTTATGATGAGAATGAATTATTAGAACACACTTTTGAAGCTTATGAGGCAATTCAGGAGAAGCATATCAGTTTTTGGGCAGGGAATTGTCCATGTTAGTGCCGAGCAGAATTAGCAGAGAAATTGTTTGGAGGAGTCATTCTAGAACAATCGAATAGATCAAGCAAATCTCATCAAAACAAAACAAAGTCTCCATTTTGTACCAATTGTACATAAGTCAACATATGCGTAACGTAGAATAACGAGAGAATCAGTGAACAGAGGTAATATCGTGCCAAAGAGTGTACCTCAACTGTGCCAAAAATACTGACGTTTTTTTTGTCAAAGTAGAAGAATAATACCATATTTTTACAATAAGGCGGCGTCACATGCCACGCGATTCCATGGACCCATTGAAACGCGAGTTGGATGCTCAACTAATCGTACTAAATGATCCAATTAGACTTTTTTATTGGAATATAAAACTTTTGTGTTCAGAAACAAGTCAACCATATTTGCTTCTCAGGAAGACAACATAATAGCTGTTTTTTTTTTTTTTGAGACTGACACTTAAATGATGACCCCTATCCATGCAGTACATTGTGTTGGATTACAGATACGACAGTAAAATGAAAAAGGAGAGAGGGGTAGTGTGCGCGACAATATTTTTTTAATGACCAGTGTATATACACCCTCATAAGTTCTTTTTCGCGAGCATACCTTTGTGATAATTCTCACTTTCTTTTTTTTATTGTAAGTAATCAAATAAAATGTCGTAGAAACAACAAAGACAATCACAAACACTAACAGACTCTGGTGGGAATCAAACCCAAGTCCACACAACCAACTAGACCATCGGGGCACTCAGATACTAGACGTAATGCTAGAAAAAGAATACCAACATTTGAACTCATGGATGGACCACCAATGACTTAACCGCTGATAACATTTACATGGAACGATATCTAGCAAATGGCTAGCGTTAATTTATCGTTTCACTTTTGAGAATTTTTTAATTTTCAAAACCCTTACGGTTAAAATATCTCTCATAATATGCGTGATGCATGAATAGTGGCCGTAGTCTAGTAGGTAGTGTGTTGGCTTATTAATTAATAAAATTAATACACACAACATAAGTGGTGTAAGAAGCTATGGCTGTCACGGCCAATTATATATGGATATGCATGATAATTATGAATTTTGTCACCATTTTGTTTCCCCAGCGTATAAAGAACGTGTGAAAAAATTCCTAAATTCAAAGACTTTACTTCATGTCCTTTTCGTAGATAGAAAGATAGAAAAGAAGCAAAACTGTAATTACTTATAAAACAATAAACGCAATACATGGTGGTGTTACACTATCACACTTTCTTTATAACTTTTGTGTTTCTCTTATCAGTTTTATTAGTTTGTGTATCGAAACCGCTGTTGTAAATTGTTTCTTTAATCGGAATTATATCACAGTGAATAACATTGTTTAAATAATTTTTAATTTATTAACTTTATTAAACATTTCTGAAGGCAATCAATCAATCGTTATAATAGTTAACTAATCAACAGAGTAAAATATTTTCTAAATGATTTATACAACTGCCATCTAATACAGAGGTACGATATACGAGTATTTCAAAAGTAAAAGTAAATTAAAGATAATTGTATAGTTCAGGTGGATATAGGGAGGCTAAGCGATTACATCTACAATAAAATATCAAACAAAGTAACACGGGTCTTTTATCAATCCTATAATTTTATTTTTGTTGTTTTTGTTGCCATTGTAGACAAATTGAACGTGTGAACGATTATTAATTTATTGTGATGCAAGGTGTTGTATTTGTTATATTTTTCTTTCATAATTTTATATAACCAACCAGTCAACCAGCTAGCCGTTGATAAATATAATATTTTTATATGATGTTGACTGTGTTAAATGTTTGTTAAATGAAAGTTGTAAAATTGTATGTGACATTATTTGTAGAGTAATTCTGCAGTGAATTACCAACAATAAATGTTGCTCTGTTTCTTAACATTTCTTTTTGTTCCCTACAGAGAATTTGCAGAAAATTTAAATTCTGTTTACACATAAAGCATTAACTTCAAAACTGCATATAAAAACGCTGACTTACATATGCCATTGCTTGGACTTTTGTTCGATGTTTAGCGATTACGTAACCGTTCTTTCAAACGGTCTCCTAAATACTCGCTTGAAGTCATATCCGGACTTTGTGTAAGAGTATTAAGCCTGTGGGTACCTTTTTTGTCAAAATGTATTGGAGTACTAAGACTTTTGCTGTCCATTGTATGTAGGTATCAAAAAGACTATTTTTTCAAGCTATACTTGAGGTCAGACATCAAAAAGAAAATTTGAAAAAAATATTTCTTAGGCGACTGCGTCTCAGCAGATTTCTGACAATAACTCTGAGAGTAAATAAAATTGCAATCCAAAGTTTCTCAAAAATCTGTCGTTCGGAGTCGACTTTAATCTGTAGGTCCCGCCACTCATGTATAGAGTTAACGCGCGCAACATAAGTGGTGTCTGATGCTAGGTCGCAATCCTGACTTAATGGTTGTACTGACCAATTATGTATGTATACTGGAGGCACGGTTATGTATTTTAATGACAGCATTTTATAAGTTCTATGTATGATAGATGAGCAATTTGTTTTGAAAAATGCAATTAAATGCCATTTGTACCGGTATGCAGTGAGCTTTCAGATACAAATGTTTCCATAGGGCACATTTATTGTGAACGTGCCTCAACATTTTTTCAGTTAGCAATGACGAAGGGTTCGATGTTTCAGAGATAAAGATTTTGATGTGTGAAATGAAAAACGTGGAAGAGCACCAATAAAGTTCGAAGGCGTCAATTTCCAAACAAAATTCAGTGAAGAAGAGACTTTTAGTCAGAGGAAAACGGCAGAAATATCAAATGTTGCACAACAAACAGGAATATTACAGAAGTCTGGAAAATGGGTGCCACATTGAATGACAAACAAATGTTTTGACAAAAACGAAAAACCATTTGTGAAATTTTGCTTTCACAAGTGAGAGGAGAATAGAGGGAACCCTTAAAGAAACCCCTGCAAAGGGTCTTCAACCTCAACCTGCTAAGGGCTGGACATTTACAGAGGAGGTGTTTGACAGTCTCCAACTCCTCCTCATCGCAACATATCTTGCAATAGCCCGGCTGATTTGATCTCGTAGTGCCCTATAATATACATACATAAATTTACATTACAACCCTTCAGTCAGGATTACGATCTAGTGTCTCACACCACTTATGTTGTGTGTGTTAATATTGTACATGAGTGGCGGGACCTACAGTTTAAAGTCGACTCCGAACGACAGATTTTTGAGAAACTTTTCATGGCAATTTTATTTACTCTCAGAGTTTTTGCCAGAGATCTGCTGTAAGGAAGTCGCTGAAGAAATACTTTTTGTATTTTATTTTGAAGTCTGGCCTGGGGCTCAAACCCTGGCTTTTCGTGTAATAAGCCAACACACTACCTACTAGACCACGGCGACTTCAGTGCCGTGCAGTGCCCTGTAATAAATCCAATTACTAACCTTAAACTGGCCTTATTCAAGCCCAGTAGTACACCTGTTCTATTACTGTCTATAGCACAGCTAGCATCATAACAGCCCGATCCATTCTCCCAACGCCTCTGCTCTTCCCTCCTGACACATCCATTGATGAGGCCATATAAGTGGCAGATTGACGGATCAGGACCAACTATTAAATCGCTCCCAGAAAGCGAATCTAACCTAGCAAGAGCATCCGCATTCTCATTACCGAGTGTTCCGCTATGACCCGGAACCCTTGCACTCGCCAACGAGCCGTGATTTGCACCATACCGACTCAATGGCCCTTAGAGCAGCCTGACTGTAAGATTGCGAATCTGAAGCGGGCCCACCAGCTATGGCCCCAATAGCCGTCAAGATTGCAAAAATCTCTGCCTGAAACACGTCACAATCATCATTTAACCTGAAGTGATGTTCAAGACCGAGTTCCCAACAGAAAACCCCAGCACCTGTATCTCCACCTAACTTAGATCCATGAAGATGGATACACCTTCCTGCCCCTGGAGTACCCCACCATTGCATTGTGCCCTATCCAGCATGAGTATCCTTTGGTGGTGAAAAATTGATTTATTTTCAGAATTCTAATCCAAAAAAATCATGGGTTAATGTGGGACTACAATCTACTTTGAATGGAAAATCAGATCGATTTGGTAGGAAAACAATGGTGTGTGTCTGGTGGGATCAGAAAGGTATGGTGTACCACATGCAAATTTAATTAATTTGTTATTAATATCGTATGGAGTAATGATTCGAAAGACTGATTTTTTTAATTATGTACTTGATTTGTCCGACACTGTATGCACAAGGTATGAAATAAAAATTAATACAAAAAATTGTAAAAGCTTGTGTACATCAACTTCATATTACTGCCTGAAATTACTGCAATATTTAAAATAAAGCACGAGAGATGATAGTTAATATTAAAATCACTTTGTTGAAAACTTAAAATTCTAAAATAAATTGTGTATAAAATAAGGTACTCCCTCATCGTCTGTTGCCAGTGCAATGCTTGCAATCATTGTTATTTTACCAGTGCCAACAGCAATAAAACAAACTTTCGTTTTTTGTCTATAAAAATATAAAACACTTGAAATCTTATCTTGATGAACTTAAAACACTCGTGTTCTATATGGTATAGGGGAGTATAGAAAATTTCAAAATATTTACAAAAATGAAAACATGTCGAGAAAGAATTCCCGCCAAATAAATATTTTCTCCTTTTTTTGTCATGTCATTGATCTTTTATAGCCGCTACACCGCTAGTGGCAGGCAATAAAATTCAAAAACATTTGCTTTACGCTCTCCACGAACTAGGTAATAAATTAACAATCGACGGATTCAGAAATGAAGAAATTTTCACTGCGTAATAAGAATTATTAGTGGAACATGAATATTTATTATTGGTAGTGAAGTTGTACAGCAATTGAAGTAACGTGTTAATTACGTTTATAGTTTATAAATAAAAAATAAAAAAATTAAAATAAAAATAAAAAAACTCTTAAATGAGGTTTCAAAAGAATTGAAAGTATATTTCCCCTTAAAAAAAAAATTTACAATGTACGGCCTGCGGTGCTTTTAACCAATAATTATTAAATTTTTCATATGATTGTTTATCATATATTAGCTAATAGGTAAGGGGGGGAGGGAAGGAGAGAAGGTATGAGGGAGCATTGCATTTGTGATTCGATAAGATCATTAACAAGTATTTTCATGTGCTTGTTTTGTGTTGTTAAGTACAGTACATAGAAAATTAAGAAGTATGTCAGTGCCACATTATGGTCTGTCTGTCGGCCTGTCTGTCTCTCTGTGTATTTAATTTTGTATACAATTTAATCTACTCAGAGCTAAGCGGCATTAAAATGTTGGTGCTGACTTCTACACAAGATACACGATTCATCAGGCGGTACGTGTGTTTGTTTACATTGTGCATTTCCAGGTTGACATTTACATTTTGACAAGCGCTTCATTTAATCTAAACGATTAAATGTACAATTGATATGACAGGTTCTCGTGTTACTGATGATCCGCTATTGAATGAAACATTTTTTTTGGGTAGGAAATGATAACAATTGTTTAACATTGGGTTGCAAAATAAATAAATTCGTTCATGTTCATTTGTTGCAACTATCCTCCTCTAATTTTAATAATAATATGTTTATCAAATATTAAAACAGAGATAATATTGCTTCGAACCAGTCAAAGCGGAAAAAAATATCATGTCCTTCGTGTCTCTTCTTTTGAATCACATATTGTCAGGGTCTTTAAAGATAGCAAGGACAAGTAAGTTCGGAAGAACATGAAATTTCTTCGAATAATTTGTAGCATAACACTCGGTTTCTTTTAAAGATTTTTATTTGCCAAGAAGCATTTACATGTCATTAAATATTCGAAAGAAGTCGCCGTAGTCTAGCAGGTAGTGTGTTGGCTTATTAGACCTAAGGCCACGGTTCAAATCCCAGGTCAGACATCAAAACGAAATATGAAAAAATATTTCTTCAGGAACTTCCTTTCAGGAGATTTCTGGCAAAAAATCTGAAAGTAAATAAAATTGCCATGAAAAGTTTCTCAAAAATCTGTGTTCGGAGTCGACTTTAAACTGTAGGTCCCGCCACTCATGTATAAAATTAACACACACAACATAAGTGTTGTGAGAAGCTAGGCCATAAGCCTGACTGAAGGGTTGTAATGGCCAATTATGTATGTATGTTAGTGTGTATGTATGTATGTAAATATTCGAAAATTTCGTATAATTTTTTACAATTTATAAGAAATTAAGAGCTGTATTTTCAAGAGCTGTATTTTCTCTACGCCACACACATCTCCTGCCGTCTGAGCCAAAAATATTAAACTTACTTTCGTCCGTAAATATCACAGTATTCCAGAAGTCTTCTGATTTATTAACATAGTTTTTGGCATACTCCAGATCAGACGGCAGGCTTGAGTTGAAAAATCTAAAGCCAATTTTAAAACATGGTGGTGGTAATGTGATGGTTTGGGGTGCCATGTCAGCAGGAGGTGTCGGAAATATCGTGTTTGTTGAAACTACAATGGATAAACACCATTATTTGAATATTTTAGAAGAAAATTTGGAAGCCAGTGCAACGAAATTAGGAATGCTAGGGGATTTTCGACTCGTTCACGATAATGACCCAAAACATAAGGCCAAAATTGTAAGTGAATGGTTATGTGAAAACGTAAAAGAAGTGCTTTCAGATCATCCTCAGAGTTCAGACCTTAACCCCATAGAGCATCTATGGGGAGTTTTGGAGAAAAAAAATCCGTCAGCCTACAATCACTGGCAAGGAAATGGTCAAAAACGTTATTACCGATTAATGGATGAATATTGGTCAAGAAATTACTAGTAAATTATTATTATCAATGAAGAACCGTTTAAAAGAGGTTATTAAAGTCAAGAGATATCACACCCGTTATTAAAATCACATTAATTAGTTTTAAGGTATAAATATTTTTCTGTTCGTATAATTTGTTGAGTTTGGTTTCTGAAGTATTTTTTTAATTTTGTTAGTTCAATAAAATTTATTTCTGTTTCAACCTTTATGTGTTTGTATTTGTGTAATATGCCTGTTGCACTTTTTAAAAATCAAAAACTCATTTTCATTGGATGTATATTTTCCGAACTACATTAAATTATATTTTCTATAGTTTAGTGTACGGGCAATTGTTTGAGTCAGTGTATATCTGGAAAGATTCATCGAGATAGATTCATCATTGCAAGCTCATTTGTTTGCGCATGACCGCGATTTCTCACACGATCCAGGACCAAGCACATGGTACTAATATTTCCCTTACCGAGCTGGAGGAGCTGAAGTTCCAGACACTATTATACATTTCTCGAGTTAATCTACCGAGAACTCGGATGCTAGCCTGAGTGTCGATAGTGTTACTATATTTCGTAATTTGTACCTTTTAACCAAATTCAATTGAGCACATCTTTTGACGGTTTTGAATATGCTCACGATTTATCTAATAGGCTTGTAGTATTTCATTCCGGCACGAAATAGTACCATTCCTATCCCGCTTTTAAAAGAATATGTAGTTTCCACATTTTTGCATTCACTTTGCCTTGAGATGTATTTTCCAAATCAAAGATTTTTTTCTTTCTGTCCAGGGAACAGTTAAGCAGAGTGATGTCAGTCAATCGATTCATAAGATCATAAAATCTCTAATACATTTTATGCTAGACTTGTCTTCCATTTTTCTGGATATAAATTTAACGGAGCTACCAGCACCGAAGTAGGAGTGATTCAATTTCCCCTTTCATATCAACATACGCTGCTCTCTGTATCTTGTCCAACTATATTTAAATTATTTTTAAATTAGTTCTGTCTGCCCAGACGATCGTAACATAGGTCATTATTCATTTGACCACGGTTTACATATCCAGGATTTCCCTTGAAGCCTGATGCATATCATTATCATACCTTTCACATCAATATACTATCTCATGGTAGTTCCGAATGTTTTAGCCCCGTTTCTGTGAAATTATCTCACCCAGGAGCTGAATATTTTTCCAGGTTGATCATCATACACCAATAGCTTTCAATTTTAATACCTCTTTGAATGATGTCGCAGAGAATTTCTTCAAATATTTATTTAGCCAACATGACTATATTTGAATCTGAATACGCTTGGCAGTCAACATCCGCTTCAGAAAGTTTTTGTCATTCACATTAGTCGTGAAAAGACCCCCACCCCCAGCGGGCATTTGCTAGTAGTGTAATAAGCTCTTATTATCTTATTTCTGGTGCGTGTTTCCGCAGTTCGCGTGTAGAGGATCTCGTATCTAATTGGATATCATCGGCTCTGTACCCTTTCTGTCTAACACGTTATTTATGATCTCTGTGATCTGTGATCATTTCCATCACATTCAAGGTCTTTGGAATTTTGGGTGTGTTGTACCTTTTTCGCACTGGCCCTACGCTAGACTGTTGGAATATACCCAACTGTGGCATATTGTTAGTTCCTCTAAGTCCCTTTGTAACACAGAAAACAGAAAAAATTCCATCTCTTTCTGGAGTTTTATGCGGTAAAAAGTGTTCAAAGACCACTTGATCCACTTCTAGATAGGTAGATAGAGCCTATTATCCGGCTGCTCGCTGTAATCCTCGCGACTTTTTCAGAAGGGTGTTCGCAGCAGCAATCGTACCCTAACTATTTCACTATTTGTATATGACATCGTCTCTCCGGTGGTCAACGATTTATAGATTTCTTGAGTATTTCACGCTGTGATTCCCGTTTTTAAATTTAAATGCAACAAAGTGTGTGAGGATACCTGAAACTGTTTTAAGACGAACATAAAAAATTCTCCCTCCCACGTGGGAAACAAGCTATCGCCGGTGGCGGTGTTATAACGAACTTCACCGATGGCTCATAATTGGAATGTGGAACTGGATCTGGCAGCAATTCCGATAAACTGGTACTGAAAAGTTCATACAGAATACATTACAAGGCCAACGTATTTCAGCCGGAGATTTTTGCTATTAAACAAGCTGCACACATGGTCGAAACCGGGGAACTACTTCCTTAGAACTTGATCATACATATGGACAGTCAAGCATCGATGAAGGCGCTGAAATCATATCTCGTCAAATCAAAGGGCGTCAGGAGTTGCAGGAACTCTATACACCGTATACCTCGACACAACATCCGCTTCTACTCGGTTCCGGGCCACTGTGGCATAGAGGGAAACGAAAAGGCAAACGAACTTGCACGGAAGGGGTCGGAGATATCTGTGGAGGAGACGATGGAGGGTATATATGAGCCTCTACAAGAACAATTTTCCAAATTGAAAAAAGCAGCATGGAATTCAACAAACCGTGGGTGGTCCAACATACCTGGATAACAAATTTCAAAACTGCTGTGTACAGCAGTGGACAGTGGAAGAATCAGGGAGCTATTTGAGTTCGACAAGAGAACGGTTCGCATTCTAACAGGAATTCGAATGGGACACTGCGCCTTTGGCAGTTTCTCGGACTCGGTCTGCCCCACCAGGATTACTGCAAAAGGTGCCATGATGTGGAGAAAGCGGAATCGGTACAACATCTTTTATGCGAGTTCTCTGCACTTCAGAACAGACGTCATCGATTTTTGGGTGACAGGACGTTTGATGATCTGGGCATGGTGGCAAATTTGCCACTAAGGGAACAGGTCGGTTTCGGCTGTAGCTTGGTGTGGTTAAAACTCACCACTGACGGATCATGATACCTCACACTGGGTGGCAAAAAGGGCCATATAGGGCACCGAGTGAACTTTCATGTGAACGGCAAGCTACCAGCTAACCCAATTGAACCTAACCTAAGTGTATGAGATGTTATCGAAATTTTTTATTTTGTTTGAGAGTCCTATTGATGTGAAATATAACATCGTTCAAATGTCCTCCATGACTTCTCTGGCTGATAGGCATCCTTTACGATTAATTTTAATTTTGCATGACTCTGTCGTATGACATACATACAACCTTTCAGTCAGAATTACGGCCTAGCTTCTCACACCATTCACGTTGTGTGCGTTAATTTTATACATGAGTGGTGGGACCTACAGCTTAAAGTCGACTCCGAACGACATATTTTTGAGAAAATTTTCATGGCAATTTTATTTACTCTGAGAGTTTTTAACAGAAATCTGCTGAGAGGTAGTCGCCGAATAAATACTTTTTTTCATATTTCGTTTTGATGTCTGACCTGGGATACGAACCCGGGCTTTACGTCTAATAAGCCAGCACACTACCTACTAGACTACGGCGACTTCTCTGTCGTATGAATCAAGATTAATTTCCACGATGGCATAAGTGATGTTGGTTTCGAGAACCTCTGTGGTTTATTCTGTGGTTTATTCGTTCACATCCAGCGTTTTAAAAAATTTGTAACGGGATCAAATCGTATAATTCTGGTCAAGTGTCCACATCACCACCACGTGACATCACCATGCCCTCAAATCGCTCATGCAGAATATCCAATGTGGACAGATCACGCCGCCAGCATTCAGCAGAAACCATTCCAAACAGTGAGTTATCTGGGATGAATTTAATGCTCTTGCATCCCAAGTGGATTGATGTCTGCCAAAAATTCGACAATTTTGTATTTCACGCGCCCCTTTATCTAGCCATTGGCCTGATCGTTGAAGATGATTTCTGGGTGAAAATTGAGATCTGAATAGAATACTCAATTTTATTTATTTATTTATTTATTAATTACAATACAATTACAAATTATATTCTAATTATATATGAGCTGAGTAACTTTGACCATATGCTCGGTATAGTGTCACAGACCAGAGTCTCTGGTGGGAATCGAACCCACGACCCTCTCGCTAATAGTCTAGTATACTACACACTAGACTACCAGGGCATTAACAATTTTATTATTTACGCATATTGTTGTATCCTATATTCGTCCATGCTGCTTTTGCGTAACAGACTGACCAAGTGACAACAAATTTGACTGATGTAGCTTCAATTGTCAAAGTTCGGAACTCCTTGTTTGAAGACCCGATATAAAAATTTTATTGTGTAAGCAAATTTGCAAATAACCGTTTAATTACTGCGAAATACAAAAGATGTTATCATTATGTGGATCAGGTAAACAAATGTCTTCTCAAATAAAATTAGTTTGCACGCTGACAACTTATGTTGAAATTCTGTATTTGTTTTGTGGCTCATGGTTTGTGTTTATTTATTTACCACTTTTGAATTTAAGTTGATATCAGAATCTAATTTAGAAATTTAAAAACCCCTCATAATGAGTCATTAAACAATTTGGAAAATAATAGAAATTAAAAACAGATAATGAAAACAACAAGACGAGCCTGAGACAATTACCGCAAATAGCAACAATGACTAAAATACCGATGATAGTGGAGGGTTGTAATGCATATTTTTAGACACTCGTATCTCAAAGCTATAAATGCGAAATATTTAAAGCAAAAAATGGAATTCTAAAGAATGCTGAAAAGATATTAAATTAGTTTGTGTGATAGTGTGTGATAATGAAACTAAATATAGGGCGGGTTTTTCTTTTCTTTTCATGCCTCTGACATGACAATTAATGTTGCGGTGTCGTCTTTTTCCTACAAATTTTAGGTAGAATTTCATGAAATGAAGAAATCTATACAAAGAAAATTTAATTTTTATTAAAGCCGATAAAAGAGGTTCTAAACTTATAAGAAAAAAACATTCAAATAAATAAAACATAAATTTTATGTGAACGTATAGAAAAGAGCCAAAGAGAATTAATCCTTAAATATGTTCATAATATTAAAGGAATTATGTGTGCTGCTTTCTTTCTTTTAACACCCAAAGACCAGTAGCAGCCTTAACAGTTTGAATAAAAACAAATTCTCTTCTCCAAAACAATGATTTAAATTTAAATTTTCATAATTTTAATTATTCTTTTTCAACTTCTTTTTCTTTTCTAGCAATAGATTTATAATTTTTCTTTAATTTTTTTTCATTTTTATTTGAAATCAGCTTATTTTTATGATTTAAGCTTCTGCTTTCAATTCATTTATTCTCTTTTATTTTATGCCGTATTTGATAAATTAATTTTGACCTTAACATTCGTTTTCTGTCTTGCCATGGCATCAACATAATGCGGGTGAGTATGCGATGTTTTTCATAATAAACTGAACATCATTTGTTTAATATGTCGAAAATGGATTTGTGTTCCAAACAATTTCTTTATTTTTTTTATTTTTAAAAATAATATTTCAATATTATTGAATACATTAAAGCGTTTAAATTGTTATACAAGAAACAGCAAAATTCTAGGTAGTAATATACACACAGTTACTTAAGTATACATACGATTAACAAATTTCAGAAATTTTTTAACCAAAAAATCGTAGAAAGATGTCAGACAATTATAAAGATTTTCAACGAAAACGGATTGGTTAAAAAATTTCTGAAATTTGTTAACCGTATGTATACTTTTGTGGCTAGTGTATGTAAGTAATTTCATGAATTTTAAGCGATACTATGCAAAATAACACAGCCCTGCAAATTAGGATGGCTCCAGGTATTTCCGAAGGCATGTTACGCGCTGAACACGAATCTGGGTTCAAAAACTTTACATCACGTCAGGTTTTCGAGTAAATCTGATTAATTTTAGTTCAGCGCGCAAAATGCCTTCGGAAACGTCTGGAGCCATCTTATTTGCAAAACCCATGCAGGGCTGTATAATTGATATTTTTTATATTTATTTATAATGAAATAAAAAATTGTTAATGTTTTCACAAACCATAAGAAAAATAAAGGAAACATCCGGGTGACTCCATATTTTTGCATCGCAAAAGTGTAGGTACCCCCAAGAAAAACTCAGAGTAAATATAAATTCTCAAAGGCCCACTATATTAAAACGTTATACCCGATATTTAGTAGGATATTCCTTAATATGATGTTCAGATATGCACGCATCACAATAAACGTCATTATAGAGCTCAATATTTCATATAAAGTTTCAATTAATTATTGCGCAATAAATACGCAAATTGTAATGATATTGAGTAAAACTCAAAATGCAGCACTGTCATAAGTACGTTCAGTGCGCATATTACAATTATCCTAACACTTTCTGTTGATATTTGACAACTCAAATGTCAACAACGACAAACAAAAAAAAAAACAACAAATCAAAAAAAAAAAAACAAATAAAAACAATATTGTTGAAACAACCAGCTGTTTTGTTTACCAGCTGTCAAATGAATATTGAAGAAGCAGCTGAACTGCGTATATTATTATGCCTGAACACTTAAAATATTGTACTCAAAAAACCGAATAGTGCATATCTGAACATAGTATAACGCCAAGCACGCCATTTAATCCATTTGTCATTGAATGTACCAGTCTTGTTTAGAGTTTTGTGTGGATATTTGCTGCCATTCACTCATGAGCAGTTTTTCAGTTGAACTTTGTTTGAGGTTTTGCGACTACGTAACCGATCTTCCAAATGATCTAAATACTTTCTTGGAGCCACATCGGAACTTTGCGCAAAAGTATTAAGTCTGTGGGAACTTTGGTAGGCAAATAACATCTTCACATTAGCAGCAGTTTTAGGTGCATTGAATTGATGGATGTAATAAGAAAGTCACCGTAGTCTAGTAGGTAGTGTGTTGGCTTATTATACGTAAGGCATCGGTTCAAACACCAGTTCAGACATCAAAATTAAAATATTTTTTCGGCGAATTTCTTTTAGCAGATTTATGGTAAAAACTCCGTGAGTAAATAAAATTGTTATGAAAAGTTTCTCAAATGATTTGTCGTTTGGGGTCGACTTTAAATTGTAGATCCCGCCACTTATTTATGAAATTAACACACACAACGTAAGTGATGTAAGAAGCTAATCCTGATTTAAGGGCTGTAATTACCAATTATGTATGTATGTGTGTAAGATAGAAAATCCGCGTTACATCGTATTGTTACTGACGATGAAAAATGGATTTGTATTCAGAATACTAAACGAAGAAAATCATGATTTAATTCGAGGCATCCATTAACTTTGGCTGCAAAACCAGATCAATTCGGCACTAAGCCAATGCTATATAGGCACTACGGCCAGAAAGGTGTGATGTAGATGAAGCCGTTAATACAGATCGCTATCGACAACAAATGATCAACTATGCCTTCATCGAAAAAGGACCAATATACATAGGTCACAAGACACGGCTGTCATTATGCAACCTGACAATACACCTGCACACAAAGTAAAACCAGTTCAGGATATATTAATTAAATTAGATTGGAAGCTGCTAAATCACCCCCAGTATTCACCAGCATTGGTTACTTCCGACTATGTGTTTGACTGAATACCACTTCAATTCTTAAGAGAAAGTCGAAAATTGTGTGTTATTCTTCAAAAGACGAACAATTTTATTGGAGTGGAATCCACAAACTGCCCCAAAAAATGTGCGACAGTCAAAATACACCCAGCTAATGACATAGTGTAGGTTGTGAGTTTTGTTGAGTAGAACTCAAAAATATTTTTTTTTATATTTCTCGAACCCTTAAAACTTGTTTTATTTGAGAAAAACGGTATTTTTGATCTTTTCACACGAAATTATTGATTACCCAAATATTTTTCAACCTATTTCCAAAATCCAAAGTTTTTTGAAAAGGGGACAGATGAGCCCTTAAAATGGTGTACATAAACATGTGGTTCAAATTTACATGTTATGAGTTTTGATCGGGTAAACTTAGAAAATATGATTTTTTCTCAATTTTTCAAGTTTAGCTATTCTTAATTGCAAAATTTAATTAAAATATATAAAATAGGTGACGACATTCTAAAAGTGCATTCTCTTGTGAAGAGACTGACACTTCGTTTGATCAAATCGGACAACAATTACCGTAGTTATTATTTAAAGAGTATAAAGTCGTGTTATATTTTTCATATATGTCATCTTATGAAATGAACTTTCAGTTCAAAAATTTACAAAAGTTTTGATGGATCTTAATTGTTTATCGCAAAATGTGTCAATTTCATGTTTCCACAACTACCAGAAGTCAGCTAATATTTGTGTTTTTTACAAATACTATTATTTCTCTTTGCGCAAACATTGGCCAACTTCTGGTGGTAGCTCAAATGTGAAATTGACACATTTTCCGATAAACAATCAAGGTCCAGTAAAAATACTGAAAATTGTTGTACTAAAAGTTCATTTGATAAGATGACATATATGAAAAATATAACTCGACTGCTAGATTAATAACTACGGTACTTTTTTCCCGATTTGATCAAACGAAGTGTCAATCTCTTCACAAGATAATGCACTTTATGAATGTCATCACTTATTTCATAATTTTTAGTTAATAAACTACAATGAACGGACAAACTTGAAAAAATATAAAAAAAATTCTCATTTGTCAAGTTTACATCAAACCTCATAGCATATTGAGTCAAATAATATATACATACATGTAAATGGTTTTAAAGGCCCATCCCTCTCCTTTCTTATAAAGTTAAAATTTTGGAAATCGGTTAAGAAATATTTGGGTGATCAATAAATTTGTGCGTAATGTCCAAAAAAACAGTTTTTGTCAAATAAAACCAGTTTGAAGGGCACAAGAAATATAAAAAAAAATATTTTTGAGTTTTACTCAACAAACCTCACAACTTACACTATGTCATTAGCTGTATTAAAGTTTTTTTTATTTCGTAGCATAGTGAAATTAGTGTTTTATATTCACAAAAAACGCTCATTTCATACCGACATACCTGGTACTAACTCCACACTGAGATCAAGCGTTAACATTCAAAACAATGCGCTTGGATCTTAATTACTGAGAAGTGTCAGATTGTGTTACATATTTGAAGTTATTTAAAAATGATGGCTTAATTAATAAATAAAAGTCTTTTAAAATAATAAAACAGTAGATACAAAAGGACACTTCTACCATATATTCTTCCAAATTATTTTATAACAATTTCATTAGGAAATGCTTGAAACCATATGGACACCAGCTGATTTGAAAGAGGAAGTTTAAATTTCTCAAAACAAAATGAAAAAAAAATTTATTGAATGTAACCTTGAAATTCAAGAGTAAAACACTTGTTACTGTAAAATATTGAACAATAAAACACTGGGATACAAATGTGATGGAACCTAATTAAATGCTAAGGGTTATAAAGACATACATACGTACACATTATGAGAACATTAGTATGAAAATATTGAAACAAGAAAAAATATGGAATTTTTTTAACCCACTGAGCCTAGGCACAGCAAGCCAACGAAAAAGTCAGGCTTGATTGACTCTTATACTGATGGACTGCTTGCTGACTGTGCTTGTGAACCCAACAACGGGATACCGTAACAATTACTCTCTAAAACTCTCATGCATCAAGCAAAACTATGCATTGGCAGCAGCACATAATTACGGGCAAGAAAATAAAAGGAGTTTAAGAAATAAAATAAGAAAAAAGGAAATGCTGAAGAAAAAAATAAGAAAACGTTCTACACTGAAATGACAGGTAATTATTATGACAGTCATTTGCAGTGACGTATAACATTTGTCATATATTTTAAATTTTTCCCCCCTCCTTTGCTTTATCATACTTACTTGCTGTGTAGTTTACTGGGATGGGAAAGTTTTCATTTCATTTCATAATTTTATATTCACTTTTAAGGGTTCATCTTTATTTTTATCACCTCAAAACTATTTTTGGAATTTTTTTTACATACACTTTCACATTGAATTACATGAATGCCTACAACAATATGTCTTAAGAATTTTAAGACGTGGAACAACCCTTAAACGTGTGTTTCAGAAAAAAGAAGAAAAATTTAGAATTTTTGTGAGTAATGGGAAATGAATATGAAATTATGATTTGTTTCTCTTGTTCTTGGTCGCGGTTTGTGGAATTCTTATTTTATTTTTCATATACCAACAGATAGTAATAAAAAAAACAACAAGTGTATCAGAGTAACCACAGTGGTTTGAGGCGCTCTATTTATAATGCATATACTGTAGTATACGACAATACTCTATTTATTCTTTCGTTTATATTTTACACTGTTTCCGAAACAAAAAATTAATGGAATATTGTCTCATGATCCAAGGGCGATCCTTAAAGTCTATTTATTATATTTCGTATTTCCTCCACGAGCATAAAATATGGTTTTCCTTAGAAAATTTCTTAAACCGATTAATATCACAGTACGACAGTGAAAATAAACCCGAGTAACTACATAGTCTAAGTTATTCACTAGGTTGAGTAGAACTCAAAAATAGTTTTTTTTTTATTTTTCCAATTGTATCAAACGAAGTGTCAAACTCTTGACAAGAGAATGTACTTTAAGAATGTCTCCATTTCATATTTTTTAATTAAATTTTGCAATTAAGAATGGCTAAATTTGAAAAAAATAGGAAAAAAAATAATATTTTGCAATTTCTTTCTAAAGAACTTTGGATTTTTAAAATTCTTTTATGATAATGGTTTACATCTCCCTGGGAAAGTCATACTAGTATTAAGTGTAAGATCCAGAACATGCGACGAAGTTGGATGTGAAATCTTTTCCGAGCAGTCTCTTAGACTGTCCAATTGAAATAACGGCTACAGCTGCCGCATATTTACTGAAAGTACAGCGTACATTAGATATCCAGAGAGTGCGTATACCGCATCTAAGATTGTCCAAGATTATGCCTCTGAGGGAGATAGAATTAATCCATTAAAAGGGCTCTAAATTTGCTAAAGTGTTGTAAGGATCTGAAAGAAATTTTTCAGGAAAATTTCTGTTTTTTTTGGCGTTTATAAGACGAATACCCTTCGGAACATATCGCAGCTCTCACATTTGTGATTATTACTTCAATTACAAAGTAATTGCATTAAATTTCATATTACTATATAACGGGTGATTGTTTTAAAGGCTTAGATTACAAAAGTTGAAATTTTTCTTTTTTTCCATTTATTTCTTTTATTGAATCTTCATTAATTATGAACTAACAATAATTATTCAAATCTTAAAACTACAAAGAAAATCTTAAACTAAAAGAAAATCTTTAAACTAAAACGAAAAAAAAATTAAATATTTATTTAGCTATTGCCAAATAAAATAAAATATTCAAAAATAAAGTATTCATCTCCCTCATCTTCGGCCGAGCGTAAGAGTAGAGTTGAAATTGAAACATAGAAAATTTGCAATTTATTCGTGTCGTTTATTTTTTAAAAATTATTATCCAAGATGAAGAGCTGTTTCTTTCTGGTATACCTTTTGGCTTATCTTTCACTAAAGAAAGAAAGCTGGTTTGCCCCGAACATAAATGACTCCCATATCTTTCGAGTGGGGTCAAATGTTATTATTTTCTGGACCAATGGACTGCTCAGCATGTCGCTTGTTATCTCCATAATGGGAAATATAATTTTTTTTTAAATTGTGACTGGCTTTTCTATGCGTATGAGAGATTTATCATACTCTCACAAAAAATTGTCTAGTTTGGTCAAAAAGCCTGAATGGATGCATGAATTGCGTGCCATGCTAAATGTGACATTGTTTTTCAGAAGACACATGTCAGCCAAGTTCCATTCTGTCAGTTTAAGCAAAAAAGTCAGTACCCATCGGAAAATAAGTTGCCCCACCTTCGAATAATTTGTTTGCTTTATTAGTAAAGTTTTTCTATATAAGCATTGATTTGTCAACTACGGCAAGTCCTAGAAGGATAGGCTTGCCATGTGCGCATGTTATGGGTGCTCATTAAATCCTATTCTTTCCCAAGATGGGACGGTGAATAACCTTCTTTAATTGTTCTTTGTTAATTTCATACTCCCTGGAATAGAGAAGAGACAAGAGAACTTCATTAGTTTGTTATTATTTCATAATTTTGTGAAATTATTCGTCTCATTAATTTTATTTGTGCGTTAAATTTGGGCATTTCGCTATAATTTGCTTAAGCCAACTTGCGTCATAGTCAGCAATTGCCTAAAAAGATATCGCATCCCGTTGAGAGTAAAAGCAATTTCTTCTACAAGACGAGGGGATTTGTATGCGAGTGGCACCATATGACCTGTGTGATGTTTACCGAAATTTTTTTTCCCAAAATAGAAGGATCGGACTTCGTTGACATGTGGTTTTAACATTGTACAAGGCAACCGGTACTGAACCTATTGAGTAGTTAGTTAAACGAACGGGTCATTTGGCTCCATGATTATTGTATTTGCTTGCATTAAACTATTTTCTGTAAGAGAACATGGCATTATAGACGCCATTGGTGTGATAACGGGTAAGATGATGGACGGAAGCAGCATGCAAGATTTACAAGAAATAATCTTTAAAACAGGAAGTGAAAGGCAATCTATTGCCGCAAATTAATATTTGATATCGAGTTCGTAAATTTTATGTTTTTTATTTTTTAATTTCAAACCCCAAACTACTAACAAATCACCCGACGGTAGTTGTTTGAACCCTATTCTTACTCCTAGTGGACTGTTTCAAAGTGAAAACTTTATCAAAAATTCTCCAAATTCGGGTGAGAAAAAATCTGCGTAGAGGTATTGAAAAAAACAGATACCACCTTTAGATGTTCTCTGTAGTGAAACCATGATTATAAATAAGTTACGACGATTGCGTTTATGATTAATAGATTTTTATTTAAAAAAAAAGGTTTTGATACTGTGACTACATGTCTTGGTAAATGACTTTAGAACTGGGGCGTTTCATTATTGACAGTCTGTAGTAACTAGTATTCATACTGTTCTGCAAATTTAGCGGAAGGCGACCGAATTTTAATTTTTATTATACACCAAGAAAGTCGCCGCATTATAGTAGGTAGTATTATTAAACGAAAGTACGGACTAGGGATGCCAATCGGGATTGATATTTAGAAATCCCGGGATATGGATTTCAAAATCCCGAATTTCGGGATCCAAAAATTCCGAAATATCCCGGGATTTCGGGATTTTCTCCTAATAAAAAAAGCTAAAAACAATTGTTTTATTAAAAATTTCATTAATTTTTGATCTTTATCACAATATACATGTTATAAAATAAAAAAACACAGAAGAAAAAGTAACAAAAATAAAAATAATTCATCTGGTTATCCATACATACATATATGTATAAACACATTAGTGAAAAAACAAATACCTAACATTTTAAGAACACTATTTATATGCAGAATATATGTAACTATTCACCTCTAACACTTCGTGATTCAATCAAATCTATTTATTTAGAAAGTTGATTGACTAAACCATCAGCTGTATTAACAGATTTTATTGGACTTCGAGGGCAACGTTTAACCTTTTAACAATGGAAGTTCGGTTCTTATTCAGTTCGATGTCGAGTGATATAGAATATTCACTTAATGTAATATTAAATAAAAAAACAATGCCGTAGACTAAATTTTTTTCTTACTTTATAAAGTGTATATGTATGAATTTACAATCCCGAAAATTCCAGGGATAAGTTTTAAAAATTGTAATTCGGGATTTCCCGATTGGCATCTCTAGTACGGAAGTCAAACCCCGACTCGAATATGTAAAACAAAACGAAATATGAAAAATATATTTTAACTGGGTGCCCTGGTAGTTTAGTGGGTAGTGTGCTACACTATTAGCGTGAGGGTCGTGGGTTCGATTCCCACCAGAGACTCTGGTCTGTGACACTGCACCGAGCACATGGTCAAGTTACTCCGCTCGTATATAATATAAAATATATTTGTAATTGTATTGTAATTAATAAATAAATATTTTTATCTGGAGGAAGTCGCCCTCTCCCAGCAATCTTCTGGCAAAAACTTACAAACGTAAATAAGGTTTCTCAAATCTGTCGGTCCCACCAGTCATAGATACAATTAACACACACCATATGGATGATGTGGAAAGCTAGGTTGTAATCCTAACTAAATGGTTGTAATGAACAATTAAAGCAAGTTAGTAAGCAACATCCAACACGCACATCTTTCGCAGCTATACTGCAATACTGCGCAAGTTTGTTGTAAAGATTAAAATCAAAAACATAAGCTTATCTTGTACTATTTTTTCAGAACATCTTCCGATCTTTGTTAAAACTTTACCTTAATTATTCAGTGGTATAGGCTCTAAATATACTGCCTTTCATACCACTGTCATCGTGGTGCCCTCAATTTGTAACTAAAGCATGACTTAAAATAAAAACAACAACAACAACAATAAAAGAACTAAACTATCATCACTCAAACTATTATTTGGCTTTCCGCGGTATCGGTTTAAGTCGCTCAACTCCAGCAGTCAATGACCGTTTAGGCAGTTAGTTCAGCAGCAGAAGATACATATTTCAGTTAAAATGAGTTCAATGCATTCTTATTGTCAATATTATGTTGCTTGTTCTGTTGATGTTCTGTTCCTCTTGTCTGACGTTATTACGTATTTGTGTTTCTGGTATGGCTCTTGAAAGGTGACGGTGGTGTTGCTGGTGGTGGTGGTGGTGGTGGTGTGTTCCATAATCGCCGTCTGTCAGCCAGTAAAAGTATACGTAAATATTTGTATTTGACTTTTCTTTCACTTCGAAAAAATTTATTTCATATTTATTTTTAATGTTTGTTTTTAGCGGTTTCGTGGTATTTTTTTTTTTATTTTCATTTTATTCTACTTCGTGCTTTTTTTATTTATCTTTTATGACTGACATGACATCTCAATACCTGCTTGTCCAATGTCTTTATACGATGGACGCATACATTGTTGCATATTGAAGCGAGCGTTGCAAGTATCTTAATCCAACAGGTGAAGCATAAAGTCTTAAACGATTTTGTAAATAAAATATACGTATTTATTCTCGTCTGTAATATTTTGTATTGCTGTATGGATACGACTGCAGTGTTTGGTTATAAATTTGAAATTGTTAATGGCTTTGATCGATTATCTATCTACCTAATGTCTCATTGTTGTTTACCTCAATCCATTGTAATTGTTGTTGTTATCATTTTTAAGTCTTACTTTTGAACATAGAAGATTAGGAACAAGGTTCTTTGCAAGAATAGCCATGCTGTTGTGGACTTTTAAAGCATGTATGTGTACATTTCAATTGATATTGAGTCGATTTAAAGAAAAAAAATGTCAAAATAATTGTTGCATTTGAGTATTTTTTACAAAACTTCTTATTAAAGTTACATTTTGTTGCACATCGTTTATGCAGTCTATTCTTTAAAGCATCTCAAGTTTAGAATGTAATTTTTCTAAGGGGATTTTAACACAAAGTTTTCAGTCTTTGAAACTAAACTCTATGTTGACTTTACGCATTGTTTTAACATAAATATCAATCCAGATAATCATTTTGTTCTATTTGGATCGCCAGGTATCTCTCATATAAACCCGAATCTCTATCGGAAAACAGAATTTTAAAGGCTGTTTTACATAATTGGTCATTACAACCCTTCAGTCAGGATTACGGCCTAGCTTCTCACACCACTCAATTTGTGTCTGTTAATTTTATACATGAGTGGTGGGAGCAACAGTTTAAAGTCGACTCCGAACGACAGATATTTGAGAAACTTTTCATGGCAATTTAATTTTCTCTCAGAGTTTTTGTCAGAAATCTGCAGAGAGTTTTCAAGTTTCGTTTTGATGTCTGACCTGGGGATTGAACCTAGGCCTCACGTCTAATAAGCCAACACACTACCTACTAGACCACGGCGATTTCAGAATAGACCAGAATATTTGCAGTAAATTTTTTTTATCAGCTTTTAATAAGGGACTGCATTGCACGTATTTATTTAGCAGTCGCATAAAAGTTTTAGTATGTAAACATATGTATATGGTACGCTAGCACTAAATATTTTGACTAGTAGTACAGTTTGTTTTTTTGTGTATTATACGTCACCTTCCCTTTATATCGGAATGATAGCATTTATTTGTTAGACGCAAAGCCTACAATAAGCCAATAACAATAAAAACAAACAAAGAAAACGTTTGCAAAATTGTGCAAAAGATTTGAGCAAAAACAAATATTTGTAGGAAAATTAAAAAATTTTTAAAAACATTCTTTACGTAACGATTTTAATTTTTTTTTGGAAGATAAGAAAATGAAGTTAAGAAACATTACTACGCATTAAAGTATTTGCCAAGAAAAAGAAAACAAAAAATAAAACAAAAATAATAAAAAATTTCAATTTCTCTGCTTGCAATGTCTAAGGGGATCTACGGACTACAGTCCTAGACAATCGTTTAACCGCACTTACATATGTTTTTATATTTTTATTTGTATTATTAAGCCTAGCATAGCCATTAAAATTATTAGTCTAACGGTATTTTAATAGTTTATGAGCATTTATTTGTAAACTTGTTGCTGTTTTTAGTAAGACATTCATTTGGCCGCAGTAGTCAAAAAGCTCATTAATTTGTGAAATTCAACATTCAAATAAGCGTTTGACTAACTGTTCCGTTTTGAATTCTTTCATATTCTAATAGAAAATTTACTGCATCAATAATACGTTCTGAAAGAGCGTTAAGAAATTACGGAAACCTTCAAAAAAGGAACGGAAGAAAGGTCAGATACGACATGAGGTCAGTAAGAATCGTTTGTCAAGTCGAGAAATAGAGACGAAAAATGCGTTGATTTTCTGGTCACTACGATATATGTATATAGTCCGTGTTTTCCTAATAATGCTACACGTCGATTAAATGGAAAAAAACTATGTCTAATTTTCGCAGTGTATGTGTCCCTAATTCGCCAATCACTTTTCGAATGTTCATTTCCAGGTCTTCAATGGTGTCTGGTTTGTCAATTTTCAAATTTTCTTCTCCATTCTGTTGAAGCCAAATGTGAACAACATTAATGCCAGTTAATTGGGATACGAAATAATTTCTAATCATGTTCGTATACCATTCACCATTGACATCAAAATTCTGACTCTCATCGTTTTTGAAAACATGTGGACCAATGGCTCCGCCAGTCCGTAAAGCGCACCAAACAATATTTTTCTGTAAGAATGTTGGAAAAAAACCTCTGCTTTTTTTGCTTACTTACGTTACCTTCCACCAAAAATGGTCTTCATAGGAGAAAAAAACTTTTAATGAAGATTCATCAAACTGATGGCACCTTCTGTGGTCAACTGGTACTAATTAACGTACAAGTTGCACATTGAAAACTTTAAATCCAAGATCCTTTAATAAAATCGTTGATACAGTTGAAGGACACAAATCCCAGTTACTGAAATCGCCTACGAATTAATTGATTTGGATCTTCTGCAATGCTTCCCTGTGTAGTGGCTGCAGGCTCTACAGTGCACATTGTTTCGCGTCTTAGGGGATGTGCACTGCAGTGAGAGTAAACGCACACGATCTATTGTTATTCGAATTAGGCTATGTTTTACAAAAAAGGAACGAGAGGCGCGATAGGTTTGGTGAGCAGGACTATCATATTAATAAAAAAAATTTTAACAATTTGCAAGCTTTGCATGTTTATCCATAAAAAACGTGACTATCACTTGGCCGTGGTTCAACACTTGGCTCAGACAAAACGAAATATAAAAAATATTTCTTCGACGACTTCCTCTCAGCAGATTTCTTTTAAAAACTCTGAAAGTACAATAAAATCGCCATGAAAAGTTTTTCAAATCTGTAGTTCTTGCCTCTCATGAGTGTTATGAGAAGCTAGGTTGTTGTCCTGACTAAAGTGTTGTAATGAACATTCACGTAATAAGTAAATAAACGAATTATTTTGATTAATAAAAATCCAAATTAAAACAAAACATAAATGCAATCAAATGAACATCTTTGACTATACATTCTAAACTCTCTGTGTAGATATGTATGTCATGAATTGGATTGCTATTCCTTGATCACCATATTGTTTTTCCTAAAATAAGATTGATTTCTTTCCATTCTTTTTTATTCTGTTGACTGAAATATTGATTGATTTCTTAATTTGTTTTTTATTCTTAAAAGAAAACAAACAACAAACAAATGTTTTTATTTTCCTTTTTTGCAAAAATTAAGATTTATTTTATGAAATGCAAATTTATCTTCGGTTACTTTTGGATTTTTGTTTTTTTCGAAAGAACAAAAGATTTAAACAACCTCCCTAAAGAATTCCCAAAGAAGAAAGAAAAAGAAAAATAAAATAAAATTTCCAAGCTCAATTAATTTCTATTGTCCGAGGATAATAATAGAAAATATTTTTAAAAGCAACCATTCTTTGCCTCATACACTTATTGTCGTAAACGTTTCATGCAGAATAATAATGAAACTCATTTGTAATAGGATATGGCAGCATGAAGAAATTTGAAACTCCTAAAGGATAACTGCGTACCTTTTTTTCCTTTTTTTTGTTTTCTTTTTTTAAATACAACATTTTCTTAAGAAGAAAGCGTATAGAGATTGAAACTTGGGAAATTTAAAAACCAACTCCTACAGTCATAAATAAATATGTTAGGGAGCAACAACATGTGTGTGTCAGCGTGTACAAAAAAAAAAGATTTTAAACAACAGTAATGTATGCAGGAGGAATATAAGATCGATACTACATATTACGTATTTCATTACATCGCATTCTAGAAATATACCTTCTATTTTTACCATGAATTAAAAGTATTGATCCCAACATACATAAAACTCAAGCCAATAATAGCTGCCGCACTAGCACCCAATATCATATTGTAATCGGTTCGTAATCGGACCTATGCCTTATCCTGATAATTGTCACCGTGTAGGATATTAGTGTAGAGTACTGCAACGAAGCGTTTTATTGTACATCAACCTATGTAAGGTCTACCTATAATATCTCCTCCAAATAAAACAACAGGATGCTGTTCGACATCAACAAAGATAATTCCCTGCCCAGCTTCTGATCTGTACCCATGTGTGTCCTTCCTGAGTGCGTTATTGCCTCAAAATTTACAGTTATATTATATACAGTTATATTTATAATGATACATTTTCGTAAAAACAAAATTTAAGTCTTGGGTTCAAGACGAGCATATAGTGTCCTTGAGCATAAAGTGGCCTGTCACGACCTCGTTTCTAATCTCAGGATATTCCTAGATAGTTTGATGGATGACTCAAATCTCTTCGTATTATAATTTTCCAACAAAAGTTTCAATTTTCTCAAGAGTCTTTTTCTCTATTCGTCATCTTCAACGATATATTTATTCTATACAGCTACACATACAGAGTTAGGCCCCATCAGCGGAGTGGAAGCTCTCCTCCTCGCAAGCTCATTTACTTACTAACTACCGCTAATTCCCACATCACGAGGGTAACCCTACTTCCCGTGCTTAGCTGACAAACAGTACCATGATATTTATCCTCAGTCCTGAGCTCGTTAAACTGTCTTACTGTGTCTTCCTTCGTACTCTCTGCCCGAGCTGAATTAACCATATTTTCCGATGGCTTAGACTTCTGCTTAAAACATGTGCTCATTTCTCTCTCGAACAGAAAACCCTACTTCCGACTTAATGTTCGTGCTCGAATATCACTAAATTATATATTCTTTAGATTCCTCCATTCACTCTTGTTACAAAGAGTCCTTGTGAAGCGCTTTCCAAAATCATAACATCAACTGATTCTGTCTAGAGGGCAGTTAAAGAGTTAGCTACACGATCCATTAGGTTACGAATTACCCGAATGAATTTCTTGTTAGACTTATCTCCCTTTATCCTATCCATAGTCTCTAAATCTCTGGTTTTCACTACCATATGCTAAGGAATTTAGGAAAGGGCGAAACAAATAGTATCCCACAAACTTCACTCATTTGTAGAAAAAGGATGGAATAATGAACTCTAGTGTAGGGAACCTAGACAGATCAGACCCGATATGAATATATATACAGAACAAAATTTGCGTAAAACCAAATATAGCGGGGTACTGGCCTCTGTTCGTACATTCCCAAAACATTCCCACAACAACTTCTGCAGAAGCTTTATTGACGACAAAGAAGAGGAGCAAACACAATATCTTCACTAACATTGTCCGGTATTTCGGAATCTGAGAAGAAGGAGTCTTAGCCATCCCGAATTTGTCGACTGAACCTGTGTAGCGAAAGATGATTTGGTAAAATACACACCTTCAAACAACTATACACAGTTACTACATTATACATACGGTTTAAAAATTTCAGAAATTTTTTAACTAATCCGTTTTCGTTATAAATCTTTATAGTTTCCTTGATGTTAAGACGGTCTTTTGCATTGGTTAAAAAATTTCCGAAATTGAACCGAATTGTGGCCCTGCACGGGCCCACAAAAGTATGGATCCGATTTACAAATTTCACAAATTTCTGAACCAATGCAAAAGACCGCCTTAAAATCGAAGAAAGATGTCAGGCAATTATAAATATTTTCAACGAAAACGGATTGGTTAAAAAATTTCTGAAATTTGTTATCCGTATGTATAATTTTGTGGCTGAGTGTAATAGGATTTGGATTGAATCCACTTCTTCATAAAATTATCAGAATGGCTGAAAGATCACAGTCAAAAGTTGTAATTGCATTTCTGTATTGCTAATGTCGGTGTTACCACGAGACATTATAGGACCCAATATGCTATGCTCTTCGAGACTGCTGCCAATTTAACCTAATCTAACATATCAGAAAGAAGGAATTTCTTGTCTCACGAATTTAATGAAGTGGTCGCAGTAGTTTATTGGCTTACTAGATGAGAGCCCGGAGTTCATACCTTGCCTCAAATTTTTCGATCAAAGCGAAATATAAAAAGATATTTCCTCTCACAGTCTTCTGGGAAAAAACTCTGAGAATAAAACAAATGATAAGGTTCTCAAAAATCTGTCTTTCGGAGTCGACTTTAAACTGTAGGTACCGCTACCCGTTCATAAAATTAATACATATTACATGAGTAGTGTTAGGAACTAGGTTGTTATCCTGACTAAAGGGTTGTAGTGATCAATTAAGTAAGTAGGAATTTTAGATAGAAAAGCATTTGTTCGCTTTGGAATAAATTTTAGTTTGAGGCATAGAGGCACATACAGCCAAAACCATACCGCACTAACCGCAAACATTTGATGTTAAATATCTTAACTGAATAATTTATTTATTATTTTGAATGATACTTTTATTTATTTATTTTTAATAACAATTATATTGCATTGGGTACTTTTTTTTGAACATCCCTTATCTAAAATCTATTTTGCTATGTAGGCTTGTAACGCCAATTAAGGTCTTATCATGCGTAAGCATTTGGATGATTTTTTTTAATATTTTCGGAGTCTACAATTTCCCATGCTTTGCTCGAATACCTTCAATAAGTAGGGGAGAGTTTTAAAGAATCTTTATTAGAAATGAAGACAAGCATTACAAAAGACAGTGTGTATCCGAGCGTAACCAGGCATCAAATGATGAGCAAGAAAGGAAGAAATTTTCAAAGAAAGAAACAAGCAGGTAAAACTGAAATGTTTTTGGAAAAAAAAAATAATGAAAGAAAAGATCGTTTTGAATTTTTAAGAGCAATAAAACTCTTCATTAATCTATTACAATATGGAGAGCATAAACTGCAAGCAACGGGGACTCTTTCTAAATGAGTATGATCTTGAGTTATGCTCATACAAAGTGAGTACAATTTAGTGTGGAACAGTATTTTCAAAACAATCTTGTACTTAAAGTATCTGCTGCAAACGTTCAGTTTGTTTAGAGAAGTTGTAGGTAGCGGACGTGTTTTAACGACAAAAGTTGTAAAAAAAATTAAATAAAAAAGCGAAGAAAAGAAAAGCAAACAATTTTTAAAGAAATTAAGATAGAAAAGAAAATATTCTTTTGATATACTCGTACAATAAATTGTGAAACGTTGTTTGTCAGAAAGTAAGAAAAAAAATTTAAAAAAAAAACAAAGAAAGTCTGTGTTGTGTAAATAAATCACAGAAGAATTACTAAAGAAAACAGAACAAACCTAAGAATACTCATACAATTGTTGTTGGTGTTTTTTTTTTAAATACGTTTTGTAAATAATAATTGTAATATAAAATCCATAATGGAAAGCTTAACGCGCTCATTAAATTACGAACTACCACATGATATACATTTCGATAAATACGCGCAACATATTTTAGAAAACAGTCATACACCTAATTTAGCCGATACTACCACCATAGCGTTGGCCTCCTCACCCAGCATAACTACACTGGATTCATCAGCTACTCACCATACAACAACAAGTGAATTTCTTAAGAAATTGGGTGCAACATTTATACATTCCATACAATTGCAATCGTTGCATAAAGCAAATCCATTGGACACTTCATTACCCTCATTGCCAGCCGTTTCCTCAGCCTCAGCGAATATGGATATGAATTTAGAATTTGCACCACATAAACTGGTAATGGATTCACGCAGCTATAACACTGCCATGGATGAACTACAAAAACAATTGGATTACGACAAATTTATGAATGAAGTATGGATTGGTGTTGTCCTAACACTGATCCTAATCTCAATGATATTCTGCTTCTGTTCCTGTTTCTTGTATCATCAATTTCGCATGTGGAAAAGGAATTGTAAGTATTTTTGTGAAAGTGTAAAGTGTTTGAAGATCAATTGTTGTTGTTATGCTTTTTCAAAATAATTGAAAATAATTTGTTTTTAAGGAAATAGAAATTCGTGTGAAAGTTAAAAAAAATTTCTTAAGTATGATTCAACAAATTTCGGTCAAACAGATTAGAAATTACTCATGTTACTCAATGTTGGTTTTAGAAAAAATAATAAAATTCTAATTAAAATTTTTGGCATAAAGAAAAGTAATCTCCTTATGCATTAAATGCTAGAAACATTTATAAAAACTTGGATTTCAAGAATTTTGAAATCACAAAAAAAAAATTAATTTAAATTTTGTGGAAATTCAATTCAAAAAAACCGCTTTTGGTTTTAAATATTGATAAAGTGTACCCCTTTCTAACGCATAATTCGTAGAACATAAGTTCGGGAACAATATTTTGAAAAAAAGTTTGTTTTTTGAAATACTGACCTTTTTTCTTTTAAAAATTGACAAGAGCATTTTAATACGAAATTGAATTCTTATTCATGTTTGCTAATATTTAATGAAAATTTTTTTTAACAATCCACAAATTTCTTTGAATGGAATAACTGTTATTGAAATTGATTTAATCAATTAATTGATTGTATCATTAATGATACAGCTGTGTTAGCTTTGCTTTTGAAGATTGTGAACTAAATTTTTCAATTCTAAAATATTTCTGATGTGCCTGAGGTTTAACCTGTAAATTTTAATGGGGTTTCCTTTGAATTCAATTTGTTTTTTAAATTAATTTAAATTATCTTTGACGTGAATTAAACTTCTGCTATATGTTCTTGTAAATATCAAGTGTTATTTTTCTTAAGATTAAACGACAACACTGTTAGGCTAAAGTGCTGACGATTTAAATGAAGAGATTTCTTTACATATACGCAGGAAGTCGATATTATGTTTAAGCAATCATATGGAAACGGTAGTTTAATAAGTAGGATACTAATCTATGAGTACAGGAGTTATAGGTTCATTTCAGACCAGAGTCTTTAATATGTTACACTTCACTAAAATTTTTAAATTACAAATAACTTAATATGTTTTGACGTTTACTAACTTCACTTTCAATATCCTCCTCCTATAACTTACATACATACATATATACATACATAATTGGCCATTACAACCCTTCAGTCAGGTTTACGGCCTAGCTTCTTACACCACTCATGTTGTGTGCGTTAATTTTAGGCATGAGTAGCGGGACCTACAATTTAAAGTCGACACCGAAAGACAGACTTTTGAGAAACTTTTCATGGCAATTTTTATTTACTCTCAGAGTTTTTGCCAGAAATCTGCTGAGAGGAAGTCGCCGAAGAAATACTTTTTTGTATTTCGTTTTGATGTCTGATCTGGGGTTTGAACCCTGGCTTTACGTCTAATAAGCCAACACACTACCTACTAGACTACAGCGACTTCATCCTCCTACAACTTACCTTCCGGTATTACAAAGCAATACTATGATAAGTAGAAAGTATTACGCCTGAGTATTACGTACAGTCATACATAATTGGTTATAACAACCCTTCAGTCAGGATTACGATGTAGCTTCTCACACCAGCTATGTTGTGTGTAAATTTAATACATGAGTGGCAGAACTTGACTTGAACAACAGATTTTTGAAAAAATTTCGTGGCAATTATATTTTTTTCTAAGGTTTCTGCCAGAAATCTGCCAAAAATCAGTCGCCTAAGAAATATTTTCTCATATTTCGTTTTGTTGGAGATGTCTGAACTGGGACTTGAACCGTGGCCTCATGTCTAATAAACCCACACACCACCTACTAGACTACGACAACTTCGTGAGTATTTCAGTTAAGAAAAAAAAGTCAACGACCTCCTGTTAGCCCAGTGAGTAGTATGGTAATCTTCGTATGTGATTAGCCAGAGACGAAGTCTAATAGATAGAGCATTGGATTATTAGACGCCAGCCTATTCATTAACCTCTGGCTTAGACATTTCGAACGACTAATGAAGTATGAAAACAAATACTTATTTTAGGGACTTCCTTTCAGCAGCCTTCTGGCAAAAACTCTGAGCGTAAATAAAATTGACATTAAAAGTTTGTCAAAAATCTATCGGGCAGAGCCGACTGTAAACTATAGGTCCCGCCACTCATGTATAATAAACTAGCACACACAACATGGATGGAACACGAGAAACTTGGTCGTAATATTGACCATGTGAAGTCGCCGTAGTCTAGTAGGTAGCGTATTAGCTTATTAGACGTAAAGCACGAGTTCGTATACCGTTCGAAATATGAAAAAAAAATTTTTCTTCGGCGACTTCCTCCCAGCAGATTTCTGGCAAAAAATCTGAGAGTAAATAAAATTGCCATGAAAAAGTTTCTCAAAAATCTGTCGTTCAGAGTCGACTTTAAACTGTTTGTACCGCCACTCACGTATAAAATTGACGCACACAACATGAGTGGTGTGAGCAACTAGGCCGTAATCCTGACTGAAGGTTTGTAATGGCCAATTATGTATGTATGTATGTTGTAATGACCAATTCAGTAAGTAAGTGGTCTGGGTCTCTGGTGTGTTACACTTTTCAAAATTAATAAAGAAAATATATAACAGATTTAAATAAAAACAGATTTAATAACAAACGCTGCCTGCACTCTTTTATTCCCATGCTTTTACTCCTATTCGCATTCCTAGTTTACCGAGCATCAATGCAGGAAAACAAGGTTAATTTCACATGTTGCACTTGGCGTTTAAGAGTAAATAAAAAAATATAAATCGCCATGTGATGTTGGCATTCTTGTGAATGCCGCTTTATCGACCTTCTTGAGTGCTTACCTTTACAGTGTTGATAATTTCACAGTGTAGTGCACAGGCACTAGAGTTTTCACAGATCGAATTCGATTTTCTTTCTTTTCTAGTCTCTAACGATCATCAAATCACTGGAAGAAATTCAGTCTAAATTGTTTTTTTTTATTTTTTTTTGTGATTGCATACCATAAAAATTTAAGATTTAAAAAAATAAATGCAACAGTGTTAGCATTAGAAACGTTGAAATAATAACAAAATGTGATAAAAAAAAAATTAATAAAATATGGTTATGTATGGCTTGTGATTTCTTAATTTTTTAATTAAAATTCTTGAAGCGTTTACTTTGTTATAATAAAAGTTTCACAAATTTACCGTATGCGTTTTAATTCGCTTCAAAAATACCTTTTTCTTTTTAAAAATAAAACAAAAAATTATTGGCCATTTGCCATTATAGACGGAAGTTATATTGTAAAAATAAATGATAATTGTTTTGATTTTGTTAAGTAAATAAAAAAAAGAGACAAAATTCTGATAATAATTGTTGGAAACAAAACAAAATAAAACAAAACAAATCGTCATTAATTCGCAAAATTATGTAAACAAACAGAAAAAATCAAGGGTACGAAGATTCTAAAAACAGCACAATGCCTCAAATAATATAAATAATCGGAGCTGATAACATCGATTTTTTCCAGTTCAAGTCTCTCATTTGAAAAATCCCGCAAAAGTGATAAGGAACGACGAATCTAAGAAAAACTCAATTAATTGTTGAGTTTTTTTTTTCAAAAAAAATTGTTTAATTTAAAATTAACTCATTAATTAAACAAATTAATGATGTGTAATAATATACTGATTAAAAAAAAAAAAAACAAAATATTATTTATGTGGTATTAGTAAACAAATTAAAGGCAATCAAACACTATTATATGATTACCCACAATGTATTATACAGAGTCTTACAAAAGTTTACGTAGTGCTTCACAACCATTTTTCAATTTTTGATAGAAGTTTAGCAGAGAACTCATTTATATGTATATCCAGAGGCTACCAATGGGACGCTTGAGGATTACACTTATGGCTTAATGATGAGCGACAGGGTTGCATAGGTTAGGTCAGGTTAGGTCGAAGTGGTAGCTCTGATATCAAAGAGCTCACCATAACGGCTGGTTGTGATGCCACAGATGAACGCAGCCGCTGTACTGACCAAGTTCCACCAAAAACAGGGAAGAGGAAGAAGTTGGTCAGCGCAAGGGCTGCACATGAAAAACACGACTACCCTACGCTGGAAAACCAGCCAGGAAGTTTGATAAACGAAGCTATATGCTTGACATCAATAGGTGATAGCACCGTCAAGCTGATCAAAAATGAAGAGCCAAATGACTAATATCTGCACCTCGTAAGAGTGAACAACAGTCTCCTCTTCCTCAGCGGATCTTCATCCACGGCAGAAGTCGTTAAATGGGTGCCGCATCCTTTCAGCGTGTCTATACAGAACACAATGACCTGTAAGTATGGCCACTGTAATTGAGATGATGCCACGACCTAGTCCAAGTAACTGGTTGGCACGCCTTCTATCCATCAGGGGCCAGGTGAGTCTGGCGGTAGAGCAGGAATCCCCCTTGACACAAGTTGACTGAAAAGGATTCCGGAAGGAGTGCACCAGCTATGCCGAGATCATCGGCCCTGCAGTTTTCAGGAATGTTACTGTGTCCGGGGACCCAGACCAGTGAGACGCTAACATACATACAAAAATACATACTTGGTCATTACAACCCTTCAGTCAGGATTACGACCTAGTTTCTCACACCACTTATGTTGTGTGTGTTAATTTTATACATGAGTGGCGGGACCTACAGTTTAAAATCGACTCCGAACGACAGATTTTTGAGAAATTTTTTATTTTAATTTTATTTACTCTCAGAGTTTTTGCCAGAAATCTGTTGAGAGGAAGCCGCCGAAGAAATACTTTCTGTATTTTATTTTGATGTCTGGCCTGGGGCTCGAACCCTGGCTTTTCGTCTAATAAGCCAACACACTACCTACTAGACCACGGCCACTTTAGTGAGACACTAAAGCGCCCAGAAAGAAGACCGAGACAGCGGCGACATACCCTAACGATCCTGGACTTATTCACATCACCCGGCAGAGATCTTATTGCGGCCTGGCTGTCAGAGAAAATGGAAACGCGGATGAAAGGAGCACCACATTTACTCTTACATGGTAGCATATTTATTGAACTTCTTATAGGCTGCTTGACAACTGCAGTGTTTTCCAAGCAGAAGTTGTGACAATTTTGAAACCGAAGCGAAATTTTCACTGAATTCTCTTTATTTATTCGGATAACTAGGCTGCGATAAAGTTGAACCATTCAAAGGGAACTCTTATATAGTTTTCGGGACACAGGGATATCGTTGGATATTGCATTAATGATAAGCTGGTCACAATCGGAGCTCTTAATCTGTGACATATTAAAAGTATTCGGTATTCCGATTGTATCAGTTAACTTGGATATTATCCGCACGTTGGCAGCAAAAGTGTCCATCCAAAATTTGCTAGACTCTGCTGGAGACGTATGAAAAAGAAGAGGCTGACTCACTTCTGTTCTTCAATCACATTTCCATTCACTGTACTTTTGGCAGGTATGCCGAAAGCCTTGGTATTACGGCAAATGTCTTCTGCAGAAGCTGTGGATCAGAACCCTTCTCTTGTCATAAAGAGACAGAGGTTTTCGATCTTTCACTTTTTGGCACCTTTGACAGAGCTCTCTAATATAACGACTGTTTATTTTGGACTCGTTTTAGTTTTCCGTAGGGAATGTTTAACCCACAGGTAGATTTGATTAAGATAGCACAATGGGCCTTAAAGTGGTATCCGTTCAACTGAGCTAACCTACATAAAATAGAATTTACGTTCCTATGTAAATACTAATCTCTTCCAAAATGTTGGATAATTAATGTGAACGTCTGCGCATATTAAAGGAACTTACGAATGTTCACTGTTCCGAGTTGGATATTTCTTCTTGCAACTTGGATCCTGTATAATATCTGATCAGAAACAATTATTCTCAGGTTAGCTTTAATTTTCCGATCTGCTTCTATTAATTTAGGACCATTTTCTTTGATATTTTTTATAACTGTTGGCGTATTTGATGTTCATATAGAACATTGCAGTCATTCCTTAATTTAATGAAGGCTTTCAAATTGGTTCAAAACTATCTCAAAGTTATTAATCGGATTAGTTTCGTTCCTATGGTTTTGTTCCATAAGGTTCGTGATTTACAAGAGAATCGAACTTTTTTTTCCACTATGGTTTCCAAAGTTGAGCCTGATCGTACCAATATATCTTCAATTTCGTTGCCTAAACGCCGCAATGACCTGGTACCCAGCATAATTTTATCTGACATAAGATCGCTTAACATTCTTTTGCACTCTCAGACCAGCTGTTACCAAAAATCACTCATTTCCACAAATTTTTAAATGTTTTTTAAGATAGTTTTTAATAGAATAAAGTGATTATAATATTATTTTCAAAGAGCATAGCTTGATAGTTTTATGAAGGTGTGGGTTCTATCCAATTCACCTTTGGCTAGACTCAATAAAAAAAAAATGGGTGTCCCAAGTACCGGACAATGCTGAGGGGATGTTTCTTGGTCACATTTTGTTCCTTGTTATTACAGCTTCTGCAGATGTGGTTGTGATGTATTATCAGCTTCCGATAAAACTGGATGGACTCTGGACATCTGGTTTAACGCAAAAGAAAGCAGGCTACCAGACATATTACATTTTCACGTCATCTACAAACAATTTGTAATCAAAGTTTCTCAAGAACCATAATATAACAAACTAATGCTTCTGCAAAACTGATTATATTGCCATTAGTCGTTTGCTTAATTCAGCACCGTAAAGTTTATAAATAAACGGGTGTTTCTAGTTTCTAATCTCATGCTGTAGTTATGAATAGTTCTCTGTTCTCTGGCGTATACATAACTGACCTTACCAAATATTTAATGCAAAAAATATGAATGATGATAAGCATTTAATAAAATAAAACAAATAAGAAACATACAAGCGACTATGTGGACCTTAATGGATTAATGATTAGTTGAATTAAAAATTATAAAAATTAAATAAAAATTCTCTTTATTCATGCAAAAGGGTGATGCAAAATTGCCTCAATAAACTTCTCGATACAGACAGACAGACAATACATTACTATTGTTGTAGACGTTGTAAAGAAAATTTGTCATTTGTCGCTTTGTAGCTTCAAAGCTTTTTATCTGTTCTCGAACTTGACAATGATTATTCAAAACTAAATTTATAGAAAACATTTAAACAAAATTAATTCCTCTTTAACGGAATTACATTGTCTAAATATGTATGTATGTATGTATGTATGTATTTATAGGATTAAAATATCGTATTGATATTTTATTTCCCTATAAATATGTATGTATGAATACAAATTTCTATTCATTTTTCAAGCCAAAAAATAATTCTTAATTTGTAAATAATTTCCTAAATTGATATGAAATTTTAAATGAAGAGACGTCACTCAAACAAACACTTAAAAATGGGCATACCGATAATGAATATGTACAGGTATTTTTAAGCTATTGTTTTGAATTATAATGAGCTTTATAAATATTCGTATGAAAATTAAGTCGTATACCTAAGAATTTAATAACACAATTTTTTTATTTTTATGAATTAAATTATAGGCCAATTAGCTTTTGTTTTGAACCTTAGCGCTTAATTTAAAGCATTCTAAAAAGAGTATTATCACTACAAAAAATACAAGAGAACTGGTTTATTTATGTAAATAAATTATAATTAATTAATTATATGTAAATAATTATATAACGACGTACGCCTTATCACATGTCAAGAGATTTTGAAAACATATACCAAATAATCAAAATAGTAAACAAACAACGCTGCCGCCGCAGTTGCCGCTGCCAACTGTAGGTAACAGCTGTGCAGCTTATTAAATGCCGGCAACAAAAGTAAATATTTTGTTTAAAGCAAATATTTAAACATTTTAAAAGATTTCGCCTTGATTTCATACAGAAATAATATAAGTAAACCTCTGCGCGTAATAAGACAGCTGTCAGATTGAATTTTTTTTAACAACAACAACAACAACAACTACAATAACAAACTTTTTCAAACATTTGTTTTAATGGCTATTTTCTTTTTCATCTTTCATTTTAGATCGCACTACCACGATGCCATCGAGTGAGGGCGAAGCTGTTAAATTCAACTTGGATGTGGAAGATCCTGTGCCTGAATATACTTTGGTATCTGGTTTGCCTTCTTACGAAGCCGCTTTAGAATTGTTGCATAAAACCCCTCAATCTTGTCTTATTGTGCATCCGTCTGTATTTGAAGTCTTCAATAAAAATGAAAAACTCTCCAACGATAGCAATATTGCAACAGAAAACACTGCCACCACACCCGGCGAAGTTTCTGAGCCACTGTTAACAGAAGACCTTAAATGCCTCCATTTGCCTTCTTACACTGAATCTCTTATACTTACAACACCGTCTACAGCTAGTCTGCCTAAAAATCACAGTTTGGCCAGTCTTTTGTCCTTGACACAATCGAAATCACTGCCTAAAGCGAAATCGTCTGCCTCGACAATAACAGCAACAACACCCACAAGTGATGCAGAGAAAATGTTTAAATCTTGAGTAAATTTTTCCTCTCAATTGAGCACATAAAAGAAAAATCTATTTTAAGATTTCTGTGTATTTCTTATTAACAAGACTGTGATAAAACCAAATATAAAGCAAAACAACATCAGGAAAGACCACTTGACCACAACTGAGGGGTTTTTCCTTAAGAGTGTATTTTTGTAGTTCTTTTTTTATTTTTCCTTAACTGTGATTAACTTCTAGATGTAGCGGTCTAAATAATTTATAAATAATTTTATGTAATACATATATACGTACATACATGCATATACATAGATATGTATGAATATAAATAATAATATATTGAAAGCATTTCATTAGATATACAAATAATATTGTAATGTTAACTAATTTTAAGTTATTTATACAATATCGTCATACCATATGAAAATTATAAAAAAATAAATAAATTATGCAAATAAAAAAATATAGAAAATATATTTCCATATACAAATATAATCAAATTGGATGTCTTTTATTTCCTTTAATTCATTTATGATGTTATATTATGGTGATGAGAAGCCTTTTCAGGTCCTCGGAGGCTAGTTAGTGTCATATTGTCTAAAATTGTGCTTTTCTGGTGAACGAACGTTGATACTTTCAGCAACCGAATACACACGAAACCATTTTTACCCTTATACTAGCGTTGACAGCGATTACGTCGATTTTACGAGATTTACCAGGTATACATACACACCAGAGATCAGCAATGAGTATTCGAAAAGATGAGTAGATTTGAATTATACTTATAATTTCTGATATTTATCCGCATTCATACTTATTTTAATATCATACTCTTACTACTCATATTCAAAGTTTGAAGTACTCATCGTACTCATACTTAACAATATGCATGATGTTGTTGACTTCGACTCTACTTTACTCAACACTTACAAGAATCAAAAAATAAGTAAGATTTGCGTACGAAGACTACAATATTCACTAAATGGTTGTGTGTTTGCTTTGCTTGCTATCTTTGTCTTTCTTCATTTTTGTAAATGCAACAACAACTGTAAATTTTGATGAATGATTCGAATCACTCGAATCATTTATGAGTATTATAAGTATTTTTCTAAATTTATGAATCTGAATGAGTAGGCTTATGAAACAAACATTGTTCGAATTTTATGAGTTTGATGTCAACGTTCTACTCATACACATTGCTACCTGCACTTATAAATCATTGGTGTAGTGAATACGAATCAATCAGAGTAGTTAAATTTCAATATTGTTGACTCACTCATACTCAAAATTTCATGAGTACTTATGAGCAGCGAAAAAACGAGTCACTGCTCATCTCTGATACATACATAATTGGCCATTGCAACCCATCAGTCAGGATTACGGCCTAGCTTCTCACACCACTCATGTTGTGTGTGTTAATTTTATACACGAGTGGCGGGACCTACAGTTTAAAGAAATCTGCTGAGAGGAAGTCGCCGAAGAAATATTTTTTGTATTTCGTTTTGAGGTCTAACCTGGGGTTTGAACCATGGGCTTAAGTCTATTAAGCCAACACATTACCTACTAGACTACGGCGGCTCTACCAGGCATACCAGTATGAAATAATCGCCTTTTTGTGCAAAATAAAATAATAATTTTTAATGGGAAATTGAAAAAAAAAACATATTATTCAAAATATTTATAATTTCTGGCTTAACATTTTTTCCAGCAGTCAGGCAATTTGTAGACTCCATGTGAATATAAGCGTTCATCTTTTGAAGCAAACCAATTACTTACTTATGTACTTCCTTTATTGCTCATTACAACCCTTTAGTCAGGATTACAATCTGATTTCTTACTTTATCCATTAGTGGTGGAACCTACAGTTAAACGTCGACTACTAACGCCAGATTTGAGAAACTTTTCATGGCAATTTTATTTTACTCTCTGAGTTTTTGCCAGAAGACTGCTGAGAGGAAATTGGTGAATGAAATAATTTTTCATATTTCGTTTTGTTCGAGATGTCTGAGACGGATGTTTTAGTTACCCAATTTTCGAAATACTGCTCAGCCAATGCAGGACCCATCGATCAAAACAAATAGTACTTAGAAAGAGCCAAGTCTGGTAAATACGGCCGATGGGATTGCTGCTCTCAGCCTAATGCTTTGATTGTATCCTGAAACGGTTTTGTTTTGTGTGCAGGTGCATTGTTATTTTGCAAAATTACCTTGACGTGCTTTGTGGTGCACTCTGGTCGTTTTTCGATTAATACATGGCTCAAATTAGTTATTTGTTGTCGGTAGCGATCTGTATTAACAGTTTCACCCAGTGTTGAAAAATTCAGTATTTTGGCACTTTTTTCAGTACTTTTTCATTTCAAAAATACCGCAGTACCTCCGCTACGCGTTCAGTACTTTTTTATTATTACATATTTTATGTCTTGGGCTTTTCAACTATTAATGCATTAGAAACATGTTCAACGTAATGCTAAAGGTAGAATTAGGCTTTAGCCCTGCTAACCAAACGTCCACGGAACGAACATTCGCTTTTAGAAACCGAAAAGCAATGAAAACGCTTGCCGATCCGTAATGTAATTTCGGTAAGCATTTGCATTGCTTTTCATATGCTAAAAACGAATGTATGTTACATTACGTTCCATCGAAATTGGACTAAACGGGGCTTTTACGTTTTATTACATTCCCAATCAGCTGTTCCTGTCTTGTATGTGAAGAACACGAATAAGTCTCTCAAAAAGTTTCTCGTTCGTAGTCGACTTTAAACTGTAGGTCCCGCCACTCATGTATAAAAGTAACACACACAAAATAAGTGGTGTAAGAAGTTAGGTCATAATCCTGATTGAAGGGTTATAATTATAATGACCATTATGTATGTATTGTTTTACAAAAGTACCATTTAATACAAAAAGTACTCTTTCAGTTAGAGTTCAGTACCATTTCAAAAATTCAGTTTTGCAACACTGGTTTCACCAGTTTTGTTGAGCTCGTTGTACACCACAGATTTCTCGTTCCACCAGACTCACAGCATGTCTTCCTGCCGAACAGATTTGGTTTTGTAGTCGAAATTTGTCATTTTTAACATTTAACGCAAAAGTTTGATTCACTGATTTGATGTGCCTTAATATGTTTGACGTATGTTATTGGAAGCACAAAAAGACATTAAACAAACAATAAATGATCACTTTAGCGACATTTGTATCTTCACGCCGTCCTCACACCGGTACACTTGTTATTACTTGCATGAATAGGGGTTAAACCTCTGTCATCAACGACTGACCACTAAGTGACCACTGTCAACAGTTATAATTTTCTTTAGAAATGTGATGAGTTTTCTTTTTATTTATTTTTTTTATTATTAGCTTATATATAACTTGTTTTGAATGTCTACTAGGTACCCATTGACTAAGACTATATGCCCTGTAAGTGGCCTATAGCACCCTTCGTATTCCAAGGTTCTTTAACAGCAAACACAGTGTTCCAGTGATCCTGAAATGCAAAATTCATTCTTGCCTGTAAATACAACAATTTAATTGCAGTCATTTGACTTATTGATATGTATAGTTTGTGGCATAATGTTCCTTGTCTGATATAAGTTCTTTCTTACGCGGAAAACATGCCTTTTATCTGCTTGTAAAGAAAAAATTCTGTCAGTTTTTTTTATATTTAATAAACTGTCCCCATAAATTCGAATAGTTTTTCTACTTGCACTGCATTGACTTTTTAATCATGCTATCCGTTCGATTATTCTGCTCGTAGAAATATTTTTCATTTATTTATTTATTCTTTCATGGTGAGATGCTAGGCCGTAATCCCCACTAAAGCGTTGTAATGATTAATTATGTAATTAAACTTAATAATCGTGCTATATATGCATGCAGTTTATTGCTAAAGTTCGTCAAACTGGTTTCATTGTTGATGCGCCAAGACGTGAGCGTATTCGTATAGTGCGTACATCCGAAAATATCGAAGCTGTGACTGAGAGTGTACGGGAGAATCCATCAATCAACATCAACTCGCCATCGTCCTCATTTCACGCACTAGTTAATGTCGATTTTTTCAAAAGAAATCATATCTTCGGATGAAGCTCATTTTCATCTTGGTGGGTACGTTAATAAGCAAAATCGACGTATTTGGGGCTCATGAAACCCATACGTGGTCTTGCAGAAGCCAATGTACTCATTACGAGTGACTGTTTGGTGCGGCTTATTCCTTTGGAAATGAGAACTGCGCAACCATTACGGTCAATGGAGACATCTATCGCACCTTGATAATCCATTTTTTGTACTCGCTTTTCATGGTTTTGGTGAGAATGAGGTTTGGTTTCAACAGGATGGTGCAACGTGCAATACATCACGGCCGTTTAATTAGCCGGATTAATTTGACACCGTTAGGCTATTTTCTTTGGGGCGCTCTTTAAGTAAAGTGTTATGCCGACAAACCAGAGACAATTGAGCTATTAAAGGCCAACATTCGTGATTCCATTGCTGAGATACGACCCCATACACTCTAAAAAGTGCACGAGAATTGGTCCGATCGAATGAAGTACTATGAGGCTAGACAAGGCAGTCATAAGAATAAAATAATATTCCATTTCGATTCGGAAAAATTGTACTTCACGAAAAAAAAAATCAAACCGTTTTTGTTTGATTGCATTTTTAAACTTAAACTTATATTTTGCCCACCCTATATATTACTTTTCGCAGGAGAGTTGCACGTATTAACTGTCTTTTTCTTTCCTATTATGGTTTCTTTATTCCTCTTGCAGAATTACACCCAGATAAACCAACTCGATTGTAATCGAATATTATCGAGAATTTGTGAATCACTCTTAAGCAAGAATTGACAGTCAAGAAATCTGTGCGTATTGGTGGGTTTATCAGTGATCTGGGATTAGGTGCTTTACTGCAACAAAACTCTCGTCTGATCCAAACGTCTATTGCCTATTGTATCTTCACGCCGTCCTCACACCGGTACACTTGTTATTACTTGCATGAATAGGGGTTAAACCTCTGTCATCAACGACTGACCACTAAGTGACCACTGTCAACAGTTATAATTTTCTTTAGAAATGTGATGAGTTTTCTTTTTATTTATTTTTTTTATTATTAGCTTATATATAACTTGTTTTGAATGTCTACTAGGTACCCATTGACTAAGACTATATGCCCTGTAAGTGGCCTATAGCACCCTTCGTATTCCAAGGTTCTTTAACAGCAAACACAGTGTTCCAGTGATCCTGAAATGCAAAATTCATTCTTGCCTGTAAATACAACAATTTAATTGCAGTCATTTGACTTATTGATATGTATAGTTTGTGGCATAATGTTCCTTGTCTGATATAAGTTCTTTCTTACGCGGAAAACATGCCTTTTATCTGCTTGTAAAGAAAAAATTCTGTCAGTTTTTTTTATATTTAATAAACTGTCCCCATAAATTCGAATAGTTTTTCTACTTGCACTGCATTGACTTTTTAATCATGCTATCCGTTCGATTATTCTGCTCGTAGAAATATTTTTCATTTATTTATTTATTCTTTCATGGTGAGATGCTAGGCCGTAATCCCCACTAAAGCGTTGTAATGATTAATTATGTAATTAAACTTAATAATCGTGCTATATATGCATGCAGTTTATTGCTAAAGTTCGTCAAACTGGTTTCATTGTTGATGCGCCAAGACGTGAGCGTATTCGTATAGTGCGTATATCCGAAAATATCGAAGCTGTGACTGAGAGTTTACGGGAGAATCCATCAATCAACATCAACTCGCCATCGTCCTCATTTCACGCACTAGTTAATGTCGATTTTTTCAAAAGAAATCATATCTTCGGATGAAGCTCATTTTCATCTTGGTGGGTACGTTAATAAGCAAAATCGACGTATTTGGGGCTCATGAAACCCATACGTGGTCTTGCAGAAGCCAATGTACTCATTACGAGTGACTGTTTGGTGCGGCTTATTCCTTTGAAAATGAGAACTGCGCAACCATTACGGTCAATGGAGACATCTATCGCACCTTGATAATCCATTTTTTGTACTCGCTTTTCATGGTTTTGGTGAGAATGAGGTTTGGTTTCAACAGGATGGTGCAACTTGCAATACATCACGGCCGTTTAATTAGCCGGATTAATTTGACACCGTTAGGCTATTTTCTTTGGGGCGCTCTTTAAGTAAAGTGTTATGCCGACAAACCAGAGACAATTGAGCTATTAAAGGCCAACATTCGTGATTCCATTGCTGAGATACGACCCCATACACTCTAAAAAGTGCACGAGAATTGGTCCGATCGAATGAAGTACTATGAGGCTAGACAAGGCAGTCATAAGAATAAAATAATATTCCATTTCGATTCGGAAAAATTGTACTTCACGAAAAAAAAAATCAAACCGTTTTTGTTTGATTGCATTTTTAAACTTAAACTTTTATTTTGCCCACCCTATATATTACTTTTCGCAGGAGAGTTGCACGTATTAACTGTCTTTTTCTTTCCTATTATGGTTTCTTTATTCCTCTTGCAGAATTACACCCAGATAAACCAACTCGATTGTAATCGAATATTATCGAGAATTTGTGAATCACTCTTAAGCAAGAATTGACAGTCAAGAAATCTGTGCGTATTGGTGGGTTTATCAGTGATCTGGGATTAGGTGCTTTACTGCAACAAAACTCTCGTCTGATCCAAACGTCTATTGCCTAAAGAACAAACATTTGAATCCTGTATTAAACTATTAGTAGGTCTTACTTTATAATTTTTCGTATAATTATACACAATATTTCTTCTAGAGAAACAATAAAAATCGTTTGCTTTCTGTTTCCGTCAACATGCGAAAAGGAATTTTTTGAGAGAAGCATAATGGAATAATTTCTAAACTGAAAACTGATTGTTGTTGGTATAACTAGATTATTAATGAATAAATTTGAAATAATATCATCATAAATAAGATTTTAATTATACCTTTCAGTCATAACCACCATATTATAGGCCATAAATCGTAATTATATGACAGAATTATTAAATACAAATGCAATAATTAATAACAACAAATAAAACAATAACATTGTGTTAATCACAATCTATGAGAGTGTAAACGATGTTTAAAAATGAGAATAAATACGTAAATCCAACGGTTTTGTATACAGATGGTTAAAAACCTCTTTCATAAGGTCATTTTTGCTATAATCGGCCTTATCACGGTTGTCGTAGTTTGTTAAAACTTTTTCGCACATTATTGTCGTTGTGATCCGCTTTTCGCCGTAGTCTAGTAGGTAGTGTGTTGGCATATTAGGCGCAAGGCCGTGGATCAAACCCCCGCTTAGACGTCAACAAAACGAAATATAAAAAACATTTCTTTAGGCGATTTCCTCTCAGCAGTCTTCTAGTAAAAGTAAGCAAGTAAGATCCATTTTCCACAGCCCGTTTTAGCAATGAAAAAGTGATAATTTTTTAAATTAAAGTTTTTTAAAACTTACATAACATACATACATATTTGGCCATTACAACCCTTCAGTAAGGGTTACGGCCTAGTTTCTCACACCACTTGTGTTGTGTGTGTTAATTTAATACAAGAGTGGCGGGACCTACAGTTTAAAGTCGACTCCGAACCACAGATTTTTTGAGAAACTTTACATGACAATTTTATTTACTCTCAAAATTTTTTTGCCAGAAATCTGCTGAGGGGAAGCCGTCGAATAAATATTTTTTCATATTTCATTTGTTGGAGATGTCTGACCTGGGGTTTGAACTGTGGCCTCACGTCTAATAACCCAACACACTACCTACTAGACTACGGCGACTTTTCCAATCTTACGTAGATTAACTTTAGAAATTGGTGATAAGAGCTTGGTGCGTTTTTCACATCAAAATCATCAAATCGCAAATTACCCAAACAATTCAGTGCTACTTTTCTAATCCGGGACAAGCATCAATTTCAACTGCAAAATCAGATCGATTCGGCTGGAAGACAATACTGTATGTTTGGTGGGATCAGAAAGATGTGGTGTACCACAAGCTACTCAAATCTGTAAAAACTGTTAATACAGATCGCTACCTGCAGCAAATGATCAATTTGAAACATGCATTGATCGAAAAACGAACAGAATGGCCCATAAGATATGGCAAGGTAATATTACAACATGACAATGCATCTGCACATAAAGCAAAACTGGTTCAGGATATAACCAAAGAATTAGGCTAGAAGCAGCTGACCATACGCCAGGCTTTTTCTGATTATTATTTGTTTTGATCGATTGGAATGGAGAAAATTGGATGACTAATTGTTCTGATTTTGAAGTCTAGTAGAGAGTGCATTGGCTTTTCAGTCCGGGTGGTTCAACACCCGGCGCATATTTCATTCGGCAACTTCTTCTGGCAAAAACTCCGAGAGTAAAATAAAATTGCCATGAAAAGTTTCTCAGAAATCTGTCGTTAGAATTCGACGTTTGACTATAGGTTCCATCAGTAATGACTAAAGTTAACGCACACAACATGTGTGATGTGAGAAGCCGGGTTGTAGTCCTGACCAAAGGGTTGTAATGACCAATTAAAGTATACAATTGGTTTGCTTCAAAAGACGGACTGTTTTATTGGCATGAAATCCACAAATTGCTTAAAAGATGGAAAAAATGTGTGACCAACTATGGCCAATACTATTACTTTCCCATTAAAAATTAGTGTTTCATTCCATACCGGTGCACCTGGTATTTGGGAAAGTGAACAACTCAGCTGCATGATGATAGTTGCAGTAGGTCAGATGCAAATGAATTCTTCAAATTTAATCAAATACATATCATTAGCAATGGTAAGGCATTGCATACAAATCTATTTAAATCTTTATATTTATGAAGGCTAACCATTGTAAATATTTTATAAACATTTTTTCTTTCTTTCTTTATTAATTTCGTTTCGATTACAAAATATTTTCTACACAACTTGACTTATGCTTATAATTTTCCAATAAACATGTCAGAGACAGATTTATCAAGAAAATATTTAATTAAAAAGTAATTTTCATAATTATTAAATATTTAAATGAAGTAGAAAAAAATAAAACATAAATAATGAAGAGTATTAATTTTCAATCGTAAATACAACAAACATTTTAAGCTGAAATTATGATTTTTTTTTTTTTTTTTTTTTTTTGAAGTGAAAGTTGGCAGCCAACACACTTTACAAACCATTTACGCTTCTTTAAGGCAAAAGCTGCCACAATACCGCTAACAAAAGCTGGAACCCTAAAGAGACAACGTTCATAAATTATTATTAAAGCTTATCAGACATTGTCTATACACTCATGGAAATTAGAATGTAAAATTTACTCATGCAACCCATACGACAATGGAAAATTGTTTGTTAATAAGTTAACGGAAAAATTCGAAACTAATCAAACCAAGTTTGAGATTATGAGTTATGAGTAGATGTTCCCCGCTCACCATGCTGTAGGAAACCTATCGATAAGTTCCAATTTTGAAATACTTTTTCCTGCATTTCGGTTGTGTCTAAACAATGGCGACTATAATGTTGCATCATACATACATACATAACATACATAATTGGCCATTACAACCATTCAGTCAGAATTACAGCCTAGCTTCTCAAACCACTCACGTTGTGTGTGTTAATTTTATACATGAATAGCGGAACCTACAGTTTAAAGTCGACTCCGAACTACAGATTTTTGAGAAACTTTTCATGGAAATTTTATTTACTCTCACAGTTTTTGCCAGAAGACAGGTGATAGATAGGAAGTTCCCGATTGAAATATTTTTTCACATTTCGTTTTGATGTTTGCCCTGGGCTTGAACAGTAGCCTTACGTCTAATAAGCCTACACACTACCTACTAGACTATGGCGACTTCGTAAGTCGTAATCCTAACTGAAGGATTGTGATGACCAATTATTAAAGTAACCTTCTTACTTGGTAGGCTTATGGCCGATATTGGTGGTCCTGTACAGAGCAGACGCAGATTGATGATGGCAATAACGGACCCTATTCTGCTTTACGGCAGTGAGATCTGGGCAGAAGCATTGAAGGTCTACTGTAGAGATAAAATTTTATCATCGGTACAACGAACCACTGCATTTAGGGTGGCATCGGGGTATAGGACTGTATCTAAGTCAGCAATACTAGTAATCTGTGGTGTAATACCTATAGGCCTACGGGCAAGCAAGCGGAGGAGAGTGTGGGAGACTAAAAACTTGCACGGAGAGGCAGTAAATGCCGACGACGCCAGAAAGCGAACAATGGCAAGAGAAATGGAACACTAAAACAAGTGGTAGATGGACTGCAAAACTTCTCTCAGATATTACCCGCTGGATTGAGAGGAACTTTGGTGAGGTTAATTATTATTTAACACAACTGTTATCCGGGCACGGTTATATTTGTGAATATCTGTTCAAACTGGTGAAGATGACACGACCAAATTGCATTTATGATGATGCGTCGATTGATGATGCGGAACACACTTTCTTTCATTGCGAGTGATGGAATTTAGAAAGAAGGAATCTTGAGTCCAAAGTCCGCGTCTGTACTGCAAAGAACATCTGCGATGAAAAATTGGAAAAGCATGGCCAGTTACACTGAGGCCTTGCTAAAATCTAAGAAATATGACTTTGATGAGAGAATTAGAATGGATGGTTGAACACCTCAGATTTTGTTGCGCAATACGGACGCGGATATGAATATGAAGGGGCCAAATGGCCAGACGGACTCCACTTCGAAGTAATACCACAGTAGTTCCGGAGTGGGCACAAAGAGTCCAAAAGAGGAGGGGGAGATTTAGTGGGTGAGGGCCTCACACACATGGGGGATAGTGACAACTTCCCCTATGGTGCGGTTAGGTTCATTTACTTCTCCTCAGCGGAAAAAAAATAAAAAAGAAAATGGATGTATGCATTATTGCAAAGCCCAAGCGGTATAACGAAAAAATTCTTTAAAATTATAGTTTTAAGTGGGTTTTATTAAACTTTACTTTGGAAATAAATTACACTTTATTTAAATGTGATTCATAAAAAAATTATACCATAAATATTATTGTGTATGGTATCATACAAAGCATAGATAAACTTACACGGCATCATAATGTAAAAAATTTTAAAAATCTGGTTTTTTGGTTTCTTCTCGAATATTCTAAATATCGTTGTCGAGTGTACTGTTACCTTTTTTTTTGTTTGCTTTAATTAATAGATTTTGAAATAAAAGATCGATTTTAACAATTTAATGAATTGAATGAATTTTCTCGACATCATCATTAACATAAAAATTTAAATTTTCAAATACTAAACGCACCTAAAGCTTAATTTTATCCATTATTGCGGCCATTGTTGTTGTAGGTTGTTTTATTTATTGTTTTTTTTTTGTGTTTTGTTTTTGTTGTTGCAGATAAAAGTTTAACACTTGATTGTGTGTTAATCCCCCACTAAACCCAAATGGTTCATCACAGATTATTTTTATTTCAATTTCAAAAGCTGTTTATGTTTTGCGGTCTTTGGTCTGGTACGCTGCTGGTATGCTGTAGATTTGGGTGCAATACACTCGTCAGAATCTAAATGATAACAACAACAACAACGATAACTACATACAATAAATAAACCAAAAACACAGTTTTAGATTAAAATTGAAATTGAAAGTTAATAAAACCAGTTTTTGGTTTCAAAATTAAAAGAGAAAAAAAAAACAACAAAACGAACGAATGAAAAAAAAACTTAATTAATGAAAATTTTATCTTTGCCTGCGCTGTGATTATTTGGACAGGGTGTTGAAAAAATCGAGTTAATTATGGAATAATAGATTGAAGTTCTAAGTAAATCAAATATTTGATCTAAATTGAAATCAAATTGTATTGTAAACTGAAATCACGTTGTAACATACAAATCTCTTAAACCCCATAAATCCCTACCTACTCATACATTTACATTTCCACTACAATTATTAAGGCACCCTATTAAAACAAAAATGTTTTTTCTTCTTTTTTTTTTGTTGGTTTTTATTTATTTTATATGAGTGACCTACATTACAATTTTAAATGACGATGATGATGATGATGTTTTTTTCCCCCAAAGTCACTCTGTTTCCCTGCCTGCCTATAGTTCACTGATACTGGATATTATTGCCGGTAATCTTGTTAGTTTGAATCCATGTTACTGTTAACATTTACATTTAAAGTGATTTTCACTGTTTCTATTATTGTTGCTGGGCTTCAGCCCAAATGCAACACCAATAACAAAAGCATCGAATGAAAAACAAAAAGTTGTTAATTGCCTTATAAGTTTGCATTGTTGAATACTTTTGTTTTGCTTTGATTAACAACAATAACAGCATGAATAACGAACAGCATGAACATTTTAAAATCTCTTCAATTTACTCACACCATCTTTTATTAAAGTTTTGTATTCCATTCAAAAACAAATTAGGAAAGTTACAGTCGGTCAAGACCAATCATATAAAACCAGTTGCCTGCTCAATATATTATATTGTATAAGTATATATTTAGTAATTTGGGTCAATTATCGATAAGTTTTGCTTCAAAACCAACGTAATAATCGATTAGAATAAAGAAAATCTTTATTCGAGTGTAATTTTGCCTTAGCTTGACTTACCAAGCATGCGTGTTTTTTTTTTTGTGAAAGCAAAAAACTTTTTGTTCAAAATGTTCGTCATTACTGGCTACACATTTTTTGCATCTTTCAAGCAATTCATAGATTCATTGCCAATAAAACTGCTCATCTTTTGAAGCCATCCAATTGATCACCTAGTTTTTGTTTTCCTTGTAAGAATCGTGCAGCTCAGTCAATACGTGTCCCAGCGATGAAAATGAATATTAGTCGGAAGCAGCCAAGACGGATGAATTTTTTAAGAGGGGCACCAGATACCAGCCAAATGGTTTGACTGATAATACTGAACCGGTTTTGCATTGTGTGCAGGTTCATTGCCATGTTGCAAAATTATCCGGAACAGTCTTGTAGCCCATTCTGATCGTTTTTCGATCAATGCATGGTTCAAATTTGTCGTTAACGATCTGTATTAACTCTTTCACCACGTTTATGGAGCTCGAGGCACAACCCACCTTTCTAGTCCCACCATACAACGGTGTTTTCCTGCGGAATCGATCTGGTTGTGCAACCGAAGTTGATGGTTGTCAATATATCAAATTTTCATCCTCAGAAAAAAATTCGCTGCAACTCTGATATGCTATAATGTCTTTGAAGTAAAATTTTTCAAGTGATTTTTCGGTCATTCAATTCATGTGACACACATTTTCTACACTTTGGATCTTTCGCATAGCTTTTAAACGTTCAGAAATTGTTTGTTGTGCAACGCTTAAAATTCCTTCCATTTGTTTCTGACTCAAAGTGTCACCTTCATTCAGTATTATTTCCAGTTCGGTGTCTTCAAACTTTTTTGGTTGTCTCCCACGTTCTTGATTTCTAAAAAAAAAATCGTTTTCTCTGAACCGACGAAACCACCTACTGCATGTTGCTTCTGATAGCGCATGATCACCATATGCATTGACAAGTATTTGAAATGAAAACAACAAATTAATAAATACTCTCCGCAAATCATTATTTTGCTTCCGTATGTTTGACAGATGTCATCGCTAACAGAAAAACAAAGAAAAAATGAGGATCTCTCAATTTTCGAAATCCAGTAACCGGAATCCCTTAACAAAAATATTTTTTTTTGCAATTTGGCTTCTTAGTAAGAATTTTATTCTTTACAAAAGGATTCGTGACATGTTACGACGTTAAAAATACTCAGTAAGGTTTTCACCATGAATAGGTTACCACCCAAACAATGCTTGAAAATCACTTTATGTTTCGCTCAGTATCTAATTTGGTGAGAAGAGCAGTCAGAGGCAGTCCATGCCAATGCAAACATGCCATGGGGAAACTCGCAGATATCTTCTAAGTATTAGGTGTGCTAAATTCATGACATAATAATACTGTCTGATATGTAGACCGTCATTCGAGCTCTTGGCTCCTATGAGGTTAAATCGAAGATTGAATGGAAGTGTCTTTGGGAACTGAATCAACTAATTAGGCAAAATATTGTTACCCTCTACAGGGTCTCAGATCATTTGGAAATTTTCGGCAACCGGCAAGCAGATGAGCTTGCGAGGAGGAAGGCAATTAAGACATTAATGAGACCAGAATACTTCAATGGATTGAAAAAAAATTGCGATGACTCTTCTTAAACCAAGTGGGTTCGAGGCAATCAAAACTTTTCTTATGAAATTACAACAATAGGAGATCTACGTAATGCGTCTCCCTATCAAGCCAGAGGATGATTACCGATCGATTGACAAAGCACTGTAAACGCAGAACACACGTATTCAGAAAGTGGGTTATCTCATATTCAATATGTAGATCCTTTGGCTATAAGAATGAACCATGGGAAAATATTGTTAGAACCTGTCGGGCATTAACGCATTCCAGAAGGAAAAATCTGGGTGCTGGGCATAGCATTATCATTTTTGACAACGAGCCGCCAGAACAATACGTTTGAAAGATACATTATTAGGTCGGATTTATGAGAAGCTAGATCGTAATCCTGACTGAAGGGTTGTAATGACCAATTATGTCTGTATATAATAGGAGGGGAACACAATAGAGCATATGGTCGCAATCGAAAGCCACCTCACAATGCACAAATAAGTCATAATAATAAAGTTTTGCCGTATCATCATTTGTCAACAAACAATCTAGCTTGCAGGTCCAAGAGCTGCCAATTAATACTGGACTTCCATACTATTTACTGAGTTTGAAGAGAGTTTTGTAAGCAATTATTCATCTTAAGTTTTTTGGTTAACTGGCCGTACATATTACGCAATAGCCGTAGTCTAGTAGGTAGTGTGTTGGCTTATTAGACGTAAGGCCACGGTTCAAACTACGGGTCAGTCATCAAAACGAAAATATGGAAAAAAACAAATATTTCTTCAATGACTTCCCCTCAGCCCTTTGTCATGAAAAGTTTCTCAAAAATTTGTCGTTCGGAGTCGACTTTAAAAACTGTAGGCCCCGCCATAAAAAAATTATAACAAACAGAACATAAGTGGTGTGAGAAACTAGGTCCATAATCCTGACTGAAGGGTTGTAATGACCCATTATGTATGTATGTATGCATTTTGACTCCCTAGAGAATTTTTTGAAGGTATACATACATATAAGAAGTCATCGTAGTCTAGTAGGTAGGGTATTGGCTTATTAGATCAGACATCTCCAATAAAACAAAATATGAAAAAATATTTCTTTAGCGACATCCTCTCAGCAGAAAATTGCTTTTCTTTATTCTTTATCAGATTCTCGAAAATCTGTAGTTCGGAGTCGACTTTAAGCTGTAGCTTTCGCCACTCATTACGGCTGTAGTTAGTAAGATACAGGCTGAAATATTGGAAAAAGGATGTCAAAATTGCAGATGACAAACGGGCCACCTACGATGAAGTGGCAGGCAACATTTAGATGATGTACTATTAAAAAATTCTTTTTTCGATAAAGTTCAATGGAATGATGAAAATTAGATTTGTTTGAAAAGCAACAACGCTAAATAGGTCAAATAATTGTTTAAAATTTATTATCGTCTGCAAAATATAGTCCGAAAGACTTTTCGAAAAGTAATGTTAAGTGATTAGGTCCATTTCTTAATAAATATGTACGTAACGAGGTACATGTCTGGATATATAGGTATCGTACGTGAAAAAAACAAATTTAAGAATATGGATTTTGGGTGCCCTGGTAGTCTAGTGGGTAGTGTGTTAGACTATTAGCGTGAGGGTCGTGGGTGCGATTCCCACCAGAGACTCTGGTATGTTACACTACACCGAGAATATGGTGGAAATTACTCAGCTCGTATACAATTAAATATAATTTGTAATTGTATTGTAATTAGTAAATAACAAAAAAAATAAGAATTTGGGACAATAGAAATCCACAATGAGAGCTTTAAATGCGACATCGTTTCAGTTTACAAGTTTAAAAACAACCGATTTAAAATAAGGTGACCCTAAGGTGTCCCTTTATTCATTTGCTCCAAAGCATTTCGCATTTTGATTAACATTAACAAAACGTTACTGCAATGTTACTTTATAATTTTTTATTTTAAATTATTTTAAATAATCTTATTTTTTTATTTTAAATAATCAGTTATATCAACAGATATTAATTAATGTTTAATTCATTGAATCAAAACAATTGTTAGTACTCAATTAATAATATATGGAACTGTAAATCAGTTGTATAATCTGTAATTTGCTTTAATCAATTTCATACTTGATTAAGATTAATGGCTGCAAAAGGTTCAATTGTTGTAATATCTCAATTTATAATAACTACGATGTGTCATAATATTTTTAGATCTTTGCATATAATGGATATTAGATTGCATATTCCAAGTCCAATAGAACATGTCCCCATGTATTTCCGTGCGAATAATTACATCGAACCACTACGTATTCGTAATTCTTTTGAACTTTAGAAGAATTTTTATTTCGTATGTTTAACAACATATTCATTGTTTTCTCCATAAATTCCAAATTGCTCACATCGACCTTTTGTATTTGATTATTGGTAAATTGCATCATTTTAACTGGTGTTCGGTTGCTATTCATAATCGACCCATCAGTTTCAACAGCATTGTGTCCCAGTGCAAATACAAAATGATCCAAAATCCCAAAATATTTTCTCTTATTAACACAATTAAGACAAGAACTAATTTTTTCAATTAGTATTCACAAATTTTTTACAGTAATTTAAAAATCATGCGAGGCTGAGTGAAATAGGTAGATTAGGTTAGGTTAGAAGACGTGTACTTGTTAATTAAGACAAGTACAGTACCCGGAGGTCGAATTTACCCATTGTTCAAAGTCCTAGTTTCTCAAATTACTTATGTTGTGTGTGTTTATTTTACACATGAGTGGTGGGACCTACAGTTTAAAGTCGACTCCGAACGACAGATTTTTGAGAAACTTTTTTTCATGGCAAATTTTATTTACTCTCAGAGTTTTTTTGCCAGAAATCTGCTGAGAGAAAGTCGTCGAAGAAATACCTTTTGTATTTTGTCGTGATGTCTGGACTGGGGCTGAAACCCTGGCTTTACGTCTAATAAGCCAACACACTACCTACTAGACTACGGCGACTTCAGAGTGAAATAGCTATGTAGGCAGGAAAATAAAAGAATTTCAGGAATTTGAATTTCATCATTCAATTTCAAATGAATATGGTCAAACTAATGTCTTCTAATTTCAAAGATTGTCAACAGCACTTAAAATTCTAGCACAGTACTCGTTATAGCCCAGCAGTAGAAAGAAATGTAACTTGGAACTTGGGAATTTGTCTCTAGTCGGCTTAATGCTACTTTTCAAGCACATGAAATATTATATCGCCGTAGTCTAGTGGCTTTTTAGACGTAAGACCACGGTTCTAACCCCAGATCTTGATGTCTGATCTAGAAATTGAAAAAGTATGCAAATATTTGTTCGGCCACTTCCTCTTAGCAGATTTCTGGCAAAAACTCTGAGAGCAAATAAAATTGCCATGAAAAATCTGTCGTTCGGAGTCGACTTTAAACTGTAGGTCCCGCCACTCATGTATAAAATTAATGCACACAACATAAGTGGTGTGAGAAGCTAGGTCATAATCCTGACTAAAGTGTTGTAATGACCAAATATGTATGTACGAGAAATATTTTATTTTCTTGAGCTATGCATTATCCATCAATATCACTTTGCTGTGAAGGTAGAGCTGAAGCAGTACTTAAAACAAAGTATGCTAATGCAAGATTTGTGCGTTTAAGGATGATTGATGTGCTCAAAATAGTATTCTGCAGTATTCTTCTTGCACAGCGAGGTAACCACATATGCAGATCCTCCAATTTAGGAGAAAATAAGTTGGTAATCATCTTAATGATCCTAATGATCGATGATTACCAACTTATTTTGGCCTAAATTGGGGGATCTATATGTGTGGTTCTAACAGGACAGAGCTACGTGACACAAAACTCATACCACATTGTATATTCTACAAGAACAATCTGAGGGTATGATCATCTTACATTGAGCTGATGTGAACTAGATACCGTAATCGATCAATTCAACCCCGTTAGACTTGTATGGTTTTCTTAAGCCACAAATGTAGGCGAATAAACAACAAACTACAGCGGTCCTGAAAGCCAATATAAACCAATATAAACGAAAATAAAAATATCTTAATAACACTCTTCCAATAAGCAGTCGTTGAAAAACACTCTAAAGGGCTTATGCTATAAACACAATAAACGCAAAGCAGCAAACACAGCAATTTTGCAGCGTTGCCTTTAAAATAATTATTTCCATATACACCCACGTATTATATTTTTAAGAGATTGCTGTGTTTGCTGCGTTGGGTACCTTTGAACGTAATGACATCTAGAAATCTTGTGCATTCGAAACTCAGACGAATTCAAATTTAGTTTGAGGTGACAAGTGTACATATTATTTCCTTGCTCACTGTATGTGTCTATATCAGGTGTGATCGCCTTAAATATTCAGTAAATTTCAATGTATTTCGCTTGTATTGATAATATCCGACTATGTGTAGATACGATTAACGATGATTTACGGAAAATTGACAACTGGGCTAGTGCTAATGGACTTTGTATTAATCCCTCTAAATCGAAATGTTTATTGCTCTCCAGGTCTAAGAGAGCGTTTGACGTGCCGGAAATTATTATCAGGGGGAATAAAATTGATTTTGTTGAATCGGCATCTAATCTGGGTGTTATCTTTAATGGTCGGCTAACGTGGTCTAGCCACATTAATGTCATCGTTGGTAAAGTTTATGGTATGCTTAGGAATTTATGGGCTGTTATAGATTCGACTCCTTTTGCTATACGCCTGCAACTGGCAAAAACGTTTTTGATTCCTGTTCTTTTATATGGATCGGAAATTTTCGCAAACTGTGATGCGGATGATAGGCGGAAACTCAACTTGGCTTATAATAACATAGCCAGATATGTATTTATTAAGGGACGTCGGGACCATATATCACAATTTTCTTACCAGATATGTGGTATTCATTTTGATAATCTATTGAATATTAAGTGCCTAATTCTCCTCCATAAGATTATTACTTTGGAACAGCCAGTATACTTATTTAGCAGGATTAGATTTGCTAGATCCAACCGCGGTAGGAAAATTATCCAATTAAGGCATAGGACTCTTTTGTCGAAACGACAGTTCTTTATACACACCATCAGTCTTTGGAATGCACTACCTAATTATATTCAGAACATAGGCAATGCAACAAAGTTCAAAAAGGAGTTATACAATCTGTTTAAGTAGTTTGTAACATATTTTGATTGTTTATACATTTTTACTCTTCATTTTTATTAGTGATTAATTATTTTCATTTTTCTAATTTATTATTTAAGTTTCATTGTATCTCATTATATGAATATATTTCCTTGTTTGTATTTTTCTTTATATTTGTATCTTTCCTAATTTTTTTTTTAAATATACTCATTTTCTTATCCTAATTTTTTTTTATCGATTGCTATTTCCTGAGGTTAAATCATGTTCTTATTCTTATTCATTTTTATTTATACTGTACTTCAAACAATTCATTACTCATATAATGAGCGATTTGTTATTACTTTTTCCTATTTGATGTCCTCCCATAGCACTTTCATTTATAAGATTATTATCTTGTTGTGCTATGATTAATAAATAAAATAAATAAATAAATAAATAAATGTTTTGTTGTAATATAGTTTTGCAAATACGTAATAGAAACAACAACACAATTGTGTAAAAATGTTAATTTGTATGGAAATAATTAACAACCAGTTAATATCTGATCTTATAACACACACAGATAATTAGTTTGAATGGGTCAGAATAGGTTATTCTCAACCAAATAAATATTCAACGCAAACAATAAGTGAAATGCGTGTTAGTCATAGATTTCTGTTAAAAGTAGATAAGAAAGACTTTGTATTTGCAAGCGGAATAAAAAAGAAATTAATTACAATAGTTCTGCATAAAATCGAAGGCTTTAGTTGGCATAGTTAGAATAATTAAGTGATGTATTGTTATGCGCTGCTTCGTTTAATAAGGCAATTCCAATATGATTCCTTTATAAAAGACGTGGTCTAATTGCATTACAGATCAACCTAAATAAAAACGTTGAGCGTTGCGTTGACTAAAGCCCAGTGTTGATACTGAAGTAATATACCTAACTGCCATCCCTAAATAAGAGCGACTGGAGCAATTTCCAACGTAATAAACTCGTATTAATGCGTCGATATGTGATAATGGATGTAACAGGGTTTCATAATTTCACACTAGACTCAAAACGAAGTGTTAAAAAGTCGTCTGGCAGAGATATAAGGTATAAACACAATAAACGCAACGCAGTAATTTCTCTAAAATAGAATACATGGGTATGTGTATCAGTGTTGCACAACTGAAAATTTGAAATGGTTATAACTGAAAAAGTATTTTTTTAAATCAAATAGTACTTTAGTAAAAGATTTCTGAAGTCGCCGTAGTGTAGTAGGTAGTGTGTTACGTATTAGACGCAAAGCCAGGGTTCGAGCCCCAGGCCAGAAATCAAAAACAAAATACAAAAAGTATTTTTCGGCGACTTTCTCTCTGCATATTTCTGGCAAAAATTCTGAGAGTAAATAAAATTGCCATGATAAAGTTTATCAGAAATCTGTCGTTCGGAGTCGACTTTAAACTATAGGTCCTGCATAAAATTAACACACACAACATAAGTGGTGTAAGAAACTAGGACGTTGTACAATGGGTCAATTCGACCTCCGAGTACTGTACTTGTCTTAATTGACAAGTACACGTTCTCTAACCAAACCTAACATAGTAAAAGATACATACATATTACATAATTGGTCATTATAGCCCTTCAATCAGGATGTCGACTCCGAACGACAGATTTTTGAGAAACTTTATCGTGGCAATTTTATTTCCTCTCAAAGTTTTTACCAGAGGAAGTCGCCGAAGAAATATTTTTTCATATTTCTTTTGGATGGAGATGTCTGCCATATTGGGTTTAAATCGTGGGCTCACGTCTAGTAAGCCAACACATGCCTACTAGACTATTTATTTATATTTTTACATCACAAAAACAGCTGATTCGGAACGTAACAAAACGTAAAAGTACCGTTTAGTCACGTCGGTGGAAGGTAATGTATAACATACGTTCGTTTGAAAAGCAATGCAAATGTTTACCAAAATTACATTACTGTTCGACAAGCGTTTTCATTGCTTTTCATTGCTTGCTAAAAACGAACGTACGTTCCGTGGACGTTTGGCTAAAGCCTAATTCTACTTTAGAATTGCTGAAAAGCTGAAAAGTGCAAGGCATGAAATATGTAATAATGAAAAAGTACTGAATTCGTACGGGGGTACTGCGGTATTTTTGAAATGAAAAAGTACTGAAAAAAGTACAAAAGTACTTAATTTTTCAACACTGGTGTGTATAGAAGTGATTACTTTGAAGGCATCGCGACAGCTAACAATGAGAAATTTAGTGCTTACAGAGAGAGGATTTGTGTTGGAAATGAGAGAATTAATGCTATCAATGCAATAACATTGATGAATTTGAGGTTTTAAAAACGTGATTTAAGAAATATAATGCGAAAAAACGTTTTAGTGGCATCATTGATAAAGAATTAATGAACAGTCCATTTTTATTGTTTTGTTAATACGCATGAAACTCACCTTAAGTTGTTCCGTTTTATGTTTATTATGTTTATAGAAATAGCATTAGTATTTTGTAATGCTAACGATGTAACTTTCATCGACTATATGGCAAAAACGACAATTAAAGTTTTTTTTTTTTTTGTTAGCCTACGATCTTGAACCAATAACTGTTATTCGTAGAAAAAGGCTTTTCAGAGTGTGGTTGACATCAGCACTATCGTAACAAAAATAGTTTCTTTTGCACGACAATATATGTATGTCGTATTCTGTTTGCGGTCAAATCGAAAATGATAAGAAAGTTGAAGAAATACTTAGTTAATCATGCCCTTACAGTAATAAGACCTCAAATTCTATTTATCTGTCAAGTGTGCGGTTTTTATTTTTGGTTTTATCGATGAAAAATTGTAAAGTACTGCGTATTTGTCATTGTAGTGACTTAAGTAATTACAAATCTATGGAATAATTTTTTTATGCAAAATTTCATATTTTCTGTAAAGCAATGTAATTTGGATGCAGTAGACGAAAAAGGGCTGGTTTGGAAACGATAAGTTCTAAGTGAGTGGCAGTGACGTAGATCCCCTCAACATAAAACAAGGTTTATCGAATGAGCAAAATAACGAAGGAAAGTAATGCAATTTCAAACAACGGCATTTCTATACAAGATTTTTAGAATGAATTCTTACTATACAACATAAAATTATTTATTGGGACATGCTGTTTAAAGGGGTTGAAAGACTTGTGGTTTTTAATTATTTAACGATTGCGTAAGTTAGTATGTGTGCCGAGGTGGGAAAAAGTAATGCTAAATATAATCAGGCATGTTCTGACAATCGCACGATTTTTAATCGCAAGTGAATTTATTTCAGCGTTTTACTTGCAATCTTCCATTTTTCGAAGTCGTTTACGAAAAAAATAAAACATATGTTTTAGCATTGCTATAGGTTTTTTTATTAAGCACAATGTGTTTAAAAAGCTCCTATCAATAAAAGAAAAATTAAAAAAATGTGTCCTTAGGGCTTATTCTAACCCATTAGACGCTCCGGAGCAGGCGTAAGTGGATTTTGTGTTAAGTTTAATAGCGCTTTACCGGCTGAATAAGACTACATTTAGGATGGTTTATGAAGAAACTGCTGCTCATATATGTAAAAGTACTATTCCAGACATGATATGTTTGCTGAGCGCTTTAAGATTTCTGGCGGTCGGTTCCTTCCAAGGCGTGATTGCCAATGACATAAATCTCAGTGTGGGACGTTCTATATTGTGTAGAATTTAATGGGATGTACTTAATGTTTTTGAAGAAAGACTATGCCTTCTTTGGATCAATTGGGACATGACAGATGAAGAAACGGAAGCATCAAAAATATATTTACATCAAAAGTTTAAAATTCCAGGAGTAATTGGATCGGTAGATGGCACCCATGTGAGGGTAGTAAAACCACCGTCGGGTTCTGAACTCTATTTTTGCAGAAAGGTATTTTATAGTTTACATGTGTTAATTGTAAATACTCCTATATGAAGGTTATTTTTAGAATTTTAAACAATCAAAGTGATTACTGTGCATGTAGATTTGTGACCACCAAATGAAGATACAAGCTGTCGATGCATTTAGATCTGGATCATGTCACGATGCTTTTGTGTGGAATTTAAGTAACGCCAATGAATTTCACTCGGAAAAATTTTCTAATGGAGACCGTGGTTACTGGTTGCTGGCCGATTCAGCATATGCCCTACAGCTGTGTGTTTTAGTACCATACAAATTTGCTATTTTCGGTTTAATGGAACCTAAATTTAATTTAAGACATTCGTCCGCACGAAATATAGTTGAACGAACTATAGGCAAAGTTCTGCTTGAACATATTTCATCACTTCACTGCAATATACTCTTGTGATTTGAAATCGCAAATTTTTAGCGTTAAGCGTTAGCCAGAACACCTATTTGGCGATTTCAAATCGTATAAACAAATTTTTAGCGATTTGCGTTTGCCAGAACATCCGCTTGGCGTTTTAAAAGGAAAACGCAAAATTTAGGCGATTTTCGTTTTTCAGAACATGCCCTGTGTTTGAGAGAATCATTAGAACCGTCTCTACCGCAATCGAAACAAAATGTTTATCGTGGTTTCCCTCCAAATAAAATAATCAATTTAGGAGGCTTTCTACGTCAACAACGAACGTCATAGTAAGATTAGGTGGCGCTATTTAGAAAGCGTAGGAATCAATCATCAAAAGTAAAAATACATTTTGAATGTTTCTTTAAGACAAGTCGGCTTGTTGGCTTATTAACGTGAAACCACGGATTAAAACCCAGACCAAACATCGAACGGAACGAAGTATGAAAATATTTAATCGACGAATTTCTCTCAGCAGATTTTTGGTAAAAAGGCTGAGAGCAAATAGAATTGCCATTAAAAGTTTCACAAAAATCTGTCGTTAGAAGTCGACTTTAAACTGCAGGTTCTGCCACTCACGTATAAGAAACTAGCACACGCAACATGGGTGAAATGTTAGAAACTAGGTCGTAATCCTGATTGAAGAGTTATAATGGCTAATTATGTATGTATATATGTATGTATGTATGTATGTATGGACTTTAAGAGATTGAGATCTTTCTTCATCTTTCATTTCTAAAATGTCAATTATTTCTAAAAGTTTTCTAAAAGTTTTGATACAATTACAGAAAGGTATGCAATTGTCCAACAATGCTGTCTAGGTTTCTTTCCAATGCAAAGGTAAACAATTTCTTTTTCAAGTACTTCCTGTCTTCAAAATTTAAATAAAATAAAATGGGTTTGAGATATAATCGTAATTTTGTATTAGTTTGAAAGACATATTAATACCCTTATGTGTGAAATACAAATGTCCGTCACCGCTGCATTGGGTGGAGAGCATCCGAAATGCCCAATTTTCCATGGCTCTAAGGCCATGGTATGGCATTTTCGCATATGCCTGAGACTTCAGAAAACCCCACAAGGAAAAATCTAACAGAGTCAAATCGATCGATTTCGGTAGACAGTTCATTTTACTTTCACGTGAGATAAGCATGCCATCAAATTGCTCGTGCAGAATATACAATGTGGAATGAGCTAGGCAATTATCAATTATTCAAAAATTGAGTTTATCGCTGAACATGATTTTTCGATGAAAATTATGGTCACGTGCCAATTTGATAAAACAATTTTATTATTTGTACGAGTTATGGAATGCTAAATCCATTCATGGTGATTTGGTCAAATTAAATTGAATGAAAGACAACCAACTTAACAGATGTAGATTCAACAAAACGGTCGTTAGCAACTGACAAAGTCCCTAATGAAAGACCTTATGAAAAATTTCAAATGCATTCTGGATACGATGTTTATATTCGAATTTTATTAACAATAATAATCTCTTTCAGATTTCTAAAAGACAGTCTTTTATTGTTACGTTAGGTTAGGTTAGCTAGTCATGGTTATGTTCCAAAAAAAAAACACGACACAAATTGAAACGAGGCAAATTGAATTATGATTTTCTATAGCAAATCATGTAAATAACGAAGATAGTTTCCTGGGTTACGAAGATACAACTTTTTAAGAAGAATATTGAACAAAGTAAACATTTAAAAAACAACACTAATATAACATTTTATTACATACATACACAAAACAAAAAAAAACAACAAATTGGAAAAATAATTACATTTTTTACAACCCGTAAAAATTTATAAAAAATTTATTATACTCGTTTAAAAAAAGCACAACACACTACTATAATTGAAACTGAACTCTAATATTAGAAAAACAAATTGAAAATAAAATTGTATTAAAATTGCGTTATTTTCAGTTAGTAAGGGAATTCCAGATACAATGGCGCAATTAGAAACAAAAGTCGTACTATGTTTTAGAAAAAAAGGAAATTTCAAAAAATTTAAGAAAAAATTAAAAAATTTAACCTTTCATTGCATCGTGATGGAAATTTCCATCATAACGTTTTTTCAAGAAAAAAAAAAGAATGGAAACATTGGAATTGGAAAAATTGCTTAATGTCGGCAACATCTCACATAAGTAGTTCACACACTGAATTGTATTGTTAAGTAAAAAAAAAGCGAATTCCCCACAAATACGTTGGTTTTGTTTTATTCCACTGCTATTTGGTAAAGTGTGCAAAAACTTAAGAACTTTTGGTGTTTTTTAAAGAAGGTCGGACGAAATTTTTTAAAATAAAAATCGAAAATGTGTTGAAAAAAGGTTAGTTCTAAATGTTTTAGTAACATTTTTTACAATTTTTTTTAAATACCTATTATTATTTCAAAAAACTATATGATGGAAATTTACATCATTATGCACTAGCTGCATTTATAATGTATTGCAAAAACTTATTTGTTATAAACTACAAAATACTGTTTTTTAGAAATATTTAAATGAAGAAGATATTGAAACGTTTTTGGCTCAGGTTGAAGACGGTTTGCTACCAGAAGATGGTCTTGATGTTGAAAATTCTGATGAAGAGGACCAAAACGCTGTTGAAATTGCAAAAGTGTTGCAAGAGGCAAACATCCAGGATAATGTAGAGGACGAAGTCGAAGAAGACGATGCCATAGATGATCAGGAATCCTCTCGAACAGCTGAAGCATTGCCTTTATCTCAAGCTACTAGATTTGATAAAACCAAAAAAGAAAAAATTACCATAACCTGTCCATTTGTTGTCCAAGAATACAATTAACACATGGGAGGCGTAGATCTTATGGATAGCTTTCTGGGAAGAAACCACATTACATTAAGGTCAAAAAAATGGTACTTGCGAATTTTTTTTCATTTATTTGATCTTGCAGTTATAAATTCTTGGATAATTTATAAAAAAATGCTGGGGAAAGAATTTTGCCTCAAAAGGATATACTAACTTTGAGTCTATTTAGAAATGAGTTGGCCTGTGTTTTATGCAATAAAGGGACGAATTCCAAGCGCTGGCGTCCAAGCAGTTCAATTGAGCAAGAACTGTGTTCAAAGAGAAAAAGAGGTTCTACAACTCCTGCACCCCAAAAGATATTAGAAAATATGGTTTTGAACATTGGCTAAAAGTACGAGGATCACTCAGATGTAAATATCCAAATTGCAAAGGCTATTCGACAATATTTTGTAGCAAATGTGGAGTAAATTTATGCCTCAATAAGAACAATAATTGTTTTTTCAATTATCATGTGGAATAAAAATAATATAAAAAGCTATATTTTATTTTGTGTCTTCTTTGTACTGAGATTTGCATGTTGATGGAAATTTCCTTCATAAGAGTTTTTACTAATTTTCTGCTAATTACTTGAACTAAATATTTTTTTAATACTTTTTCCTTAATATAGAGCCTGAATTATAGCAGTGTAATTTATATCACAAAAAAATAAAAAATCATGCAATGAAGGGTTAAAACTCGAACCCAAAACAACGCAACTTCGAAAAACACAAATCGAAACGACGCAAAGCGAGGTATGGGTGTATATCACCATTCGGTATACTCTGATACCGGATTCACACAGCAATAGTACGACAATAAACGGATAGTGCAAGAGGCAATGTAAAATTGTTATCCGACTTTGTCGCAAGATTTGGATCCCTTTGTGCTACTTGGATGGCATCATCTAGGAGGAGTTAATGACTATTACAACAGTATGTAATCGTGTTTCATATTTTAAAGTATTTCTGGTTTTACGAAAACAAATTTAGACATCGAGTCAATAGGTGTATTTAGATCAGCTATTCGCAAGACTTTAGCTTAACCACAGCTTCTATACTTGCAAGTTTTTGTCTGGAGGTAGCCAGTTAAGAATAGCAAACAATTAGATGATGTTAATCTAATAGGGCCTGATATAATGGTTTTCATCTTCCATTCCATTTTCCCAGTTGCGTTCTTAAGTGACTCTGGATTGTGCATTCCTATTCTGTTTTATTTGTAGTGAAATATGGTTACAAGGCATGTTGCGTTGTTTGATAAAGTGCAAGCTAATCCATTGATTCCACATGTAGAAAATAGAGAATTATGTTTGGGTTTAAAATCACTGTCCAACAATATTTTCGAAAGTTTTTTTTTGTTAAATATATTGTTACGTTTTTACCCTTTTAAAAACGTTTAAAATATGAGTTCGTTGATTGCAAAAAATAAATTTTTGTTTAGTTCTAAATAAATTATTTATTGTTCGCACAATTCGTTAGATCTTTGCAACGGAGATCTTCAAATCACGATTATTCTCTTCACACGCAATGCGTCTTCATACAAGACTGACTGAATTCTTTCTGATCCTTTGCCTGCTTTGTCTTGCCTTTTATATCGCTCGGTAAACAGTCTGATGAATGCTCTTGAAGGAGAATTTTGCTTACGTTATCGTTGTTTGTGTCGAAGTCATCATAGTCTAATAGGTAGTGTGTTGGCTAATTAGACATAAAGCCCGGGTTCGTATCACAGGTCAGGTATCAAAACGAAATATGAAAAAATTACTTCTTCGGCGATTTCCTCTCAGCAGATTTCTGGCAAAATCTCTGAGAGTAAATAAACCTGCCATGAAAAAGTTTCTCAAAAACCTGTCGTTTGGAGTTGACGTTAAACTGTAGGTTCCACCACTCATGTATAAAATTAACACACACAACATGATTGGTGTGAGAAGCTAGGTCGTAACCCTGACTGAAGGGTTGTAATGACCAATTATGTATTTATGTATGTATGTATTGTTGTTTGTGTATTTTATTTGCGTTTCTACTTGCAGTGTTGATTCTTGTTTACTTGTTTATCCCTTTTTTATACTGATGTAGTTGCTATATTTTTGTTTATTCGCTGATCATGTAAGCAAACCATTGTTTTTGTTTTTGTAGCTTTTGTTTATTATTTTAATGTTAAACGATAACACCATTTCCATTTTCGTAACTATACCCTGCGTTTCATTTGAATAGCACACCGTACAAATTGAAATTCTCCCCCCTATATCTTTGTAAAAAATAAAGATAGCGGATTGATTTTGGATTGCAATTGTAGTGTTATTTATAGCTTTTATTATAAAATAAAAAAATATTTCGATATATCAAGTTGTTTTCAAAATATAACATAAAAAAGAAAAATACTCAAAAAATGACAATCAAATTCCGTTTCACTAGAATAGCACATATTTTAATAAATGTAGGAAAATTACTTTTTATAAAGGTTTTTAATTTTGTTCTTATTTTTTATTTATTTTTATATAAAAACTAAGGTTTACCTATCGATTTCTAGTAGTGTGTTGGGCCTCCCTTGTTCAGAATAACCTCGTATATCCTATTAGGCATTGACTCGTACAATTTTTTCAAATAGTCGACAGAAATTGAAGTCCATGCCCGTTGAATGGCCTCAATCAGTTCTGCTTTGGTTGAAAATCGTTTTTTAGACCCGTAAAATTTTCTGGCCAGCCATCCCCAAACAGATAAGAGGGCTTTTTTTAAGAGAAGCTTCTAATTCGCACGATTCTGTTGACAAAATTAAGGCTAAAATAGGTGTCCATGTTAGCAAGACCTCTGTGTGGCGTATTATTTCAGGAGCAAATCAACTCAAACTACTGAAATTAAAGAAAAAACTAACACTTAACTCTGCACGAAAAGAAATGCGGTTGAAATTTTGTCGAGATAATATGGTATAGAGCAACGAGTGGAAGCGCGTTTTTTTTTCTGCCGAGAAGAAGTTTAATTTGGAGGGCCCTGATGGCTACAATTATTATTTTCACGATTTGAGGAAGGTGACTCACCAGTTGGATCGATTACACAGTCAATTCGGCGGAGTTACGGTGTGGGGTACGATTTCCTATTATGGCACCTGTAAGCTCCAGCTTCTAAGTTCAAATATGAACGCTAAAACATATCAGGGTGTTTTAGAAAATGCCTTTCCACAGTTTAAAAATTCTTTTTAGCCCATAGCCGTCGATTTTTCAGCAAGACTACGCCCTAATACATAATGCCCGTGTGGTCAAATCGCGCATAGAGTCCAAAAATTTCAACTTTTTGAATTGGCCACCATACTCGCCCGACCTAAACATAATAGAGAATGTTTGGGGATGGCTGGCCAGAAAAGTTTACCGGTCTAAAAAAACAATTTTCAACCAAAGCAGAACTGATTGAGGCCATTCAACGAGCATGGACTTCAATTTCTGTCGACTATTTGAAAAATTTGTACGAGTCAATGCCTAGTAGGATATACGAGGTTATTCTGAACAAGGGAGGCCCAACACACTACTAGAAATCGATAGTTAAACCTTAGTTTTTATATAAAAATAAATATAAAATAAGAACAAAATTAAAAACCTTTATAAAAAGTAATTTTCCTACATTTATTAAAATATGTGCTATTCTAGTGAAACGGAATTTGATTGTTATTTTTTGAGTATTTTTCTTTTTTATGTTATATTTTGAAAACAACTTGATATATCGAAATATTTTTTTATTTTATAATAAAAGTTATAAATAACACTACAATTGCAATCCAAAATCAATCCGCTATCTCTATTTTTTACAAAGATATAGGGGGGAGAATTTCAAATTGTACGGTGTGCTATTCAAGTGAAACGCAGGTATTTTATTATCCTACTAACGTCACCTATAATGATCCAATCGCCCCTATATACTCCGATATTCATTGAACCTTTAAATTTTGCCTTCGGAGTAAACTTCTTTTTAACTACCTTTAAATTTTTTTATTATTTTAACCTTTACAAACATAAATATATAAACAAAATGTAATAAAAAATAAATTTTGAAAAAGGCCTCACAGGCAATATAAATACATTTACAAATTGAGATTGCAATTAAAAGGAGAATTGTACTTCTCTCTACGTGTACAGTCAATAATTTTTTTTCTTTCGTTCTTAACCTTTTTCGTAATATTTTTAACCCTTTCAACACATCGTTTAACACAAATGTAATAAAAAAATTTCTATGACTCATAAAAACTAACTCAAAGTAATTAAATTTGTTTGTTAACGATTAGAAAAACTTTGATCATAAATTAAATCATGTGTCAATTGCATTGTGGTCCATTTTACTAACATTTCGGATTTTGGAAACTTATGATCTTTCTCTGATGAACGTATGAAATAACTTTTCTTTGGTGCTGTTGCACTTATTTTTTGTGAATAGATAAGATCGTCAAAAGATTACAATTATTTTGGATCAGTATTTCGTAGAATGCATAAAATAATGAAATATTTTCAAAAAGGGGTTAAAGTTGAAATATTGTTTATTGTGAACAATAAAATAAAACAAAAACGAATACGTTTGTATACCAAATAACTCTTTAAAAGCAATAAAACTACAATTTGTAAGAACTTTGACATCTTATTAAAAGTTGTTGTTGTTGTTTTTATTTTTTCATTATTTTTATTATTAGTATATAAAATTTTAGATAAAAATGAAAAACACTTCTCGATACAGTTTTGCTTAAAACATATTTTAAACCAGCTTTACGAAACTTGTTGGAAATTGGGTGCTAAATACGTTGGAAAAAGATACATTGTTTGGTGCACCATTTGAGATCTATTTTCACTCTCAATATCTGCATTAATACGACTGCATTAATAAGACTGCATTAATACACCTGTATTAATACGACTACATTATAACCTGCTGTTGCTATACCCACACTCTTACTAAGATTTGAATTTCATGAGATTCGAATGACTACCATATTATACAAAATCTGTCTAAAGAAAGCTTCAGGAACTGATTTGTAGAAAAGGTAAAAACATCTGTTATATCCAGAGGTCGACTCCAATAGCCCCCAGGGGCCGAACGTCTTTGGCTTTTTACACACATAGGACAGGAACATCAACAATGTTCTTTAAAAAGAGTGTAAAATTGCATTCAGTTGCTTATCAGCTTCTAGATAAGGAGGTTCATGTCGCTTTTTTCAGATTTCAATGATACACCCAAAAAATACAGTAGGATTAAGTATTTTCCAATGAGATTCACTAATAACAATGAGAAATGATCTCCATTTTTGGAAGAATATTTGCCAAGTTAAATACGCAGTCTTTACAGGTTTGACGCTGTACATTTTTTCTACATATTCCACTACATAAACATACTATTAGGTTACACTTGAAAATATTACTAACAATTTTCCTCTGAGTTATACACATACCTCTCACAAATACACTCACATTTCTATCATGTTCTCTTTGCGCCGACGTCGTTATATCGAATGGGTCATCCATCGATTGAACAACGTTGGGATCTTTTGGAAATTTATTTCCAAAATAAAGATAATTGGTCAGAAATTGCACAATTTGGCTCCAGAGATATGTAGGTTTATTGCTAAAGTTCGTGAAACTGGATTCATTGCGAAGACAGTGCGTACACCCGAAAATATCGAAGCTGTGGTTGAGAGTGTGCGTGAGAATCCATCAACATCAACTCGTCATCGTTCTCAAGAATTCAACATTTCACGCACCAGTTTACTTCGAATTTTGCGAAAATATCTCGAATGACGCCTAACAAAGTTCAATTGATTCAAGAGTTGAAGCCGCATGACCATCCGTTTTGTTTTCGCTTCGTTAGATCAACGAGAATTTTCCATTTTCATCTTGGTGAGTACGTTAATAAGCAAAATTTCCATATTTGAGGCTCAGAAAACCCACACGTGGTCTTACAGAAGCCAATGTACTCATTACGACTGACTGATCGCATCATGATAATCAGTATTTTGTACCCGCTCTTCATGGCATTGATGTGAACGTTTTTTGGTTTCAGCAGAATTGTGCAACTTTCCACACATCTCATGCCACAATCGATTTATTGCGTCAAACGTTTGATGGCCGTTTAATTAGCTGAAATGATGATTCGAATGTTGGACTATTTTCTGTGGGGTACCGGTTAAAAAAAGTGCTGTGCCGATAAATCAGAGACAATTGAGTATTTGAAAGCCAACATCCGATATACGACCCTAAACACTTGAAAAAATGCACGAAAATTGTTCCGATCGAATATGGTACTGTGAGGCCAGCCGCGGCAGCCATATGAATGAAATAATATTCCATTTCTAAACTTTTTCATTTCAAATCGCTTCTGTTTTATTGCATTTTTAAATTGAAACTTTTAAGTCTCCCACCCTATATATGTGTGTACAGTCAACCCTCCTATAACGCGCAATACTCTCAGAACGCGTTTTCCATATTAACGCGAAGCTAAAATGACGACAGGCCTCCTATACCGCGGTACTCTTACAGAGCGGTTTTCGTTCAACAGCATTAACAAAATTTAATTTCAAAGTTTTATTGATAATTGAAAAGTGAAAATTGTCTTCTTTTCTCCTAACTGCACGTTATTAATACAACCTTTGGACCAAGGAATCACTCAAACTTTAAAAATGTACTACACACGCCAACTTTTTCCAAACCATTTTCGATAGATTAGAAAATACCGAAAATAAAACTCCTATTCAAGCGTGGATAGATTTTAAATTGCATTAGAACCGTGTCATTAGCTTGCGCGGAAATTAAACCATTAACGCTTAATGCGTGTTGGAAACCTCTTTTACCTCAAGTGGTTCAAGCAATGCAAGATGATTCTACAGGGAAGAAACTTTAGATGAGGAAGAAATGATGGAATTAATTCATGCACCCACCTCAAATGTATTGGTAAAGGAAAGTAAGGAAAACGAATGGTTGCCAAATTTCGATTTAAAAAATGTGAGAAAAGGGCTAAGTTTGGCTAAAGAATTAGAACTTCTTTTCATTTAAACTGATCGTTCAATGGTGCGCAGCGCAAAGTTTAAAAGAGAGTTAAGAAATTGCTTAGCTCTCTATAGAGAGGTTTTAGTTAGAAAAAAAGATACATTCGAAAACCAATGTGAAGCTGAACCAAGTGAGGAAGACATTTTACCCATTAAAAGAAGACGAGTTAGGCGACTAATATCTGACAGTGAGGATAAATGAAAGTCTTTCTTATTTTGGTTGGAAAACTGGCTTTTAGTTTAGTTTTTGTTTAACTTTTTTAACAATCCTTATATGAACTCAATTCAATTAAAATGATTTATAATTTATTTTGTGTTTTGTATTTTTTGGTCTCCATATAACGCTGAACGAATGATGTGATTTGCACTAAATACGAGTTTCTTTTAGCGTGGTTTCCATGCAGCGTGGTAGACGGTTTCCATAAAACGCGCTACGAATTAGTTTGGTTTAAATCCGAGTTTCTTATAGCTCGGTTTCCATACAACGCCGTACGCACTCACCGCGTTATAGGAGGATTGACTGTATAGCCTTGAATATTATTCTTTTTATTTTCAATGGTATTTTTCATCATGATCAAGTTTTTCAGTTGACTTTTGTTTGAGGCTTAGCGACTAGGAAACCGGCAACCGTTCTTCCAAATGATCTCTTAAATAATCTCTTAGAGTCATATCGAGACTTTGTGCAACAGTATTAAATCTGTAAGAACTTTGGGAGGCAAATTACATCTTCACGTTAGCAGCAGTGGTGTTATCGAGCCGGAACGCTTCGGAACGTCGTTCCGGTACTTTCTTTTTGGCCAGAAACGCGTTCCGAAACTAAAGATGATTTCTGATAACGAGAATTGACTGACGTTTTGAACAAAAAAATTCAAAAGAATTGCTGATTTTTTTTCTAATTTTTTACGAATTTTTATATGTATTTTTATAAACAAGGGTTTGAACCGAACCCGAGGGGAAATCTCCCTCCCCCCGTTGTCAAATTTGGGACATGAGACCTAAAAAAACGCAGCCTCCAGGATTATCATGGCAAATCAGCCCCGTCGCTAAATTTGGGATATGAAACCTCACAGAGCGGCGCCTACCCAGGATCGGCCCTGTCTATATAATTATATACACGCGTTCCGGTAAAAAAATTAGCACAGACGTATTATTGACTTGTTGGAAGCAAAAACTATTACGAATTCTTAATTCTTTCGAACTTTTGATGAATTTTTAATTTAGAATACTTTATTCATCAGAAAAGTTTGATCTACAAATGTTATTTATGAACACTTCTTTCTTGTACTTTAAATATAAGAATAAATCTTGTTGTACAGGAATTGAATAAACAAATAAATATATAAAAATAAAAAATAATAAAAAAATACATTTCCTCATTTATTATTTCTCGAATAAATTCTGAACTGCCCATATATGGTGAAGACACACATGCTCACAATATTGTATTACCGAGGGCAAGCTTAACTATTGGGTTGAGCTCTTTATTTATCTTCCCCTATACTGAAGCATGTCAAATGAGTTTTGTAAGAATGCGTTTTCTTCAGAAGAGTCAAAATTTATCATTTTTACTCGTATGGATATGTGGAGAAAATATAAATGAAGAGTTTGATCTCAAGAAACGGTTAATCATGGTGGTGATTAGGCTTGAGAATGAAACAACTGAATTTACAGTTTCTTTTATTTTAAACTAGCTGTACCCTGCGCGTATTGCTGCGCCACCAACTAAAATAAATTTGAAGGAAAGACATTACACAAATGTCGAATTAATTTTGAATCATTTTATTGATTTTGTTACCCGTTATCCTCATGTTTCAGATGAACGGGCCTGAGTAGTACGCATTCGATCAGTTTCTAATCTCACTTCTCGTTGTTCAAGTGGTTCAAGTGAACGGGTCTCAGCGACATATACTCGAAGATTTTCCAGTCTCAATGCTCGTCTGAATTTGAGGCTCGTAATGCTCTTTTCTTCCGTACTTGAGGTGTAGGTTGACCAATTGCTTGTCATTCATTTTGAATAATTTTCAGTGACTCCATCCATCGAAAATTAATCGCCCCAACCTCCGTCGACTCATGCGCAACAACTTTTTTAAAGAATGCACAGTTTACGATTTAATTCATTTTGAGTAATTTTCAGTGGCACCACCTATCGGAAGTTAATCATACCAACTTAGAAACCTTCCCCGGCTCATGCGCAACAACTTTGCTAAAGATCATAACATGATCAAATGCATAGCTTACGATTCTATAAGGTACATACAAACAAACATTCATTTTTATATACATAGACTATGGGAGGTGACACGCCCACTATAGCCAATCCGACCCTTTTGTTCATATATACGTCAAAGTCGTCCATACAAAATTTGAGGACTCTAGCTGTTGCAGTTTATGAGATATGCGACATTAAATACCTATCGGGTATGTGGGCGTGGCACCTCGCCTACTTGAAATTTTAAAATAAAAAGTAGCCTTGAACTCCTTCCAGACATACAGGAAGATACTGTGAAAATTTCAAGAAAATCGGTCCAGCCGTTTAGCCGTCTATAGACTTCAAACAAACCCACAAACAAATAAACACACACTCATTTTGATATATATAAGATGGGAGGTGACAGGCCCACTATAGCCAATCCGCCCATTTTGTTCATATATAAGTCAAAGTCGTCCATACCAAATTTGAGGACTCTAGCTGTTGCAGTTTATGAGATATGCGACATTAAATACTTATTGGGTATGTGGGCGTGGCAGTTGTTCCTTCCAGATATACAGGAAGGTACTGTTAAAATTTCAAGAAAATCGGTCCAGCCGTTTAGCCGTCTATAGACTTCAAACAAACAAACAAACCCACAAACAAATAAACACACATTCATTTTTATATGTATATAAGAGAAGAAGAAGATTCCAATTTTCGAATTTACAGAAAAACTCGAATAGTTTCTAGTCTAGTGGTCTAGCATACTCAAGCTTACAATACTTAACTTAGTTTCTTATGTTTTTTTTTTTTTTGTTGTACATGTTTCTAAATGGTACAATATTGAGAACTCATTAATAAAAAATCGATTTAATTTGTAACAGCTATTTTGGTAACGTGAGAAGCTTTTTCTGTGAAATTCCCAACCAATGGGTAATAAAAAATTGGACTGGATTTTCTTTTCAACCATTGTACAATGTAAACGATTCTTTTAAACTCATTTGCATTCGGTAGTTCTTTTGTAATTTGTAGAAATCTTTTAACACTTTTCGATTGATAATCGAACAATGAAACTTTCTTATCCAATGTGAACAATAGGAAACAAATGAAAATTCATAAGATTTTTACAATAAATTTTCATAGAAAAGAAACAACAAAGTTACACGTTTGCTTTCAGTGTTAATCTTGTTCTTTAAGTTCGAAGTTTTACTTCCGTTTTGATTTAAATTGTGATCCAATATGAAACGGTTTTGGATTTGTAATCTTTCTCTTTTTCTTGCTATTCATATTTAAATATTTTAAACTGCATGTTTTTCTTTTGTTTTTTTATTTTTCTGTTCTTTTTCAAATATTTTTTAAATTTTTTATTCATTTATTTTCCTGTTTTGAATTTTTTTGTATTTTTTTTCATTTCATTTCATTTTATTTTTTTTTATTGATAATGACTGTTATCTTCATGTATTATTTTTTATTCTTTTCTTTATGTTGTTGACTTTTCATTCGTCCCCAGAGTTTTTATGGTTTTATTTAAAATTGATATAAAAAAAAGAAGAAATTTCTGGAAGAGAAAAGAAAGAGTAAAACATGTTGAATGTCATGTTTTCTTCTTATTCGAAATATATTTTCTTGGCACTAAAGTATTTGAAAAATTTTAAATCCATAATGATTGCAAACAAATTAATCTCAACTGTATAGAGAATAATTTTTAAAAATATGAATAATTTGTTACACTAAATGTAAGGCTTGTACCTAAGATATACAGTGGCCAGCATAAGTCCAGGTACCCCAAAAGAAGTTTTCCTAATTTTCTTTTGTTTTATTGAATACATTAATAACACTGTGACGAAATAAAAAAAAATTAAATGCACCCAGCTAATGACATAGTGTAGGTTGTGAGTTTTGTTGGCGTCACTGGCTTGTGCATATCGCATGTGTGCAAGTGGTGGTCACATATTTCCACCTCTGGGTAAGAAAATTTACACTGAAAAACTAAATAACAGGAAAAAAAGTTAAAATGAATTAATTTTTTATAAACAGTTATGTTTAACATCAAGACAGTTGCAATTATAGTGTGAATGAACCTGCTACGAAGCTAGTTACTGAACTTGTAACCGAAAGAATAATTAACACATGTCCAGTTAAGATTCATATGGCAAGGAAAGTGAATAGAAGTGCAAACGTACCGTAGTTAAGGACAACCATCACATACTGGCTTCCTCGAGCCGTGCTGCAGCCAACCCGGCTTTATGATGTATATGTCTGGTGAACGTTGCACAAACACCCATACCACTGCCGCACACTTAGGCAGAGTACACAGACACTCAGCTGTTCTGATCACCAGTCTACTCTGTTCCATTCCAACCAAGGTATTATTTGCTATACTTAATTGACTCCCCTATGACCACCTATTAAGCACGCGATCTAATTTGGTGGCAGTAAGACTGAATAGAGTAAAATCCTGGCTTAATCTAGACTATGTACATGCTGCTATTCTGGGAAGACATTGTTACATAAGGGTCGATTATATGGCTCCTTACAATTTTCTGAATATAACATTCGATTTTAAAATTCCTACTAGAAACTTGTCCCTGAACATCTTTTGATTTACTTGGATAGCCAGGTTGTTAATAAGTCCCTAATGAACGTAGTTTTAACTCCCATACTTGCCGATGAATACCAAAGATTTCTCGGAGAAATTTCGAATCACTTGAATTTGCCTCTTTATGCGATATCGTTGGGAATTGCATTGCTGATGAGCCGTTCAGAGCAGCTACTGAGCTCGCAGTATCCGTTATGTTACAGACCATAGTTATTCCGATTGTTTCAATTAATTTGGATAAAGTAAAGCTCAATCTCGTTGACAGCAAGAAGGTACGTACGTGCAATATTGCCAGACTCTATTGAAAACGGATGGATAAGAAAATGACCGGCTTCTGTCCTTAAATCGCATGGCCAATCAGTGCACAATAGCGATTCTTACGGGCCACTGGTATACCGAAGGATTTGGCATTACGGCAAATAATTTCTGCATCAGCCGTAGGTCGGTGGAGGAGGAAGAAGCTATGTTTCTTCTCGTGTGCCAAAGTCCAGCACTTGTCGTGAAATAGCGAATTTTTTGACCTTTCATTTTGTGACCGGATAGGGCACGTTTGAAGTCGTCGTAGTCTAGTAGGTAATGTGTTGGCTTAGTAGACGTATGGTCAAGGTTTAAACCCCAGGTCAGATATTAAAAAATATTTCTTCGGCGACTTCCTCTCGGCAGATTTCTGGCAAAAATTCTGAGAGTAAAATAAAATTACCATGATAAGTTTCTCAAAAAACCTGTCGTTCGGAGGCGACTTTAAATCATAGATCCTGCTACTCATGTATAAAATTAACACACATAGCATGAGTGGTGTGAGAAGCTAGGCCGTAATACTGACTGAAGGGTTGTAATTGCCAATTATGTATGTATGTATAGGTAATGTTTGAAAAATGGATAAAATTGATTGTGGAGTCACATGGGCCCTAAAAGAGAGGTCTGTCTCCTTACTTTATCTAACTTAGTGCATTGAACGATTCTTATTAAAGTTAAGACTTGTTATTTTTTATTCAAATTATTAACTTCCACCCCACAGTTTCATACATATGTATTCGATAACGAAATAATATCCTCATAATAAAAACATGTTGCGTGAATGTCAGCTGTGATTTAAATTATACAAGATTATATACATATGACAATAAACATCTAGTTAAGCATGTATTTCAACATTGTTTACCTACATGTATATAGGTCACAGAGCTTATCAACAATGTTGCCAATTTCTACTTTGCAGACATGGATATCTCTATTGTCGAAGAAATTAATTTAATTAAATTTATATGGTTTTTAAATATTGCCCTAAAAAATCCAATTAATTGTATTTAAAATATTTGTGATTACTTTCTGAATACCATTTTATTTCAATTTATCGAATTATATACCTTTCAGTTTTTTTTTATTCGGCCGGTCTATTAGTAAAGTTGTCACTGACTGATCGAATATTTAGCATGCAACTCTAATTAACTGTAAAATTCCTAAAGCTTTTGTTCTATGCAATTAGTATTTGGGAACGTTATCTCTCTTTTCATCTTCAAGCGATAACTAGTCTCAATCAAACAATAAAATTCATAAGAAAATATAAAAATTTTTTGAAATATAAAAAAGTGTATTTTAGTTAATTTTTAAAGCATTTAGTTAATAAATAAAACAAACAAATTTTCGTGGTTCAGGCTACCATTACTATTGGTTATTTTATCCAAATTTCCAATAAACAATTAATTCTTTGAAATAAGTTTTTATATGGTTTTTTCTTTGTGAGTTAGCATATATTTAATGATATAATAGTGGGTAGTGTGCTAGACCATTAGTGTGAGGGTCGTAGGTTCGATTCCCACCAGAGACTCTGGTCTGTGACACTAGTGTGCATATGGTCAAAGTTACTCAGCTCGTATATAATTAGAGCAATGATGCCCATTTCATAGTGCATTTGCGCAAACTAAAAACACACATATTCTTATTCTCTTTGGTTAGTCGTCACTCAGACAGCGACGAATGCACATGCGTAGCGGGTGTACGATTTTTTTGAAATATTTTTTGCTTAAAACACCTGAAAAAATTTTACTATGACTTACGAAACATATTTTAAAAATATATTAAATATTCTGCTTTTACGAAATTGCCACAATAGTATTAATATTGAATATTTTATTAAAATATAAATAAAAGAAATAACCCTGTATCTATTTTTTATTTTTTATCTATTTTTTTTTTTTTGTTTTTCTAGTCTTTTTCCATAGTCACTGATTGAACAAAATTTTACATTTAAAATTGAATTTCTTTATTTTTACTTAATTTAATATATTTTAGTTTCATAATCGGTTTTTTAAATTTTGAATAATAATGAAAAATTATCTTTTATGGGAAATATTACAGATGAAAGATAAAAAAATTTGCATATAATTAATTTAAGATTGTAACTTTTCTTGAGAAACTATATTTTAGTTAAATAATATGGACGAATTTCTATTCCAAATTTTATTGTAAATTTCGCTTTTTGGATTTTTTTCCGTACATTTTATTTCAGTTTATACAACTTTTCTTTCAGTGCAGTTCTTTCTCACTCAACAATACTACTACAGTTTTAGCTTTGGGCATCCCTGAATTAGAGTCTACTATGTAATTGTATTATAATAAATAAATAAATAAATAAATAAATAATGATATAATTTTGTTAGACTGTGAAAAAAAATTACTCAAAGGGAATCTAACCCTACGGGAGGTTATATATTGCGTGCATTTGACTGCTAAGGTCACGTGCACTTCCGTATTTTCTAAAGTGAAATACAAGAAATTAGCGAGACTTGCACCCTAACGGTACAATAATCATAGAGAAATTTAACTGTTAGATGTAAGGTATTGGTCGATTTCAATCAAAACGTGGTATAGTTTTCAAAACGATATTCGTCAGCACCAGGAATTTCTCCTAGTTGAAACATCTATGCAATCGATCGGCTCGACAGAGTGATCAACCATATTTATAGTTCTGTTTTGTGAATCTCATCTACACCAAACTTCATCTATATCCAATCTCATTTATACCCAACATCATCTATAACAATATCAATTTCCTTCATTTAAGAGTCTTTAAAATTGTAAGAAGTGTCCGTATACCCGTATTTATGTATATGCAAGAACTAGATATAATATACATACATACATACATACATAATTGGTCTTTACAACTCTTTAGACAGTATTACGACCTAGCTTCTCCTACCACTGATGCTGTGTGTGTTTATTTTATACATGAGCGGCGGCACTAATAGTTTAAAGTCGATTCCGAACGATAGATTTTTGAGAAACTTTTCATAGCAATTTTATTTACTCTTAAAGTTTTTGCCAGAAAACTGCTGAGAATAATATAATATACTCCCCTTAATTAGAAGCACCACTATCGACAAAGAAAGGCCTCATCGTCATCGCTGCTGCAATAGAGTAAGTCAAAATTTCACTATTTTAATTTTTTTGAGTGTAAAAATATATCTTGCATATACTCGTACATACATACATATGTAGATGTCTAGAGTATATTTTTTTCTTTATAACATATTCCATGGATATATTAATAAACAGATCCCACAAATAAATCGATATTTAGGGATTAAAATTATTTTCGGTAGTTTATAAAAAACGACAAAGAAAAATGCAAAGAAAGACTGTTCGTTAAAAAGTTGCTACGTTTAATATCCTTAGGGCCATTATTACAACTTGCCGTTAAAGTTGGGTTTAGTCAAAGGTACCTTTAGCTAAAGGGAACTGTAAAGTCACCTTTAAATTATTTTCGTTATTACAACTTACACGTAAAATAAAGTTAACTTTTTCAAAAATATGGCAGTGACGGAGCAATGTCGATAACACTTCTGAAATTAAACAAGTTATATTTAAACGCAGAGGCAACGACGGGCTTTTTTTTGTTGTATTTGCTAACTTTGTTTATATTTGAATTTGCCGTATTGAAAATAATATATAAAATGGCAAGTTCAAACATAAACTTTACTTTAAAAGTTACCAATAGGATGATCTTTCCTTTAGCTTAACGCTCACTTCTACCGTAGTGAAGTAGGTAGTGTGTTGACTTATTAGACGTAAGGTTCTAACTCCAGTCAGACAGGCAGAGTAAAAGTTGCCATGAAAAGTTTCTCAAAAAACGTGTTGTTCGGAATCGACTTTAAACTGCAGGTCCCGCCACTCATGTATGAAATTAAATCACACAACATAATGGTGTGAGAAGCTAGGTCGTAATCCTGACTGAAGGGTTGTAATGACCCTGTATATTATGTATGTCACTTCTACCTTATCATCCACTTATAATAATGAAAAACACTTTATCTGCAATTTATTTATAATGCAACAGAGGCGGCTAAATTACGTTATTAAAAATAATTGGTAATACGTTTATTATTTCATTTGATTTACATTAAATCTTACGTTATAAGATTTTTTCACACTTCTTTTGAATCATTAACACTCATGAATATAATGTTCATGATTTTTTTCTATTTTGTGTTTGTTGTGTTTTCATAAATCATTATTTTAATGTTGTACTTAGAAGACGAGTTTAAAAGTTCAACATAAATTTGTTACATTCACACTTGATTTGTTTAACAGTCAAGCAATAGTTTTTATTATTTATTAACAAATTCTTTCAAAATAATAATCATTTATGCTTCAGTTCAGTTTTTGATAAACCTCAAAAATATTAAGAAAAAATAAACAATCAGTGTTTGTATATTTATTTATACTCCTATAAATAATAATAAATGAAATCAATTCTCTATGAAGCTATTTATAAGATTGTTACAGCTCATTAAAGCGTAATTGCCATAAATCATAGGCCATTAATATTTATAATAAAGAAAATTAAATTGTATTCCAATAATTTCTCATGCTTACTAGACTGAGTGAAGGGCCTGTTTTCTTGTTTTCTTATCAATTTTCTTATTGACAATATATTGAAATATTATCAATAGAATTATTAAATTATTATTAGCAATTAAGAAATTATTTTTAAAATATTTACAATTAGTGACTAACTCCCTGCATACAGCAGACGATTGAAAACTTCTTGGAAAACAATGGTGTTATTGGGAAAAATGTCGACAATAACTTACTTAGGGCCATTATTACAACTTTCCGTTAAAGTTGGGTTTAGTTAAAGGTAACTTTAGCTAAAGTGAACTTTAAAGTCACCTTTAACTTATTTTCGTTATTACAACCTAAAGATAAAATAAAATTAACTTCTTCAAAAATAAGGCTGTTTCGGAGCAATGTCGATAATACTGCTCAAATTAAACAAGTTTTATTTAAAGGCAGTGACAACGACGGGCTTCTTTTTTTGTTGTATTTGCTCACTTTGTTTATGTTTGAAGTTACCGTATTAAAAATAATATGTAATATGGCAAGTTCAAACATAAACTTAACTTTAAAAGTTACCAGTAGGATGATCTTCCCTTTAGCATAATGCTCGCTTCTTTCTTATTGTCCACTTATTATAATGAAATCAATTTATCTGTCCGTTTAAATCCTCCCTTTAGTTAACGGCAAGTTGTAATAATGGCCCTTAAACTTTTATAGTGAAATTTACTTGATTGGTGCTTTTCGTTTTTGTTGTTGTTTTTTGTTTTAGTTATTACCAACACTCAGGAGGTGGCCCCTACTCAATGCAATGTGTTTGAAAGTGAAATAATGAAAATAGGTTATGTACATACATAACTGATCATTATTACCCTTTAGTCAAGAGTACGGCCTAGTTTCTAACACCACTTATGTTGTGTGCGTTAATTTTTAGAGATGAGTGGCGGGACCTACAGTTTAAAATCGACTCCGAACGACAGATTTTTGAGAAACTTTTCATGGCAATTTTATTTACTCTCAGAGTTTTTCCCAGAAATCTGCTGCGAGGAGAAAATATATTATCATATTTCTTTCAGTTGGAGATGCTTGACCTGGGGTTTGAACCGAGGTCTACCTACTAGACCTCGGCGAAGCGTTAAGATAGACAGAGTAGTGTCTATAGATATTAGATTTGATACCAATGTCTACATAGGGAACATTTTTTGTGAACGAACTTTCTATCAAACATATTCCGGCTACATCAAATCAGTGAACACCCAACATTAAATTTTTCATCGACTTAAGGAGGCCGAATTTTGTACCAGATTTGCGGAAAACATAAATTTTTTTTTTTTTTTGAAGAAAAGTCCTGGAAAGTTGCGTCGAATGCTCTATCAGAGACATTGCGATGGTTCAGAGACAATCATTTTAAAGTGAGGTATGAAGACAGTAGAAGACAATCAAACTAGTTTGTAGATACAGAATTGCTGACCACATCGGAGAAGATGACACTTTGAGTCAGAAAAAAATGGAAGAAATTTTAAATGTTGCACAACAAACAATTTTTGATCGTCTAAAAGCTATGGGAAAGATTCAAACGTCAGGAAAACGAGTGCCACATGAATTGACAGACAGATGGAAAACCGAAAAAAACTTGTGAAATTTTCCTTCAAAGACACGATAGGAAACCATATTCAATATTTTTAGAATCCAAAATGGAAAACATCTAGAAACTTAGCGCTTATGAGCTGGTCCTTTTTAACTTTTTCCAGCACTACATACATTTATTTTAGAGATTGATCGACTGAAGCAAAGTTCTGTCTTTTCTCATCCCTAAAAACCACCAAGTTCATCTAAAAGACCAGAACGATTCGGCAGGAAGACAATGCTTTATGTCTGGTGAGACGACGAAGGTATGGTGTGAGCTTGTAAAGCCTTGTGAAATCGTTAACACTAATCGCTACCAACAAATGGTCAATTTGAATTATGCATTGACCAAGAAGTCGCCATAGTGTAGTAGGTAGTGTGTAGGCTTATTAGGCGTAAAGCCACTTTTCAAACCCCAGGTCAGACATCAAAAAATATTTCTTCAACGCCTTCTTCTCAGCAGATTTCTGGCAAAAACTCTGAGAGTAAATAAAATTTCAATGAAATGTTTCTCAAAAAATCTGTCTTTCGGTGTCCACTTTAAACTGTAGGTCCCGCCACTCATGTATAAAAATTAACACACACAACATGAGTGGTGTGAGAAACTAGGTCGTTATCCTGACTGAAGGGTTGTAATGACCAATTATGTGTATTATATATTGCACGAGAAACGAACAGAATGGGCTACAAGACACGACAATTCAAATGCATTTGAACACAAAGCAAAATCGATTTAAGATATAATCATAGCATTAGACTGGGAACTGTTACCTCACACATCGTGCGGGTTTTCACCAGACATGGATCTTGGATCGCGTTGACTAAGCAGCACTTTGATTCGTATGAGAAAGTCGTAATGAATAAATTAGTCAACGAACAACACTTGCAAATGAGTTTTTGACGAGTAAATTATCTTCAGTAATGGCTCTCATTTTAGGTTTATATACGTCAACAAACATAATAGCGGGATTTGATGTGGCAGTTCAAGTGTCAATATATATGTTGAAATATTCAATGTCTAGTGCGTTTCATTTCAGCACTTCGATTTCTACGAGGAAATCGAAAATTGATGGAGAGTTTTATTGGTGTGGAATCTAAAAATTGCCTGAAAGATGGAAAAATGTGAATACTTTCCTATAAAAAATTTGTGTTTTAAAGGCTCATTTTATACCTGATACACAGTTAAAGATAGGCGAGGTTGTTTTGAAATATTTTTGCCACATTGTTTCTCATACACAAAAATGAATACAAATATTTAAAAGAAATCTTTACAATGTTTGTTACTTGCAAGAATCTGTTGCCTTGGCAACATTTTTTTTATTTTGAATATGTATGTACATACACTGGCGAGCAAAAATGGATACATAATATTAACAAAATATTTTAAATCCAATATTTATTGTATTTATTGCACTAAGTAAGAAATTGTAAATAAAAAATTTCAGGCGTTGAAATGGCCAGCACAAAGTCCGGATTTAAATCCGATCGAGAATTTGTGGGCAATTGTAAAACGAAAATTGGCACAGTATGAAAACCCTCCAAATAACCTTAACGAATTGTGGCTAAGAATTGAGGCAGAGTGGCGAACTGGCAGAAAGCTCAGCAAAACGCTTTAAATAAGTTATAAAGAATAAAGGATTATGGACAAAATACTGAATTTTTCATTTGAAACAAAACGAGCAAAATTGGATAAATGCTACTAAATAATATTTTGTCAGTGTTTTATATTTAAAAGTAAATAATATTACTGAAAAGTTTTTGTTTTAATTAGAGGATAATCTAAATAAATGTTTAACATATGGATTGTTTTTTTTTTATTTTAATAAATAAAGTACAAATATAAATATTATATTCTTTCAATATTATGTATCCATTTTTGCTCGCCAGTGTACACATATACTCAGTCTTATCAATAAAATAAATTAATTGGAAATTCCTTTTAAATACCTTACATTTTAATTAATCATTTAATATTTTTTAATCGCTTCAATATTTGATTTGCAATTAAATTTTTATTTGAATTGACAAACGTGAGACCGCTCTCGTGGCGTTGCTATAAATAGTTCATGCCTTAACGTTCATTAAGACGCTCATTTGAAATTGTGTTAGCGCATCTGATGAAAAAATAATTGGAGTACTTTTTGCGAATATTAACACTATATTTAGTCATTTCCATTAAAAGATTCCTTTTGGAATGGAAATACTGAATACGAAAATGTACATAAGAATGATTTTATTTCTAGTGGCTGTAAATGTGTGGCAATTTCACCATGAGCATAATAGGTAGGTAGGTATGAGTGGTAGCTTTGATGACAAAGCTCACTTAAGCATGCATAGCGGCCCGTTGTGATGCCACAGGAAGGGCAGTTTATGTTCTAAACGAATTCCCTCAAACTCATGGAAGAAGCTGGTCAGCCCAATGAACGTAATAATATACGAGCAACGCATGCAAATCATTGAATTTTATTATCTATAACCGTTTTGCATGTCCTACAGAATTGTAAAATATGGTGTGAAAAGAAGCCAGAGGCAGGGAGAGGAAGGAATGGGCTTTGAATGCCTTTGTACTAAGCAAGATCTCAGGAACTATTGGAATTTTTCCTGCCCGTTTACAAAGGAACAAAGGGACCAGTGGGAAAATTCCTTAGAACAATTATTCTCACGTCTTTCATGTAGAATGCGCTTGAGAAACTTTTAGCAAACCATATAAGATATGGGATATTAGAAAGGGAATCACAGTATCGTAGGCAATATGCTTATATAGCAGTCAGATCTTCAGAGACAGATCTTGTAGATTTAGTGGCAACCTTTCAAGAGCCCTTAAAAATGGAGGAGATAATCATATGACACAAAGTGTGTATTTGATAACACTCTTCACGTGGCCCTAAATACATCATTAGATAGAGAGTTATAGAACCTATGATATCCATATGAATGGCTGAGGTCTTATGTGATATAAGATAATAAAAATCTACATAACTTGTGGATTCATAAATTGTGGTGTCCTTTCACCAGTACTGTGTAGCCTGGATATGGATTAACTTGTGATAAAACTACCTGAAGCGGGCATCAACCGCCAAGGATATGCAGATGATATAGAACTGATGTTTACAGGAAAATTAGATAATTATAGAAAAATTCGAACGTCTTTTCGATATTATCCAAAGAGGGCTTTATAATAGCATGTCGTTGGTGCATGACAGGTTCAGAGGATAAACCCGGGTAAGACCACAATAGACAACAACAACCCTTTAGTCAGCATAACGACCTAGTTTCTCACACACTTATGTTGTAAGCGTTAACTTTTATACATATGTGGTGGAACCTACAGTTTAAAGTCGACTCCAAACGACCGATTTTTGAGAAACTTTTTATGGCAATTTTATTTACTCTCAGAGTTTTTGCCAGAAATCTGCTGAGACGAAGTCGCCGAAGAAATATTTTTTTCATATTTCGTTTAATTGGAGATGCCTGACATGGGGTTTGAACCGAGGCCTCACGTATAATAAGCCAACACACTACCACTACTAGACCACGGCGACTTCGGGATCGATAGATAGATAGATCAGTAGGAGTAAACCTCCTAAATGGAAGAATATTTCACTTCTGGATTATGCAATATCACATAATCACATGGAGGTAAAGTATCTAGAAGTATCACTGGATAGCAGACTAACATGGAAAGCTCACATTAAGTGAGTGTCAGGAAAGGTCGGACATGCTCTAATGACATGCATCCTGTGTATGCAACCCAAGATCTATGGGACAATTGCCAGGATACACAAAACTAATCTGAAAGCAGCTCAATTGGAGTTGCTCACAATACAGAGACTAATGTATGCTGGCATAAGAAGAACCTGTTCTACAGCGGCGTTAAAAGCTTTGATGGATTTAAATAAGCTGCACATGCAAGTGAAGATTTGGAAACTAGGATTAAGTGAACGGTAAACAAGTCTAACATATAATTCAATAGGGGATTTCGTTGCTTATTGAAACAAATGGCTGACAGGCTACCCTATAAATTTCAACAGGAGAAACAATAGTTAGTATGGTCGCAGTGCTAAGACACCATTTAACGATAATAATGAACCGTTCCAAGGACATTTTGTTCATACTAAAATGTTGTAGTACAAAGCTATTTTCCGGTTAAATATAAATGCGTTTGAAGTCCATTTTTTTCTTAAAACTACGATTAAAATTTTTTCGGTGTTAAAGTGCAGAACTATGCCAAACAAAATATTTGCAATTTCCATTGAAATTTATTGCAGACTTTAACATACTCAGATTGCATTGCATACATATGTTGGAGAGTGTTATGTCACAATTTCATTGTTATTCACAACAATTAAAGGATATTTGAGATCATAATTTTAAAGAAAAAAAGGATGTAACAAAATATAAAGATGCAGGTCGAAAGCAAGTGATAATTATTGCGAAAGAAAAAAAAATGATTCTAAAAGAACATACAATAATCTTCGGTTATTCTTGTCAAAAAAAGCAGACGAAAATTCTAAAAAAAACATCATTAACACACATGCAACAAATAAATACATGATCACACACGTCTTTGTATAAACGAACGTGTTGTCGTTCACAAATTTCAAGGAACGGAAGTTGCCTATTGAAGAGCCGAAAAAATGCTGTAGCAGTTCCTGTAATAGGAGATGAAAAAAACGACACAATACCCATTGTTTGTGTACTTAGAGAAAAAATTTTAATCTGAAATATAAACAAAAATATTTCGAATATAAAAATTGTCATTCTGAGGTAAAGAATAACAAAAATAATATCGTTTCCAATATTTTTGTGAAAGAATACCGAAGCCAGATTAGGTTACCAAAAAAAGGGGTGTTTACTGAACAAACTCAAATGCGCATGTGCGCACGTTCAAGGTAAACAACTGCAATACGTGAAGGAGTACAAATAAAAGGAGAAGACACATGTGTATGAATAAATAGAGGATGAATGACGAAAGATTAGAACATTTTGAAACAATAAACATTGTAAAGAATAAATCAACAATGGTTGCACGGTTTTTTCTTCACATTTTTTTAAATTTATTTTTAGAAATCTTTATTAAAATTTCGATTTTTTGTTTAGGGTAACAAATTTGTGGGAATTTTTTAAGGTTGGCCTTCAATTCTCCATCAACAGCTATTGCTGATGTTCTTTTCGCTACAACCATACAGGAGTCTTGGAATTATAATACTATAAGGTTGTGTCTAACCCGACATATGCTAAACAGTTTTTATTAACGATGAAATAATAAAAATCTACTCTGAAGATATGGTCAAACTATGCAAATACATTGACTCAAACAATCTCAAGCAGGCGGAGATTATTGTTATAGTATTTCATGACAAACTACTTACCAGACTTGCATGAAGCAAAGTAGTTCAAAAATATAATTTGTTTTTTTTTTCTATAATAATTAGAAAAAAATAATTACAAGTCTAGTAGGTAGTGTGCTGGCTTATTAGACGTAAGGCCCTGGTTCAAACCCTAGGTCCGACATCAAAACGAAATATGAAAAAATATTTCTTCGGCGACTTCCGCTCAGCAGATTTCTGGCAAAAACTCTGAGAGTAAATAAAATTGCCACGAAAAGTTTCTCAAAAATCTGTCGTTCGGAGTCGACTTTAAACTGTAGGTCCCACCACTCATGTATGAAATTAACACACACAACATGAGTGGTGTGAGAAGCTAGGCCGTAATTCTAAGTACAATTATGTTATGTAATGTTATGTTATGTATAATTAGAAAAAAAGGATCATTTAGTTTAGGTTAGGAAAAATTCCTAACCGGACTCTAGGCCAGTACTGAGGCTGATTTTGATACCACAAAAAATTCTACCCGGTGATCAATCATTCCCTAGAGAAAACCAATCCGAATTGCAAATAAATCTTACTATTGTAGCAATCTTTATGTTAGAGAGATCGGTCAAGGATGTTAGAAAGTGAGTGGTCGATAACCTCCACCTTTTTCTGCAAAAGCAGTGAACTGATGTGGTGAAGGCTGTGTCCTCCTCCTCTTCAGACGCACAGCTCATGCAAAAGCCATTTATTGAAATACCGGGACTTTCGGAAATGCTTACCCGTAAGCATCGCTATTGCTCTATGGATGGCTACGCGATTTAAGGACAGAAGAGTGCCGGTACTCTACTTATCCATACGTAACCAGCAGAATCTAGCAAATATTGCACATCACGTACCTTGCCGCCACTAACGAGCTTCCCTATAATAAGCGCGCATAATATCTAAATTAACTGAGGCAATCGGAAGTCGCCGTAGTCTAGTAGGTAGTGTGTTGGCTTATTAGAAGTAAAGCCAGGATTCGAGCCGCAGGTTCGAGCCCCATCAAAACAAAATACAGAAAGTATTTTTTCGGAGACTTCCTCTCAGCAGATTTCTGGAAAAAACTGTGAGCGTAAATAAAAGTACCAAGAAAAGTTTCTCAAAAATCTGTTGTTTGGAGTCGACTTTAAAATGTAGATCCCACCACTCATGTATAAAAATTAACACACACAACATAAGTGTTGTGAGAACTAAGTTGTAATCCGGACTGAAGGGTTGTAATTACCAATTATGTATGGTATGTAATCGGAATACCTATGCCCTGTAACATGTTAGAGATTACGAGCTCTGTACCGGCTCTTTCCAGCTCATCAGCAATGTAATTCTGAACGTTATCCCCATTTCTCGCAGTCCATAGAACAGTTGCATTTGAATGAACCGAAATTTCCCTGAGAAATCCTCGGCATTCATAAAAAAGGACGGACGCTAAAACCATTAATCGTACGCTAGCCCTCAAAGTAAAAGAAAAGATTTTCAAAAAAAAATTCCGCCACTCTAAATACCCCAAAATTGCCAAGATCTCTGCCTGGAAACACTGCAGTGGTTAGGCAGCCTATAAGGAACTTTAATGCCAGAATCCTTCCCACTCTGTCACTCATCTCTGAGCCATCAATGTAACGCTTGTCCTATTAGGAACCTCCGGATCTTCAGACCTGAATTTCCTAGCTGAAATTCCAATTCGATTGTTCTATTTTAATTGTAAGGATAATCAATCCGGATGTGTCCATGTTTTCTTAGTGTAGCGGCATATCCGTAGTTCAGGTTAGATCAGGATTTGACTGCACTGAGTCTTACTACCACCAAATTAGCCCCCTGCCTTAATAGGTGGTCAGAGTATAGCAAATAATCGAATGTTTGAAGTTGTACCAGGACAACTGACTGTCAGCGTACTCTGTCTAGCCAATAATTATTCGCGTCTATAGAGAATAATTATGTTGGCGAAAAATTCGGTTCAGTAAAGCACATCACTTTCAGTATTTTTTTTTGGCAATAAGGGCAATGCTTTTTATTTCACCTTATTTATGTTATATCTCTTATATATCTCTTATATTATTTTTAATTTTAAAATATAACATCGTTTAAACGAATTTGATCGATTGGCATGAGTTATTTTTGTTTTGAGGCGTTGTGACTTATTCATGTAAAACCGAGAATATTTAATGTGACAAGTAGCACGTACTGTTGGGGTCCAATGCAGGCAAATGAATGTCGTTCTCAATGAAGTCGATGACACGGTAAGCTCAAAATCCACAATAAACAGTGACTTTTCCGGGATGCATGGGACGCTCTCGATTCTTATATGGCTTGGCATCGTACAAATTCAACATTTTTTTGATCACGTACTCATTGATCACGTACCACTGAAGATGATGCCAACTGCTCCAAGCACCTTTCAGCGAACGCATGTCAGTGATTTAGGTAACTTTAGCTGAAGTGAACTTTAAAGTCACCTTTAACTTCTTTTCGTTATTACAACTAAAGTTAACTTTTTCAAAAATATTGCAGTGCCGGAGCAATGTCGATATAATATTTGCCAAATTAAACAAGTTTTTTTAATGCAGTGGCAACGACGGGCTTCGTTTTTTTGTTGTATATGATCATCTTATAAATGGAGATTTTTTAAGAGCTATAGAAAAATTCTTCAAAAAAAAAAATATAAAATTCAGAAAAATTCATGAAATCTTTATTTGAATCGATATATACGGTCCATATAATTTAATGTTTGAAGATTATTTCATGCAAATGTTGACCGCGATTGCGCCTCCAATGGTTCATCCGCTTAGTCCAATTTTGGCATACTCTTTCCAAAATTTCGGCCGGTATCTCACGAATAAATGCTTCAATGTTGTCTTCCAATGCGTCAATTGAAGCGGGCTTGTCTGTATAGAGGCCCAATTGCTGCGAACGGCGACGAATCGATAATTGATGGTCATCAATAACACTGGCCGATACAGCTGCGATATTTTCTTCAGTTCACACTCTCCGTAAGCGTTTTGGTGGTTTAATGTCCAAAAATGTAAATTTGGTGCTAAATTTGGTCACAATAGCCCGAATAGCCGCTTCAGTAGGTCGATTAATCTGACCATAAAATGGAAGAGGTGCGCGATGAAATTTCTTAACAGAGCACGCATTTTGATAATAAAATTTGCGAGCGTTGTTCGTTTGTAAGACGATTCATGGTTAAATTATAGACCAAACTGAAGATGTTTGACAGTGAAACAAAACACGAAACGTGCGTGAGCTGTTTAAACCAGTTCTGCCAAAAAAATAATAATTAAAAAATCTCCCGTTATATAATAATGAATATGTGTTTATTTGTTTGTGGGTTTGTTTGTTTGTTTAAAGTCTATAGACGACTATACGGCTGGACCGATTTTCTTGACATTTTTACAGTATCTTCCTGTATGTCTAGAAGGAGTTATAGGCTACTTTTCATTTTAAAATTTCAAGTAGGCGAGGTGCCACGCCCACATACCCAATAAGTATTTAATGTCGCATATCTCATAAACTGCAACAGCTAGAGTCCTTAAATTTTGTACGGACGACTTTGACGTATATATGAACAAAATGGGCGGATTGGCTATAGTGGGTGTGTCACCTCCCATAGTATATATATACAAAAATTAATGTTTATTTGCATATACCTTACAGAATCGTAAACTATGCATTTATTATGATCTTTAGCAAAGTTGTTGCGCGTGAGCCGATGAAGGTTTCTAAGTTGGTATGACCATTATATCCGGCAGGTGGCGCCATTGAAAATTACTTAAAATGAATTAAGTCGTAAACTGTGCGTTCTTTAACAAAGTTGTTGCGCATGAGTCGACGGAGGTTGGTGCGATTAATTTCCAATGAATGGCGTCACCTAAAATTATTCAAAATGAATGACAAGCAATTGGTCGAACTACACCTCAAGCACGGATGAAAAGACCATTACGAGCCTCAGAATCAGAATGGAATTGATACTGGAAAATTTAAGAGTAATTGCGGCTGAGATCCGTTCGCTTGAACAACTTGAAAAACGGGAAGTGAGATTAGAAACTAATCGTTTGAATACTATCGGCCGGTCCATCTTAATCATCAGGACAACGGGAAACAAAATCAATAAAATGATTCAAAATTAATTGGACATTTGCGTAATGTCTTTCCTTCAAATTTATTTTAGTTGGTGGCGCAGCAACACGCCCAGGGTTCAGCTAGTTTTGTTTATATTTGAAATAAAAAGTAATATATAATATGGTAAGTTCAAATATAAACTTAACTTTAAAACATAGTTTACCATTTCATAGCACAGTTGTGCAAAGAGAACTCACACGCATTCTTGTGTTTTTTCATTTAGTTGTTGATCAGACTGCGACAAGAACACATGTGCGGCGGATGCTTTATCATTTTATTTCAGCATAAGACTCAAAAAATATTTCATGTTAAAAATGTTGTGTTATTAGCTAGGCGTACTTCATTTTTTTATTTTGTCGCATAGTATAGTTTTTTTTAAATGATTTGGAATGTTCGCTTTTTTTCTGTTAATAAAAAATGGGTTTTTTATTCTTTTTATTTTTATTTATCTAAAAAACATGGCCTAATTTTTAAGCCAAAGATGGATAGCTTTATTTTCTTTTAATAAAAAATGGATTTTTTATTTTATTTTTATTTATCTAAAATTATTAAGCCAAAGTTATATAGCTTTACATATGTATGCTGATGAAATGAAAATAAAAATAGCGTATATTACTAACACTTTTCTATGGCTGTAAATAAATAAATTCTCTGAACTTATTTTCTCTCTCTTACTCACTAACACATAACCAAAAATTTTTTGAGGAACCCTGCTTTAAAAGTAAGCGCTAGAATGAACCTCCATTTAGCTTAACGCTCATTTCTACCATATTGTCAGCTTATAATAATGAAGTACACTTTATCTGCCCGTTAAAATACTCCCTTGAGTTAACGGCAAGTTGTAATAATGGCCCTAATCAAACACAAATAATTGCGCAGCATAATCATTCATTTGATTTACAACACTGGCTAATTTCAAGCCCCTTCCAATCCACTACATTAATCACGTTTTTAAAATACATTGTTCAGCCCACCTCAGGTCAGATGATTTTCTTATCAAAATCTTGTTTTAAAATCAAAAAACATTTGTTTATTTCTCTGTTTCTGTTTTAATAAAAATATAAAATGAATCACGTTTTTTTGTAACAAACAGACACGAATTAAAATGTAGTTCGTCAACTTTTAATTAGTTTTGTTGAAAATGTGTTTAACTTGTAAACAAAACAGGAGCTTATGTCATAGCTTTTAAAATTAATTTATGCGATTGCTTACTTGCATACCTACGGATTACATTGATCCATAATGTATAATTGGTCATTACAACCCTTCAGTCAGGATGTATGTACGTTGTGTGTGTTAATTTTATAAATGAGTGGCGGGACCTACAGTTTAAAGTCGACTCCGAACGACAGATTTTTGAAAAACATTTCATGACAATTTTGTTTATTCTCAGAGTTTTTGCCAGAAATCTGCTGAGAGGAAGACGCCAAGGAAATATTTTTTTATTTTCGTTTGAACCGAGGTTTTACGTCTAATAAGCCAACACACTATCTACTAGACTACGGCGACTTCAATCCATTGCTTAATTTGCTTAAGCAACCAGCATCTGAATCTTACATGACTTTAGTTTTTTTTTTTCTTTTGATGTTAGGAACAGTATTTTTCCATTTAATGTCACCAAAAGCCCTATTGAAAGCTTACGTCATAGGTATATACACATAACTTAAACAGCGTTACTTAATTTTGTTGTTGTTGTCTAACACTTTAGAAATATTTATTTGCTAACAATTTATTTAAATAGTGGCTCCTCTACGTTTGTCTGGCATTTAGCATAGCGACCTAAAGAAAAAAAGTAGAAAATTTTTATTTGATCCAATACGACTGCATGGTACCCTATGTTGTATATCTATTGGAGTCCAATAGGAAAAAGTTTAAACCAACTATCATACATGTAATATAAGTAGTAATTTGATTAAAGGAAAATTGGTCTTGAAAATTATAATGTCTTAGTAAAATCTTAGATTAGGTTATGTAAGCGAATATCTTGCCATTCACAAGCAAGTTAACTCTGTGGTCGGTGTTGTTCATTGTGTTACATAGCTTGAGGTAATCTGCCTTGTAATGATCCGTCAGTGGTGGGTTTGGACAAACCCCAGGTCTGTCTGATACCGGTCAGTTCCCTTAACGGAACGTTCGCTACCATACGAACATCTTTAAATGTTCCATCACCCAAAATCCGATGACGTTGATTTTGAAATGCAGGGCAGTCACATTAAAGGTGTTGTATCGATTCTGTTTCATTCACATCATGGCAGCTTTTGTAGTAATCCTGGTGGGAAGACCGAATTTGTCAGTGAAATGGAAAATAGTACAGTGTCCCGTTAGAATTCTTGTTAGAGAGCGAACCATTCTCTTTTCGAACTCAAGTCAAGTCGAACTCAACTTTGCTTCGGAATACTTGTAGTTAATAATGGCCACCATTAGCTATAGGCGAATTTAAGCTCGCTGAAGATGTCAGCCGCTTGTTCTTCGCCGCCTCCCGAATGCAATCATTCAATCGCTAGCGCTTTGCTGCATTGGACTTTCGACCCCGACAGTTTAGCATCTGCAACACGATCTTCCGAACCATCGGCTCTTGGGTTTACGACCGTTGCCATTACGGCTGGTGGCCGCCTTTAGCTTTGCTGCAGATGCCACACCTTTCGAAGTTTGGCGTACATCGTCTGGCCGTCTCCTTGTCTTTGTTGAAGAAGATACCTGTTTGCCGGCGTTATTGAGTTTGCCATCTGGATCGACAGCGTTCTCGTACCGCCTAACGTGATAGGTCTGCTTTTCCTTCAATTTTATTTCCTGTGGAGCAAGCCAGTTAGGATCACGTTCGCTTAACTTCTTTAAAAACCGAAGTGAGTTTTTGTCGACTGATCTATGCTTACGCTCCAGATCCGGGTATATTTGGCTTAGAAGAACTTTCGGAACAGACACACGTCGGTACACAGACGTACTCTGTTTGGATTGGCACTCTCTTCATCTGAGAGAGGAATTTCAAGTCCTCTTCTTCAGTCAAGTAGAGAGTCAATCCCGCCAAGTCTGACGGCTGCGCCAACATTCAGAGTCTGTAGAAACAACTCTCAGAGCTCCCCTCAGTTGTTCGTTGACTATCCAAATCTCCGGAGATTTTAGCACTCTCTTTTGCCGGATACTGCGGGCAGTAATTGGGTTCGTCATTATGGATACTTTTGTCGTTGCATTTTTTTAATCAACTGAACACTATGAAGCTCATAAGCGATATTCTGCTGTATCATTACAACCCTCCGAAGAAATATTTTTCTATATTTCGTTCAGTTGGAGATGCCTGACCTGGGGTTTGAACCGCGGCCTTACTTCCAATAAGCCAACACACTATCTACTAGACTACGGCGACTTTGAGCAATTTGCTAGTAACGCTGTCCAATTGATAAAATTGTGAGTTGAATGCCTAAAAGGAATATACCCGACATATCCATGTTATGCACCGTATTATTTAATATGTATAGTGTTCGAATAAGTTCTCTTTATTCCAGCAGATATTTTTTCTGTTCAACAGAATGTAAACAGATTTAAATTTAATGTTCATAAGCACTATTACGGCTGTTCACACTCCCATGACATTTAGCCAGTTTTGCGACAGTAGACTTATTAGGTTTAAGCCATTCCCGATGTCGGTATGGCAATATCAGTATGGCGACCTGTGCATGGCGATGCCAGTAAGGCGATCTCATTATGGCGATCTCAGTATGGCGATCTCAGTATGGTGATTTTAGTATGGCAATAATAGTATGGCGATTTCAGTATGGCGATCTCAGTATGGCGATCTCAGTATGTCGATCTCGGTATGGCGATCTCAGTATGGCAATCACAGTATGGCGATTTCAGTATGATGATCCCAGTATAGCGATCTTAGTATGACGATCTCAGTATGGCGATTATAGCCGTTTGCAATTCTCAATCGTTTCCAAAATGTAGTTCCCATATATCCACCAGTACACATCGTAATTGCTACTAATCGCTTAGATTCGATCCTTGAAAATGGAATTTACTAACTAAATTGTACATTACCTTTCTGATACTCTTCTCAAAAGGCTTTCCGCTAGTATAATATGGATTGAAAGACGTGTTACATATGAGTCTGCATGTGATTGAATGCTTCTTTTTTAAAGGCACTACAAACACAATGTTTTGTAGACGTCACTACCTAAGGTTGTGTAGGATAAATAAATATTATGAATTAACGATAACTTTGTAAACAAACAAAACAAACATGATTATTGATGTTAAATAATGAAACAACGAAGAAAATATTGATTTACGAATTTAAATATTGAAAACGTATACAAAATGCAACACATTAAGTGTAGAAATGATTTTCGTGTGCGAAGCTAGCTAGAAACAAATCTTTTATAAACAACAGTGTATTCAAAAACTGTTTTAATGAATTTTTTATTCTATTCGTAAACCCGGTTAATCGTATTAGACTTCCACAGAAAAGATGTTTTTTATATGAACAGAGCAACTAAGTAACGAATTATTTTTTTTACGACTTGTGCCCTTGTCGTTAACGAGCTATTGTGTATTGCGAGAAAGATGAGTTCTGTATGAAAATATTAAAATTTCGGAAACAATTTCCTTTTTTATTCCGCTGTAGTATTGATAATTAGAATTCTTGTGGCGAGACCCATTGGTCCATTGTGACAATTCAATTAAGAAAAAAGGAAAGAGGAAAAGGATGAAGAAAAAATACTGATGATGAAAGTGGGGGTGCGGGAGGTTAAGCATTTTAGAAAAGAAAAGAAAAGTAGAGAGAAGGAAAGGAGAAAAACGACTAACAGACATTCAAGACACCCATAAATAAACGTCTACCTCTAAAGATACTCCCCTAGCCAGTCAATCCTGTTTATGAATCCTATTAGATCCACAAGTCTGTAGTCTTCATCATCATCAACAAATCGACAACCCCGCCATCAGTGTCTGCGTAACTGTCTCCCATATTCCCGTACCTAGTTTCATTCCATTAGGATTAAGTCTCGGCCATAAAGCCGGAGCAACCCTACAGTCCCCGAAAGAGTAAAACTTCAATAATTTCCATAATCCCAAAAAATAAGCCCATTGGTGGTTTCATCGAAATCTTCTCTATTTTAGCCTCGAAGGCAGAGCCTAAATTTGGCAATTCATCTGCAATGTCGTTGCAAAAAAACCGCCATGTCCAGGTAACTCGTTTAGTATTATTCCCGAGAAAGGTAGACATAGATCAAGAAAAACAATTTTCGAACCAAAAAGAAAGAAATGCCAATCAAATACTGCTGTGCTTCCTATAAAATGTCCTAGCAATTTCAAAATCAAGGATAATTTAAGCACGTTATTTTTAAGCTTGGATTTAGGAAATTGAAAAATATAAGGAGTGCCTCCCATTTTGCGAATTGGTAATCTTCGACCTAAAGTGCTTACCGTTGACAGTGGACAACGATGTCCTTCATGCACAAATTCACACCAAACGGTGACTTGAATCTCATGTGGATTGGTTCGTCCCATATTCGACAATTTTGTTTGTTCACGTACCTACTCATCAGAAAATAAACCTCATCGTTCAAGATGATTTTTTGATAAAAATTAAGATTAGGTCCCAACTGCTCTAGAGCTCATTAAGCGAATCCATATCGTTGACTATGGTCGTTTACCTTCTGTTCCTGGCTCAATTGAATTTTGTCACGATAGAAAATTTACCAAATTGTGGTTTTGTAATGTCAAGATCTTGTGAGAGGCTCAATATCCACTGCTTCAGATTTTCCTGCTTACTCTCATGGTCAACAGCAATGTTTTCGGGAGATCTTCCGTTTCGTCGACGTACGAGTGTTGTGTGACTGCGAGCGAAAAACGTGGTATGTTGCTCGATACGAACACTCGTTTTGATAAAAACGATTATTATTTGCACGTGTTATTGAATTCTATATCCATCCATGGTGACTTGGCAAAACAGACTGAATAAAATGCATACATATATACATACTTACATAATTGGTCATATCACACGCTTTAGTTAGGATTACAACCTATCTTCTCACACCACTTATGTTGTGTGTGTTAATTTTATGCATGAGTGAACGGACAGTTTAATGTCGACACCGAAAGACGGATATTTTTTATTTATTTTCAGAGTTTTTGCTAGAAATCTGCTAAGAGGAAGTCGCCGAAGAAATATTTTTTCATATTTTCGTGTAGCTGACTGACCTGGGCTTTAAATCGAGGCCTCAGATCTAATAAGCAAACACTCTACCTGCTAGACTACGGCGACTACATAAATAAATGACAACTACTTTAACAGATGTAACTTCAAAATGATATATGTTATCTGCTGTTACATTTTGGAAGCCCCTGCTGGAAAATCTGATGCATAACAAAAAATGTTTGAATGGGTATATGTATATGCATAGAATAATAGAAAATTTAAAAAAATTCTTTTGGTTTTAGTCTGCCTCTATTTTTATGTACACAAATTATGGACAAACTAATAGTAAATATATGTACATATGTACACTAGGTAATGTACACTGAGGTAATGTTATTTACACTGATTTCATTAAACAACAAGGTGCGCCTGAAGTTGAGAATATCATGGCTTTAACTTGGGGCATGAATTCCTCAAGAACAGCAAATATTGACAAACAAACAGAGAAGATAAACGATGAAGTGCTTTTGGCACACTTAGCTGCAATTAAAGATCATTAGGAACGTAAAGTATGTTTATTTAAATTTTTTTTTTTTTTGTGGTAAAATAGAAAATTGATTAAACAGTGGTATACAAGCTAATTATTCAAAAGCACGTTAATATTTTGCTATGCAGAAATAAATTTCTTTAAGCCTCTTTGTTAGCAGATGTAAGAATTTTATTTTTAATCTTTCGGTTTTGGGTGTATCCAAAGGGCTTTGCGTTCTGTATAAAAGATCATAAAGAGATATGATTTAATAAACAAAGTATTAAAGCCTAGTCTTTATTTTTTGCCTTTTCCTAATTCCCTGGTCAAATCCAATTTGCAGGTAAATCAGCCAACTATTTATACATTCCTATGTCTGTTCATCGGATTTTTGAAATGATTTCTGAATGATTTATTTTCTATATATCGGGAAACTTTGGTTACATCAAAATTAAAATAATTTTTTTTATATTTTATTTCTAACGAGCTTTATTAAAGAGAATATGTTCTGTTCTGTCGGTTGAAAAAACTTTGCCATTTTTGGGTTGTACCATAACTCCATCAGTTTAGAACTTCTGTGTTCTCTGAGAGAAAATCCAATCCATCCAATTATGGATTGTAGGCCGCTAGGGAGTTTAAATTTCTTTTATTAAGGGCCATTATTAGAACTTGTCGTTAGCTAAAGATATTATTTTAACGGGCATATAAATTCTTTATTATAAATGGATAATAAAACAGAAGTGAGCGTTAAACTAATTGTAACTTTTAAACTTAAGTTTATGTTTGAACTTGCCGTATTACATATTATTTTCAATATGACAACTGCAAATAGAAACCAACATAAAAAACAACAAGAAACAAGAAACCTGTCATTGCCACTGCATTTAGAAAAACTAGTTTAATTTGGCAAATCTTATATCGACATTGCTCCGGCTCTGCCATATTTTTGAAAAAGTTAACTTTATTGTATCTATAGATTCTAATAACGAAATAAAGTTAAAGATGCCTTTAAAGTTACCTTTAACTAAACTCAACTTTAACGTCAAGTTGTAATAACGGCCCTAAGAGAGTTCAGTTGTAATCGAATCAAATGATAATCAGAAGGTGCAAAGTATAGTATAAAGCTACAACATGGCTACTTTAAGTTGTTTCGGTTTCTTTCGGATTTTAAAAAAATGTGTGGTTTCGCGTTGTCGTGGTTTTACCAACAACTGCGAAGCTTCATTTTGCTTCACCATATGATTTTTTTTTGCAAATTATTGTACGTATTCATTTGAAGTGTTTCATATTGTTTGTTGATGAATGAATTTGAAGTCGCCGTGGTCTAGCAGGTAGTGTGTTGGCTTATTAGACGTGAGGCCTCGGTTCAAGCCCCAGGTCAGGCATCTCCAACTGAACGAAATATGAAAAAATATTTATTCGGCGACTTCCTCTCAACAGATTTCTGACAAAAACTCTGAGAGTAAATAAAATTGCAATGAAAAGTTTCTCAAAAATCTGTCGTTCGGATTCCGCCACTCATGCACGACAATTAACCCACACAACATAAGTGGTGTGAGATTTTTCCCTATTTCGCTTGCACTAATTTCAAATTAATCCCGCGATGTTGATTTAGTGGTTTTTGCTTTAAGGACATTAATTTCCAATGCCAACGCTACGTGCGTAATAAACATATATTAGGCGACCCTCCAATCCGCACACTATATCCCAAGCGTTATCATGAGTTCTTTCAAGAATTCTGCCCAGAACTCTACTGAAAAGGACAATGCTTTGTCACACATCTATTTCAACTCTCAACTCAGCAATTTACCATGTTTTATCTCAAAAGAAACGTTTTCGCATAGGCTTTTTATAAAACGTATGAATTCTAGGGACAGTTACCTCAACATTCCAATATACTGCCAATCACAGATTGTTCCATGCATAAGCTGTTTATACTGTGGAATTAGAGGGCCTTTTGCTTCCTTGTTATATATGCGCTATTAAGTTACTAATTACGAGAATGTTTATTATAGATCAGCGTGTGATGTGCATACGCATTCAGTTTGACAGATAGTTCCCGTGAGCATTCGGCTCTTACCCATACTTTAGTGGGTAGAGCGCTGACGTGAGGCTTCGGTTCAAGCCCCAGGTCAGACATCTCCAACTAAACGAAATAAGAACACATAGTTCTTCGGCGACTTCCTCTCAGCAAAAAATTGCCATGAAAAGTTTCTCAAAAATCTGTTGTATAGAATCGACCTTGAACTGTAGGTCCAGCCACTAATATACAAAATTAACACAACATAAGTAATGGGAGAAACTAGGTCATAATACTGATTAAAGGGTTGCAATGACCTTATGTATGTAAGTATGTGGGTCTACTATTCTACCCTCACCTTGAATTGCCACCTCGTCTATGCCGTATAAAAAACTTTGCTTAAATTGAAATATGCAAAAACCTATTCTGCCCAATTAAGAATTCCAGACCAAATTTGGCATATTTGTCTTGAACGGCATCATACTAAAAAAATTTGGATTTTATTCTACTATACCTACCCTATAAATTATATAGCGGAGGTATGTCATCTACTGCCTACTTCTCGTCAGTATTTCTTTGCATCCACTTAAATAAAATCGAATCGTTTAAATGTATTCATATTATTTGAAATATTTATCTTCAAATATTTTATTCATTCTGTATGATAATGATTCTTTATATACACCGTTTATACATACAATTTTCAAATTGTGTGATTAAAATTTCAATTAACAAACTAACATTTCGCTCTCTATAGAGTGTGACAATAAACAATTGATTGATAATTGAATTGAAATTGGCAACAATTTTCATTTGAATAGATTTTTAATAGAAACTTCTCACATACCCAGGTATTCAATGTTATCAACAACACTAAACGCTGTATGTATGTATGTATGTATGTATGTATGTAGATATGTACATATATGTATACATATATAGTGCCATATACATTGAGTATTTATTTGCAAGATTTATTAGTTTTTTATTGTATTTTTTGCATGTTTTGTCAATAAAAGTAAACAAAAGAAAAAAGTTAAAAAAAAATCAAGAAAAAAACCAAACAGACAGTCAACTGCGCAACATTATTTGTTTTGAATGACAGTTCATCTCGTCTTATATGCGAAACACAAACGAATCGTGCAATAAATGAAGACTGAAAATTCGAATGCAGACTACAAAATTCAAAAAAACCGAATATTATTAAAATGAAACATATGTACATACATACCAGAGATCAGCAATGAGTATTCAAAAAAAATTAGTAGATTCGAATCATGCACATAATTTCTGATACTTATACGCATTCATACTTATTTTAATATCATACCCATACTACTCATATTCAAAGTTTGAAGTGCTCATCGTACTCATACTTAACAACACGTATGATGTTGTTGATTTCGACTCTCCTTTACTCAACATTTACAAGAATCACAAAATAAGTATGATTTGAGTACGAACACTACAATACTCACTAGAAGAAGCAAGCAAAGCAAATGCTGTCTTTGTCGTTTTCTTTCTTCTTTTTTGTAAATGACAACTAAGACAGTAAATTTTAATGAATGAATGGAATCACTCGAATCATTTATGAGTATTATAAGTATTTTTCTAAATTTATGAATCAGAATGAGCAGGCATATGAATCAAACATATTTCGAATGTTATAAGTTTTTTCTCAACCTGTACTTATAAATCAAGGTTGTGGTGAGTACGAATGAATCAGAGTAGTTGAATTTCAACACTGTTGACTCACTCATACTCAAAATTTCATTAGTACTTGTGAGTAATCTCTGATACATACATAATTGATGATAATTTTTAGCATCTTTTCATCGCAGTTTTATTTACTCTTAGAGTAGTTGCCGGAAATCTGCTGAGAGGAAATCGCCGATTAAATATTTCTTTTTATTTTCGTTTTGATGTCTGACCAGGGGTTTGAAACGTGTCATTATGTCTAATAAGCCAACACACTACCTAATAGACTCCGGCGACTGACACAGTTGTCACTACTTTTCAAAAATTCCTAAATTCAAGTGGATTATAAATGTGTACAATACCCTTACCTCTCCTTCCTGACATCAACATGCAATCATTTTCTCAACACCCTGTAAATAATGTTTCTTTATTTTATTGTTTTAATGTAAATAAAATCCAAAAAGATTTGTTAATAATTTATACTTAAAGCGGATGCTGTTGCCGCTTAAAATAATTCTTTATGTCAACACTTTGTGTTTGGTTTCATATTCCCAACCTTACTCCGGTGTTTTAAACAAACAACACTTGAGTTTTAATGTTAAATACCCGACTTGTTTACGGACTTTTGGTTTGCATATGGCATTTAAATTCATTCAGTTATAGAAATCCATTCATTCATTCATTAATTCTGGAATGGTTTATGTATTTTAAATCAGCCACAAATATTTATTGATGGAGTCTAGACGTTTAGACACAGTCTTACAAAAAATAGCAACATTTTCAAGTCTCTCAAATTGATATTTAACTGTGAAGAAATATATTCCTCAGAGTACATAAAACAAAACATGTAAATACAGTGTGACCACAGCGAATAAATTATACCATACAGCACAATATACCAGTGATATCTGTTTGCCATACTGAATAAATTGATTATGGGTACGTACGTCAATGGGCGACTAGTCAAACACAGAATTCGTAAGAGGACTTCGTAACGTAATGAATCGAGTGGTTGACAGCGTCTTCCTTAACTGGACAGGACAAGTAAGCTGTATGATCTTGGTAAATGCATTGTAACGAAACCTTATAAAACAACAACTAAAATAAAGTAGAAGCTGCACACTTACATAAAATAGGGACTATTTTGTGATATGAATGAATTTTTGTGTCAAGAATGAATCGTGGCACAAAAGCGTCCCAGAATTAAATATTCCGAGTCCAAGGGGAAACTAATGAGTATCATCCAAACCAAAGTCTATGCCTTCGAATTCAATTTGGAAGTATACATACATACGTACATAATTGGCCATTGTAACCCTTCAGTCACGATTACGGCCTAGCTTCTCACACCAATCGTGTTGTGTTTGTTAATTTTATACGTGAGTGCCGGGACCTACAGTTTAACGTCGATTCCTCCAAACGACAGATTTTTGAGAAACTTTTTCATGGCCGGTTTCTTTAATCTCAGAGTTTTTGCCAAAAATCTGCTGAGAGGAAATCGCCGAAGAAATATTTTTTTCTCATATTTCGTTTTTATGCCTGACCTGGGATACGAACCCGGTGCCAACGCACCACCTATTAGACTACGGCGATATGTGATAATTTGGAAGTATAGGATATAGTAATACTATCCGAGCTCTCATAGTCGAGCTATGTCTGCGGAGAAGATCGTATTGTTTTCCATTCAGGTGGCAATGAGCAGATGAGCTTGCATGGAGGGAAGCATCTATGACTAGAATTTCTCTGTATAGTAGCAATAGGTATTTGGAAAAGTATACACAACGAAAAAAAAGAAAAAAGAGAGACAAAGTACATAGATACATGCATACATAATAGGAAATTTCAACCTTTTAGTCAGGATTACGACCTAGCTTTTCACACCAGTTATGGTGTGTGTGTTAATTTTATTCCCAATTAGCGGAACCAACAGTTTTTAAAGTCGACTCCGTATGACAGATTTTTGAGAAACTTTTCATGGCAATTTTATTTTACTCTCAGAGTTTTTGCCAGAAATCTGCTGAGAGGAAGTCGCCGAAGAAATATTTTTTTATATTTCGTTTTGATGTTTGACCTGGGTTTTGAACCGAGGCCTCAAGTCTAATAAGCCAACACACTACATACTAGACCATGGCGGCTTCTGAAAAAAAATTTTGTTGGGAAATAACAATAAGAGGAGACTTAAATTATACGTCAGACTATCGTAGTATAACCAGAGATTGGTAACCGGCCTTTTCGTTTCGAGGCAAACATATAGATTCTGTGATAATGAGAATGAATCATCCGAACACATTCCTGGAACCAATGAGGTGTTATGAACCCCCGGAGTAACAATTTTCTCTATATCCGGTATCAGGCTGGGACATCGAACAGCATTATGAACTATTTCTTCATAATTATATAGAAGATATTATAAGAACACCTGCATAGAATAAGGACAGTACAGTTGTTCATTTGCTTGCAGTACTTTGACTTCGCTTCACAACAAAGACAATAATGTATGAAAAATTGTACTTAGTAGGGAGCTGGAATGAATACCTAGCATTTACTTTTTAAAGATTAATTCAAATCTTTCCAACGTTTTCATCAACAAATTGCCAATGGTTGCTGTAGTGTTGCCTACTAGTTTTAGAATTGTGGCTTATTGTACACTAAGGAGTTGGCGGAAAAGTGGCGTCTGCTTACTAAAATCTCTTAATAGGTTCTTGATATTGCATAGCGTGTATCATGTGGCTCCCTCTTGTTAAAATCACATGTCACCCTAGTCTAGATCTTTTTTGATTAACAAAAAGTCAGTAATTACCACACAATATCCTACAACTCATTGAGTATAGCGTTGTAATTCTCATCGTTCTTAAAGAAGTAATCCAATGATGTCTTGGGTCCATAAGCCGTGCATTTTTGTACGATACATTACCAAATCAAATAGAAAAAATCATCCGTCTTAAATGTAGAGTTAACATTACATGATAAAATCGTATGAGTCCTAATAATGAGCGATGACTGTGTTCAGCTATGATATCAGTACGGACGCCGCACTGTTGCCATCTCCAATGCGTAAAGCGATCGTACCATTAGTAGTGCTAGCTGAAAGTAACTGTCTCCGAACTGACTCTAAATAAATCACAAAATAGTAGTTAACTATACTTTCCATAATTATGAAACTCTGCAAATTACATCGTTATTGCATTAGCAATCTTCCGACAAGCATAAAAGTTATTACTTCGGTACTAGACTCTGAAAAGTTGACGAATTTTAAGCCAGTCGTGTGCACCTAACGTATAAAATTAATCGAAGAGTGGTTAAACAATTTGAAGAAACTGGGCTGATTACAGATAGTAAACGTTAACCTACCGGTCGGTCTCTTGAAAACATTGGCTGCTGTTAACGTCTAAAACGGAAATGAACGGAATTCGCCACAGGAACATGATAACAGACTTCTTTAGACCGCAACTGAATGGCATGGATCTGATCGACATATTGTTTAACAAGACATCGCACGTGCGATAATTGATTTATTACCGCAAAAATTTCAAGAAAAAGTTTTTTTAGACTTCTGGCTCTCTGGGAATGCAATGGGATTGAATCCAAAAAAAAATAAGAAACAGTTCCTCGGCTTAAATGCGAGATCGAACGCGTTATCGATAAAATGCAGTGACGTCTAAGTAGAAAAAATCATGGAAAATTTCATGGAAGCCTGTTGTTAGAGCCGTGGTTCCTATTTGATGGATATTTTATTACATACTGAATCGGAACATGTCTACTTTACAATCCAATAAATAAAAAATCGCAATCAGCATTCCAGTAATTATGCAATAATGGCAGTTATTTCAAAGTTTTGACGGTTTGATGTGAGGAACAAAGCGTTTCGAAAGTTATTGCACTCATGCATAATTCGCCTGATGATGTAGAGTGTTCAGAAAGTCAATCCAGTTCATCTGTCATTTGTTACAACCAAACTTTAACAAATTGATGCTGATTGTATATCAAACAACACGTGTTTGATTTTTTTTTCTCATTCTTCTCATGCAAAAATCTTTTAAAATTATTTTTTAAACATCAAATTTCACGTTAATATGCTAATTTGTGATTCTAATGCGAATACTGACTACAACGAAATGACGAAAGACTTATCTTATCTGCGCTCGTTTTCGTTGCTGTGGCAGTGCCAATAACCTATTCACTGAAATGATTACCTTTGAATATTGTGACCACGTTATGATAATTTACTGCCACAGAGTCTAGAATAACGGCGATTAAGTATAAAAACACTTCGTACTAAATTTTTTCACAAGAGAGTGAAGTTTAAAATACGTACGTATTTTTAGATTTACACCTCTTGAGAGCACATAGCATCCACAAACCACTTCCATATCACATGGTTTCTGGTATTTATTTTGAATCTTTCTATGTGTAAGCCGTACTACCCTAATTCTTAGAATATAATGCCTTTTCAGGTGCCCTTGAAAAATCATTTCTAAAGCCATCTCTGTCATGCCACCTTATCGTTTGATCGATTTCTGTGTAGGTTTCTTGTTGACAAAGCTCCAGAGATCCATGTTGTTGATGCTAAAACATTGCAAAACATATCTCTGAGGTATTTTGTTGAATATCTAAAGTTTTTGCGTATGCTGAGGCATAGAATCTCTTCCAGAACTATTGTAAAATGTAGGTCTGGAATGATAAGGGCACTGAGTAAGGAAGCTGTACGTACAACGATTTAGAAAGGGCAGGTCTACTACTTTGAAGATAATTCTCAGAATTGACAATTTACATATATCCACAGCGGGGGGAGAAGATTAAATAAGCACTCGCCACTTTTCTTACATACGTACGTAATTGGCCATTACAACCCTTCAGTCAGGCTTACGGCCTAGCTTCTCAACACCACTCATATTGTGTGTGCTAATTTTATACATGAGTGGCGGGACCTACAGTTTAACTCCGAACGACAGATTTTTGAGAAACTTTTCATGGCAATTTTATTTACTCTCAGTGTTTTTGCCAGAAATCTGCTGAGAGGAAGTCGCCGAAGAAATATTTTTTTATATTTCGTTTTGATGTCTGACCTGGGGTTGGAACCGTACCTTACGTCTAATAAGCCAACACACTACCTATTAGACTACGCCGACTTCTTACAATATCTAATATTTTATGCAGCAATTTTGCACACCAACAGTCTGAAGAAGGACAAGCGGCGAGTTCATTCCAAAGGAAGACAAAATATGCTCAAAGTTTTATGCATCAATCGAACACATATCGTTCATGTTGAAAATATATGGACAACCATGTTAGATGTGGAGTGTTTAAGGGGCGATCACATTAAATACGTGACATCCGGATGAATGCCAAAGGCTTATGCCTACGATTTGAGCAGAAAAGCGAAAGAGAGAAAATAAGAAGGGTCGACACAACTAAACTTCGCCCAGGAGATGGTCTACACCATTAATATGAAGCTTGTTTGTGGATGACATCATTCGAGGGACTACTTTAAAGAGTCTCTTTATCATCATCATTCAAAAAAGATTTTATATTTGTAAATTGCGAGCGACTTTTTGTGACATCATTTAAAAAGGTCTTAAAATTAGTATAAGATGATGGTGCAAGTCAACGGGGTTAAGAACAAATCCGAGCAAGATTATAATAACACCACTTACAAGAAGAAGAATACTTCCCAAAACGAAAAATTATTCGATTCCTGGTTGAGATAATATCAGGGAAAGTACAGACAAAATACCTGGGTATATTAATGGATATTAAATTGATATGGAAGGCCTATGTAGAGAGCATTTCTGAATAGACAAGATATGCAATAGTGATAAGCAGAAAGCTTGCAAAAAAATAATGGCTTTGTAACCCAAGTATTATGCACTGCATATATATCGCAATGGTTAGGCCAATAATGACCTATGGGGCTATCGTTTGGGTAGCTCAAACGATACTGGACAAGATACTGAAGCGGCGCTGGATGCTGGCAAGAACCATAGCATTGGAGACTATGATTAGGATAATGTGAGACAATTCTAATACGGGGAACTTCGTGACCTAATAAATCGAGTGGTTGACAATTCCCTCCTTAATGGTGGATCAACAGATTCTATTACTTTGGGAATGCTTCGCTAAGAGGCTTGACAATAAAAGCGAATGAAGCAACCCAGAGGCTGAAGTCGCCGTAGTCTAGTAGGTAGTGTGTTGGCTTATTAGGCGTACAGCCAGGGTTCGAGCCCCAGGCCCGACATCAAAGCAAAATACAAAAAGTATTTTTTCGGCGACTTCCTCTCAGCAGATTTCTGGCAAAAACTCTGAGAGTAAATAAAACTGCCATGAAAAGTTTCTCAAAAATCTGTCGTTCAGAGTCGACTTTAACCTGTAGGTCCCACTACTCATATATAAAATTAATACACACAACATAAGTGGTGTGAGAAAGTAGGACATTGTACAATAGGTCAATTCGACCTCCGGCTACTGTACTTCTCTTAATTGACAAGTACACGTCCTCTAACCTAACCTAACTTAACCTAACCCAGAGGCTCTATATTTTTTTGTAAAAGAGAAATTATTTTTGGGGAAACTTGGTTACCTCCTGTTGAGTCACAGTTTAGATGGGTATTCGCGGCAATGAGAAGGGGAGCTTTCATGCCGCTGATGGAATCAACACCGTTCTTTGAAGTAAGAAAGAAGATAGAAGAGCCTTTTTCAAACCAATTGGGCAATCAAAACTTTTGTTAGGTAATTATAATAGGACGAGATTTGGGTCATGCATCAGACCTCCGAGGAATAAAACAACGTTAATAGCAAACGGTCATTTGACATGGCATTTTAGTTTCAGAGCACACTTGTTTAGAATGTAAATCGTATTGAAACCAACATGTAGATTCTGTGATGTTGATAATGAGTCATCTGAACACATATTTGTAACCCTGAAAGACACTGAGCACCATTCTGAAATTTCGGATAGCAGGTTTATAGAGAAATTATAGAGATACGCTATAGAGAGTGGAGGCAGTACAATAGATCGTATGGATTCTGCACTTTGACTCCTTCCTCTACACGACGACAATATCAACCGAAATGAACAAACAAGAGTTCGCAATCTACACCAACTACTAACGTAGATGCGGTTGCTGTCAGACATTTCTTTTCTGATTAATTACGATCCTGATACTGCACAATCTATTCAAGAGGTGGCTTAAGTATAAATAGTCTGTGTTTCTTACATGATCTTCCACATGTACTTACTTACGCTAAATTTGAGCAGAAAAAATAGTTTCAGTACTTAGGTTAGGTTCTGGTGGCAGCCTCCTTAATAGGCAAAACTTACTGGGATATTACACATTCCGACGCAGAATTATAGCTCCTGGTTGACATCCCTCCAAACTTAAAAGAGTTCAAAAAATATTTATTTTTGAGAAGCTTTATTCGAATTTTACAAAATCGTTTGCCTTAAAAATCTATTTTACAAAGAACGAATTAATCACTTAAAATATTACGCAGTCGAATACAGGATTAAGATTTATTTCAAATGATTTGTAATTTTTTTTTTTTATTCATTAACTTATTCATCGAAAAAATGTTCCATGGCCGTTTGATTAATATAGCCAATGTGCCATTTCTGTTCGCGTTTGTTAAAATCACACAAATTCACAAATATCGTAAGGCCATCTGGATCCAATTCCAAACAACGCTGATTATAATCAGTCTTTCCGTGTATAAACATTTGGGCACTTTGATTGTAGTACCAAAATTGATTGTCACCCAAAATGTGGCAAGGCCACAGCCAAATAGGAGCATGCGAAGCCCAGGTTTGCACCTCCAAACAATTGCCTTGATGACGTAAATCCTGACGAAAACTTAAGTGAAACTTTTGTGAAGCATAAGGATATCTGAGATCAGGTGAACAGGGCCTTAGGACATCTTCTAAAACCTGTCGACGCTGTGTGGAAGCTAAATCTAAACATAGTTCAGGTTTAAGCAGACTCTGTATTGCACCTTCTGCAAAGTCAGCCGGTTTAATAGGCGGATAAACTTTGAGTAGGTCAGGTGCAATAGTCTTTAAAAACCATTTAAAAGGCTTACATTTAAGCTTCTTTCTTAACAGCTTTTGTTGTGCCATATCTCCAGCATCGATTTGATTTAGTTTGGGTATGTGCTCATATAGAAACTCTTTATATTCATCCATCCATACTTCAGCCACTCGTTTGTAGTTCTAGAAATATCACACTCGTTCAAAAAGTTCTTATTTTAAATGCAAGTTTACTTACTTTCGATATAAAATCATCTTTTCTTTCTGAGTATTTTACTCTAAATTCTGGATCTCTGTAGAGATGTCCCACTCTAGAACATGGCACTTCTAATATATGGCCACCACACATCCATATTTTAAAACTCAATTCAAATTGTTCAGCACCCCAGATTTCCAAACCCTTATCGTAACCGCCCAAATGCCAAAAATATTCTCTTTTAATAGCAAATAAGCCACCGTTCATAACGGGATTATTATGAGGTAAAGGATCATTGGATTTTTCCTCTTTCAGCAAAGGCAGTTGAACGTAATTGAATTGCCAATTAAAACCTCCCCGTGAGGGTACAGAACCTTGATACTCGAATGTATCATATTTTATAATATCGATAATGGGTGTGGTACAGGTTTTATTATTCTCTTGAATGGGGGCTATTAAAGGTGGCAACCAATCACTATTGACTTCAACATGGGCATCCAAGAATATTAAAACATCTCCCGTAGCCATTTCTGCTCCCCTTAAACGAGCTCTTATAAGGCCTTCTCTTTGTGGCAGCCTTAATTTCTTAATTGTAACAGTCAATCTCTCTCCGAAAAGTTTTCCAATTTCGAATTCTTCATCGCTAAAGTCGTCTATCAAAATAATTTCCTTTAACAAATTTCGGGGTGTACGTTTCAATATTGTACGCAGAGTTCTCAGCAACACAGTGTTCTGCTCATTATGGTAAATGATTATAATGCTGCAGTGGGGCAAATTTTCTGGATAAAGTTGTTTTCTGCAACTGAAATTAAAACTTGTTTCAATACTTTAAACGATTTTAATCTGCTTAAGAATTATAATTATTTCTCCGAAAAGAGTTGCCAACTATTGGAAAATGGTACAACACCGCGTTATGCTAGGGGTGTTTGATTTTATTTTAATTTTTCTGGTAAAATAGCCAGCAATTTACGATAACACAAATAATTCGTAGATAGTTCGGGACAATGGTAGCCTTCTGATCCACTGTTTCTTATCTTTCTCTGTAAAGATTAAATTTTTAGTATTGCTGCTGTTACTTTTGAGTAGAACATCTATCATATTAAAATCATTAGAGTTTTCGCACAAACATACAAAACTCACACTCCCACACGGGAAGAATAGGTTGCTGAAGCTGTTATCGGTGACGGTGATATAATGACCTTCACCGATAAATCAAATATGGAATGTGGAACTGGATCTGGCGTATATTCCTATAAACTGGCACTGAACGAAGATTTTTGCTATTCAACAAGTATGGTTGAAACCGAGGACTTACCTCCTTCTGACTTGATCATATGTGTGAACAGTCAAGCAGCAACCAAAGCGCTCAGATCTTATCTCAGGAAATCGGAGGACGTCAGGAGTTGCATAGAGTCTCTGCACCGTATACGTCGATACAACATCTGCCTCTACTGAGTTCCGGTCCACTGTGGCATAGAAGGAAACGAAAGTTTGAACGAACTGACACAGAAGGAATTGTAGTTGCCTTAGGAAGAGACCATAGAAGAAAACTTTTCCAAATTGCGAAAAGCAGCACTAAATTCAACAAACCAGGTTGCTGAATTTCAAATTTGTTGAGTTCAGCAGTGGATAGCGGGAAACCCAATTGTTCAACTGCTCACATTCCCGCAGAAATTCTTACGGGACACTGCGCTATTGGCAGTTATGCTGACAGGCTCGGTCTGCCCCACCAGGATTACTGCAGAAGCTGCCATAATGTGGAAGAAACGGAATCGGCACAACACCTTTTAAGCGAGTTCCCTGCTCTTCAGAACAGACATCCTCGGTTTTTGGGTGACAGAACTTTTGAAGATCTGGGTGGGGAACGTGCCACTAAGAGAACGGGCCAATTTCATTTGAAGCTCGGGGTGGTACAAATCCACTAATTACGCGTCATGAGAAAGCAGCTTACTACACATTGATTAACACAATGGGCCTGTGAACACCAAGTTAACTGCTAATCTGATCTAATGGTACTGAAGGCAATAGACACCTTGAACGTTACTTCAATGTCATGTTCGGTAATCAAAGATGAAAACGTAACGATGCCAGAATTGAACTGCATTAAAGTTTTGCAATATGAATGACAGGAAAATGTCTTTCATAAGTTCATCATCTAAACCGAATCCGGATTTCGCATATACAATCACTACAAACAGAAAGTTTTGGTCAAGCTACTAACGCCATTACTTAGGCAATTAGTATTATAATGTTGAAAAGAATTTTCAAAATACATACGATATAGTGATTGGTCTACTTCAGTTGTAGCCACAAACAGCACTTCAAATCTTTTATGATGGCTTTCGACTGACGTTTTTGATCAAATTTACCTATAAGACCTAATTAAGCATTTTCAAATTGAGATAGGAATCACGGAGGCAATTTAAAAACGTCTTGTTTATATGTGCTTGATGTAACAATCTACAGGTCTGACTTAGTACCTTAGTACGGTTTGTACCTTACACTGGGAGCTGTTGCAAGGCTGTAAGTTGGTACTCGAAACTATTTCAAAATACTATACATACTGAACAAATGAGTGCACGGATCAACTTTTTCACGATAGTTTTCACAAAATATGTAATTCGTCACCATTTGTGCGCTTAAATCGCATAAGATGGGCCGCTATAAATAGTACGGGCCTGTCCGAGAAAGATCCGCAGTTTTAGGTCACAGATGACAAATTTCTGGGTAATCGAAAGGAATACCTGGCGAAAAGAGAGATAGAAAGAGGCGGGGGACTCTTTTCAGTCCACATGGATTTGGGTCAATTTAAACTTTTGGTGAGGAAATTATAATGGAGACTGATTTGAGTCTAGCATCAGACTTTTTCAAGAATAGTTTTAGACGGTCTTTTAAAACGGTCTTTTAAACTGACCTTGTAAATTAATGGAGCAACAAAATAGAAATCAGTTCAAGCCCAAACGGGGATTCTGTAGTGAGGGGAACAAATAGCCAGAACACATATTAGGAACCTACGGGTGTTAATGCATTTCAAGAGTAAATAGCTGATGGCTTGTCATGTACTATCTAGGGTACTCTGATATTTATACGGGCAACAGCGATTGGGGAGAGATTGTCATCATACCTTAACAGACAATCAGGAATAACTGAGTTTTCAACAATTCCGTTGAGGTAATTTTGATATCAAAGATGGAAAAAATTATAAAAAATATTTTTAAATAAAACAAATTCATTTGAAATTAATTTAATAATTCCCGGATATCTGTGACACATGTAATTTGAAAAATAAGTGGTGTTATCGCGTTATTTGCCATTCTTACGTGGCTCCCACTAAACTTGTTTACAAAACAATGAGTCTTAGAGCACCACATGAGTACGGAGTTCATGCTTTCGCTGCTGGTTTTACAACACAAAGACCGCATTAATCTTTTTATGACATTGTATTTGTATTTTTCTTAATACCTTTAATTTACCCAAATATTTTAGGTTGGCAACAATCTTTATCAAAAACTTTGTTTAACTACTATTCACTACAATCACACATGCATGCATTGGCTCTCACCTTTTGTGCCTGGTATCTGGTATTAAACGTTCCAATGGCAGACTATCCGAGAGCTCCGTATTAAAACCGGTTAATTGCAAACCATTTTTGTTGTTATTCTTGTTGTTGTTGTTGATGTTGATGGTGGATTTTTTATTTTCAATCAATTTTGAATGGTACGTGATGTTTGTAATGGCCATTTGACCAATTTTATTGAAACTTAAAACTTTTGTTTCGGTTGGGTCTTGCGATTCGAACTGACGTTGCTGCTTATAAACATTAATTTGTTGTCTTTGTTGCTGGTGCTGGTGCTGCTGCTGTTGCTGTTGCTGTTCAGGTTGCTCGTTTCTATTACGTTGCGGTAAAAGATGATGATCGCGTGTTACGTTTGTTGTGTGTGTGTAATTATGCCAATCACGTAATTGTTTATTAGAGTCAAATACGTGCTCCTTTGTTAAATGCTGAAGATTATTTGTTGTGGTCTTAACATTATTATTCGAATTATAGTAATAGATGTTGTTGTTGTTATTGTTAAAAAATGTTAACAACATTAAATGTTGTTTTTGGCCGATAAGGCAGTACAAAATAATTAAACAAATGCTTAAAACACTTAAAATTCGTAGAAAATAACATTTTCTGTAACGTAGTCTGTAGCGTCTTAAGCGAAACATTCGGCGAGACTAAATCGTAAGAGATCAACATGCCAGTATTAAAGAGTAAGGCATTGAAAGTGAAACTGCTTGTTTACAAAACTAAAAAGCTCACCCTACTAGTTTAAGAGATAATGCATATGAAATTCAATTTATGAAAAAGCTTTTATAAATTATAATAAAGCGTTAAAATATTTAAAAAAAAATAAATTAAATAACGAATGCTTTGCGGTTTACATATTTTTTTAAGAAATAAGCTTTAACCGGTTCGCAGACCTGTTTTTTTTTTGGGAAAAAATGGTAAGAAGTTTGAAGAGTCTACTATTTCCATACTTTCTTTGTAGGTGGTTTCTACTCTCTAATTCAACTTTAATAGCTTTATACTCGATATTATTTCCGTGAACGAAACCAGTCCCTATAAAATTTTCAATTTATTCAATAAAACAGAAATTTTGTTGTTAGAAACTCTTCAACGTCGAAATGTTAACATCGCTTGAATGACTTTCACTTAAAACCGAGTTCTATTGCTTGTTTCCAGCTGAGAGTTCCATTATATCGCATAAAATTTGTATAAGAATGTATTGATTTGTGCATGAGGGAAGTGCAATATTTCTTATTAAAAAAAATTAAAAATTGAATCGTGTTGTACGAAGTCTAAGAAAATCTCTTGGAAATCTAGAATTTTGTGTTGTTATTATAAATGGTGTGCCATTTAAAGTTAAATTTAAAAATGCAATAAAACAAAAGCGGTTTGAAATTCTGCCAAATTTATTTCTTGTTATGAAGTTGTTCCGTTTAGAAATGGAATATTACTTCATTCATATGGCAGCCGCGGCTCGCCTCACAGTATCTCATTCGACCGTACCAATTTCCGTGCATTTGTTCGAGTGTATGAAGTCGTCATCAGGATTGTTGGCCTTCAAATGCTCAATTGTCTCTGGTTTGTCGGCATAACACTTTACTTTAAAGGCGCCCCACAGATAATAGTCCAACGCTGTCAAATCGCAGCTTCTTGGCCACCATCACCACTTCGTTAATCGCCACAATAATATCAGAAAAATATTCACATGGGCCATGGTAGCTTTATTAGATAATTTAGTTAAAAATGTATCAAGGACACTTAATGTATCACAGAATAATTTTTTTTTTGCCAAAATTCCCGGAAAAACACTATTTTTTATGTCACACATAGATGACTGACAAGCCCTATGTTAAAACTTTTTTTGACCTTCTACCAAATCGCGTACGTCAGACATACATGTCATACACATATGATTGACATGGCGATTAACGTGTTAAACTGCTATCAAACGTTTCACGCAAAAATCGATTGGGTTATGAGATGTGTGGGAAATTGTACCATCCTGTTGAAACCAAACATCGTTCACATCAATACCATGAAGAGCGGGTACAAAAAAATCTATTATCATGGTGCAATAGGTGTCTCCATTGATCGTAATGGTTGTGCCGTCCTCATTTTCAAAGCAATATGGGCCAATGATGCCTCCTCTCCGCAAGCCGCACCAAATAGTCGCTCGAAATGGGTGCATTGGCTTCTGTACGACTTCGAAAAGATTACTTTTTCTGATAAAGTCGACATCATCGTGCACATTCTCGAATGTGAACCAATTGAACTTTGTAAGGCGTTATACCGACACCGTTTCGCAAAATTCCACGTACATTGGTGCATGAAATGCTTAATTCTTGAGAATGATGACGAGTTGATGGACTTGCACGCACAATCTCTGCCACAGCTTCGATATTTTCGGGTGAACGTACTGTATGAGCACGCTTACGTTTTGGCGCATCAACAATGAGACCAGATTTACGAACTTTATCAATAAACTTGCGTATGCCGGGCACTGTTGGTCCTTATTTGCGACCAAATTTTTTACGACATTTTCGTGAAATTTCGTCTTTGTTTTGGAAATAAATTTCCAATAAATCCCAACCTTCCTCAAGCGTAAATCGATTCATTACGTTCAATGGAGATAATATACCGAATTTTGTGGCAGAATAGAATGACAAGTGTTGCCAGATTCGATATAACCGATGGTTCAAATTTAAACCGATAGATGGCCCATCCGATATTTTCGTGGATTTAACAAGTTAAACGTTTCTACAAAAATTATATTTTTTATACAATAACACAGAAATTCTAAGAAAATTACCTTATCATGTAGACTTACAACATCAATACTTTTTTTAATTTCTTGTTAGCAAGGCTTTCGCAGCTAAATGTTGTGTTCCTTAAATAACTTTCAACTTCTAGTTGATAGTTCCATTATATCGCATAAAATTTTTATGAGAATATGTTGATACATATGTGACAATTTAGCAATCGATCTCTGTTTTCTGAAGTCTAAAAAATTCCCTTGGAAATCTAGAGTTTTTGTATTCTTATTGCAGTATTCGCATCATATTGTTATGACCAGTCAGGAGATAAAATTGTACCTAAAAATACAAGATTTGCAAGATTGTATTTTGTAGACTGAACAAGTTGATAACAAGTACTATGTACCTTGCGAGTTCACTCGAAGTCGTTGTGACCCATTGTTTGACATTGAAAAAATCCTACTTCCCTAATTCCATTACACGTACTTGATGATGTGAACTAAACAATGAGGTTATGCAATTTGACCTCGTTATTCTTTTTCTAATGGGGTTCTCTTAAGTCGTCGTTATATACGAATAAGCCACACTCAAAAACGGTTCTTAAATCCAACATAACTCAAGCCAGCGGTAAACTTCAGAGTTATGGAAAATTGCACAACTCGAATGCTCTCCACTCAAAGAAGCCACACCAAACATTTGAACGATTCCATATCCCATACATAATGGCATTAATGAGTCTTTCAAACGAATAAAAATGTCGCTAATATCCTTTACATGGTTTGCTTTTTTTAAATCCAAAAAAGGAAGCTTTTGTGGCCATCAGAACTGATAACTTTTTTTAAATATGTTTAGTCCCCGTAGTCAAGTAGTGTGTTCACTTATTAGACGTAAGGCCACGGTTCAAACCCCAGGTCAGACATCTCCATCTAAACGAAATATGAAAAAATATTTCTTCGGCGACTTTCTTTCAGCAGATTTGTGGCAAAAACTCTGAGAGCAATTAAAATTGCCATGAAAAGTTTCTCAAAAAATCTGTCGTTCGAAGTCGACTTTAAACTGTAGGTCCCGCCACTCATGTATAAAATTAACGCAGTGTTGTAAGAAGCTAGGTCGTAATCCTGACTGATGGATTGTAATGACCAATTATGTATGTACATATGTTATATGAAGCTTTCAATGAATACTTTTATTATTCAAAAGAGTATTAAATAAAATTAAAAAAAATATTTACAACAACTAAATTAGAATAATTAAAAACACCTTAAAGGGTAAACACTTTGGTGGTATCTGTTATTTGTGGCAAAGTAAAACAAAATTTACAATTTGCCAAAAATGTCTTCTTCTGTCAAACCATGCTGGCCCAAAAACTCTGCTGTCCATTTATCAATTTTAGCCTGTAATTCGGGTGTTAATTCATCCTTGAATGAGCCAACAATACCACGACGCATGAATCTAGCGATGAACAAGAAATAAATGTCATACAAAAGCCAATAAAAATAAATTAAAATCAGCAACACTTACTGGAAATCCTCTTTAACACCGGGCATAGTATCTTTCAACAAGTCGGTTAAGTTTGTTTGTTTATTTTCTAAATAAATAAAAAACGAATTGAAATTTTAATTAAAATTTAAGTGCTTGTGTGTCTTGATTATTTTTATTTTAGGCAACTTAAACTAGAATTGTACTGATAAGAGCATGTACGTTTATACGTGCCAAACATCAATCTTGATATGGTTTTGCACTTACCTTTCATATTTCCAAATGATAAATGCTTAACAGTTTTTGCCAACTCATCTTCAGTTAGTTGGGGCCTGTCCAAGAAGGTACACAGCCTTTGCAATACCCCAGCCAAATCACGTTTCATTTCCTCGTAGGTAACAAAGAATATATAGGGTTCGTTGCGCATTTTATAAAAATCCACAATATGAGCCCAGAAGTGTGTGTAAATAGTTTTGTTGCTTAGAAAGTCTTCAACAAACTCCGGAAAAGTTGCACCACGCCACATATCCAAGTTCTTAACGAAATGGAAAGATGACACAATGACATCTTTTACATTGCGGGCCACATAGATCATCTGAAATATAGATTAAGGAAATATTTGTTTTAAAGTGTTGAATTTATTGTAAAATCTGTACCTTTTGTTTCTTTTCCCAAATTTGAAGAGGCACTAAATTAGCGGGCATATGGGTTTTGATCAAACGTGGACTTTGTAGAGCCTTGCACATTTCGACATGATTATGGCCACCAGGTACAATGCCATTGAAACTGAAAATGAATTAAAATCATATTTTTAATATCGTCTACTCTTGTACTCAGTATATAAAAGTAGATAAAACAAAGCAAAGTTAAAAATAACTCAAACCCTACTGCAGTCGTAAAAATTGTTTGGCTGCACTTAGTTTAATTAATTAATTTACTGTTGTAACAAAGCGAAGTTAAGAATTACTCATACCCTACTACAGTTATAGAAAATCGTTTGACCGCACTTAGTTTGTTGGGCTTAAAATGTTTGCTTTAATTTATTGTTGTAACAAAATAAAGTTAATAACATCTCTAACCCTATTACAGTTATAGAAAATCGTTTGACCGCACTTAATTTGATGTTCTTAATATGATTGCATCAATTTATTGTTGTAAGAAAATAAAGTTAATAATATCTCATACCCTATTACAGTTATAGAAAATCGTTTGACCGCGCTTAATTTTATGTTCTTAATATGTTTGCTTCAATTTATTGTTGTAACAAAATAAAGTTAATAATATCTCATACCCTATTACAGTTATAGAAAATCGTTTGACCGCACTTAGTTTGTTGTTCTTAAAATGTTTGCTTTAATGTATTGTTGTAACAGTTTCTTAAAATTTTAGTTTTTTTATTTATATTTTTAAGCATCTTAACAGTAAATATGAATTACAGTTATAGAAAATCGTTTGACCGCACTTAATTTGTTATATGTATATGTTTCCTTTAATGTGTTTTTGTAACACTTTCTCCAATTTTTAGTTTTTTTTTTTTATTTATATTTTTAAGCATTTTAACAGTAAATATGAATTAATTTCTAAACTTGTTGCTATTTATAGTAAGACATTCGTTTGACCGCAGCAGACAAAAATTGCATTAAATTGTAGCATTCGATGTTCAAACGGGTATTCTGCTAACTTTTTCATTTAAATTGAAAATTTTTTATAAAACATTTGTGAAAATTTTAAGTAAAGCTTCAATGAAAGAAAATTCTAAAATAACAAATCGTCAGAAAAAGTAGATTGGACATGATGCCACTAAGAGTTATCCATCACAAAGCGAAATAGAATAAAAAAGACTTGATCTTTCAATTACTATGAGATCTATAGCCTGTATTTCAAGTGCTCCCACGGCGATTAAAAGGAAAAAATTAAGTCTAAACCACGATTAACTGAGATACTCAGTGATAAAGGTCTTACTTTAGCCCCCACGCCCACATGTCACGGACCGTGGTAAGGCAAAAATTCTTTTTCGAATGAAGAAATGTTAGAGACTGCTATAGTCGTTATTGAACACTAAACTGGACCAAGTAATCGTTGTACAATCCAAACAAAATATTGCTGGAGGAAGCGTTACGATATAGAGATCATTATTTTACAACCTCAAGATTTCTGTTGCCTTCATTACTACCAAAATAAATTCAGAAATTTTAGCTTTAAGAAGATAACTTGATTACGAAACTTGACAACAATTCTGTTAATCGCTATATTTTTGCGGGATTTCTTTCAAAAATGTCACGACCATTATACAGTACAAATTGCAATTACCAATCGAAGACTTACGAAAAGAGAAGTCAAATTTCTACCGTAAATGATTTAAAATACAATTGAATGACTTTTGGTTGGGTATTGCAATTCAAATGCTTCAATATCTCGTAGACTCCATGCTAAATATAATATTTTCAGTTATTTTTCGCGGTTTTTTAATTTAAATGATACTGCGGCCAAACGAATGCCCACTAATTTTTATATAGTAATGATATATTTAATAAGCTCTTTGAGATATATTTGCAAGATTATCAGTTTGTTTGAGTTTTTGATTACTTTATTTATACTGTTTTATCTCAATTGCTTGTTTGTTTATAGCACCTGTAAAGTTTATTTTACAAACTTACCGGATCACAGTCAATACTAAATAATTCGAAATTTATTTTACTTACTCTATGAATGGACTTCTAACCAAAACAACGGTTTCCTTGGACTTCTCAAAATCTAAATTGTTTAACAACAGCCAGGCACATTCTTGCATCCAGGTTGTGCCACACTTAATAAAAGTTACTATGAAAACATCATCGTCACGCAATTCGAATTTTAAAATGTCATCGAATACGTTATCGAAATTCTCTGGTAATGTACACCATATATCTGACCAATTTTGCTTTAACGGTATATTCTTGCCATCAGTAGCATATTGTTTCATGGGATAAGGAAAACGAGACTTTGATTCAGCCAAATCAACAACACGAGATTTTAAGATATTTTCACTCATTTTGGCAAAATTTCTTTAAACTAAACGGTTCTGTTCTGTTCTCTTCACCAGTAGGCGCGTTACTAAAATTGATGTCGTTTTGATTTTGAAATCAAAATTAATTTCGTTTTTATAATTTTGTCTGTTCAAGTGCTGTTGTTTTTTGTTTCTTTATTTGTTTTTCACACGTTTCTTTTTTTTTACTGTGTTTTTTTATTCTTTTCTCTTTCATTTCTTTTTTTTAATGAATATTTAATCAAGATTAATAATTAAGTTTGTTGTGGTTTGTAGCACGTTTCTGTATTTGTATTTTGCGCTTTCGTTATCAGCTGATTATGTCTTCGCTGATAAATTTTCGATTTCATTATCAATGTGCAAAACATATGTATACCTACATATAAATAATGATCGTAAAGATGAGTAAGCAAAATAAAATATAACCTACTTAATTAACAGTGGCGGCTATAAATAAAGGTACGCTCTTATTTGCTTTTATCTATGCTTCTCACAACATACATACATAATTGGCCATTACAACCCTTCAGTCAGGATTACGGCCTAGCTTCTCACACCACTCATGTTGTGTGCGTTAATTTTATACGTGAGTGGCGGGACCTACAGTTTAACGTCGACTCCGAACGACAGAATTTTGAGAAACATTTTCATGGCAGTTTTATTTTACTCTCAGAGTTTTTGCCAGAAATCTGCTGAGAGGAAGTCGCCGAAGAAATATTTTTTTTTTTTTTTTTTCATATTTCATTTTTGATGTCTGACCTGGGATACGAACCCGGGCTTTACGAATAGTAAGCCAACACACTACCTACTACACCACGGCGACTACAACACTTATGATTTTACGAAATATGAAAAAAGAATATTTCTTCGGCGACTTCCTCTCAGCAGATTTCTGGCAAAAAATCTGAAAGTAAATAAAAAATTTGCCATGAAAAGTTCGTCAAAAAATCTGTCATTTGGAGTCAACATAATTATGGCATACACGACAGTAGTTTCGTTAGAAACTAGGTCGTAATCCTGATTGAAAGGTTGCAATGACCAATTATGTATGTGAGACTTTATCCACTCTTGTTCATGCTTTATTGATAATTTTTGCAATTTCCTTTTGACTTTTTGTATTATTAGACGCACGGCGACTCTGCTTAAACTCCAAAGAAGCAGGCTCAGCGCTGTTATCGGGGTTATTACGGGACATTGTATTATAGGAACGCATGCGAGCCGTATTGGTCTTGGACACCTCGCGAATGATTTCTGCAGAAGCTGTGGAGATGAGGAGGATAAAACTATTATTCACCTACTGTGCACATGCCCGGCACTTGGCCAGAGGAGAAAGAGATACCTGGGTGCCTGCTACATGGAGGTCCTAGATGCACTGTTATGCATGGACATTGGCAGTCTGAGTCGCTTCATCGGAAGCTCAGAGTGGTTCCTGGAATAGGGGAGAATATGAAACTGTGGTATCAGAATGGGCCCTGTGTGCGGCCTAAGTGTGTCCGCTCATGACTCCATCGAGGGGACAGCCACTTCTACCTACCTACCTATTTGAAGAGTACTATGGTGGCAAGTGTTGTAATTTCAAACTAAATAACTGATCGAATAAATGACTGTTTAGGACCGTAAGTGTATTAAAAAAATTGAAACATTGAATGATCTGAATTTCCTGCTATGTTTTTGCAAAACACCAAAAAAATTCTTTACTGCTAAAACGACGTTACATATTTTAGTGTATTTAAGGTTTAAACAAAGCGATCTAACCATTGAAAGTCTAACTTTTACAATTTAATATCCATTTCTGAGTTTTATTTGTACATCTAAGGGTTTTACTTGCAAGTGAATCAATTTCAATGTGATCCCCTGTATATAGCAGTACTTACCAGCTATGCCCTCATAATTGATCCTCCACCATATGCAGCGTTTGGTTATTGATTTAGTGGCCTACGCACGTAAGTTATATTATCGGAACGAAATAAACTGCACAATTAATACAATTCGCTTTGTTTTGATAAATCTTATCATCTGATACGCTATACATTGCCATTGTCGATCGCTATTTTTGAATTTTTTTATAGCAATTCCCTTGACAGTCTAAAATTACAAACCACACTGTATCATAGTTATCACAACTTTTAAAGGCAAATATTATTGTTATATTTTTAAAGCAAATTTATAATAAATTTTTAATCGTGACATAACAGGTCTAGTTTCTAACGTAAAATTTTAATCGGTTCAGGTTGAAAATTTTCAATTTGGATAGTAAGCGTCATAACTATTGAAAAGATCTTCTTAAGCTCATATATTTTAATTGGGACATGCCAAAATTTTTCTAAGCAATCCTATCATGAAACATTTCTTCAATCTAGATATGTGCAGTCAATCCCTTTTAACGCATCTTTGATATTGAGGAGTCATACTTATCTATCCTAATGCCATTTACTTAAGTTACTAACTTAATTGGTCAGGATTACAAGCTAGCTTCTCACATGCAATGTGTGTTTATTTTATCCAACGACAGATTTTAGAGGTGTTTTTATGGTAATTTTATTTACTGTCACAGTTTTTGCTAGAAGACTACTGAAAGGAACTTGCCGAAGAAATACTTTTTTCATATTTTAGTTTGTTCGAGATATCAAAGTTGATGGCTTGCATCTAATAAGCTAATATACTATCTTCTAGACTACGGCAACTTTTCTATTTACTTATGCGTAATCATAAGATTTATTTTTGGTAGATAACATGAATTTTTTAGGAGATAACGTTAATTATCACGCTCTGGATTTGATCCTGAGAAAGGGATCATTCAACACTAGCTAAACTGGTTGGCACTAACCGCAATTGCCTTGACCTACTCTTGCAGCAGTTTTGTGGCATACCTATGCAGGTTTTTAGTCTTAAGTTGCTAGAACAGAAACACTACTTCTAAATACTAATCAATTTAAATCCTTTTAATTATCTATCAAGCAAAGATATTGGATATTGGAAGCGTACAGTTTCTGGACTGAGTTGGAATCTTAGTTCATTGTACCGTAAAGAAATTTTTGTCACTGTATTCTGTATGTGGCTATCCTCAAACGTTATTGGGTAAACGATGATACTGTTAAATCTTTAATGTGTTGCAGTAAAGCAATGTTTCGTCAAAAGTTGTCAAACAATTGCGTTTGTGATCGACTGGAAGCGATACCCAGCTTACAGAAAGACGTGCTCAATTCAACCTGGATAGGATGTAGAAAAGACAGAGTATAGCAATACTATCTTCGTTCCCATGACGTTAAATCAAAGAAAGTATGACACTGTTTGGGGAGCTTAATCAGCTAAGTAGGCAAAATACTCTAGGCCCTCAGATGGAAATTCCTGGCAATGAGCAAACAGCCTGACACAACTTGCTAGTAGGTGAACTAGCACGCCGTTGAAAGTGTCAGAACTCGTCTGTGGGGTGGTGGTGGGTATTTGTAAAGGTATGATCAAACTAAGTGGGGTTGAGGTAGTACACACATTAGTTGGGAAATTCCATAAAGAAGAGAATTGAGTCTTACATACAAATATACTGCATAATTATCCATTACAACCCTGAAGTCAGGATAGCGGCCTAGCTTTTCACACTACCCCTGTTGTGCATGTTAATTTTATACATGAGTAGTGGGACCTGCAGTTTAAAGTCGACTCCGAACGACAAATTTCTGTGCAACTTTTTATGGCAATTTTATTTATTCTCAGAATTTTTGCCAGAAATATACTGAGAGAAGAAATCACCAAAAAAAATTTTCATTCATTTTATTTGAGATATCTGACATAGAGTTTGAACCGAGGCCTCAATTATAACAAGCGAGTCTTGCATCAATTTATCCAGAAATAACCTGAGATTTTCAACAAGTCTTTTGATAGGGAGCTGTAAACTCAAACTTATTTATATCTTATCATTCAACATGTACAGGGATATTCTGCGATGATAAAAATGAAGCCTCAGAATACATTCTTAGAACCTGCGAGGCATTAGCTGATCTCAAGAGAAAACCCCTGGTAACGAATATTTGTCAGAGTAAAAGGATTGGAGGAGCTTGGAATTGCATAGTTAGTATTTTTTTGCTCTGACTTTATTAATTATATTGTATTAAAAGTCCTTTATGAAATTTAATTAAATTACGTTTTATAAAATCCTAAACCAAAATATATCACAATTAATCTAAAAACAAATGCTACATAATTTATTTCTATTTAATTCAATAAATATTTGAGTTTTTTTTTGTTTAAATTTTGCCAAAAATATCCTCTTCTTTAATACCATGCTGACCCAAAAACTCTGCTGTCCATTTATCAACTTTAGCCTGCAAATCGGGGGTCAATTCGTCCTTAAAAGAGCCCACAATACCACGACGCATAAATCTGTAAATGAAATGATTTAAATGGAGTTTAATTTTGTATGTCATACTCGATGTTATAAAACAATTCTACTTACTGGAAATCATCCTTAACACCAGGCAGATTTTCTTTCAGCAAATAAGTTAAATTTGTGTGTTTATTCTCTATAAAATGAAATAAAATTATTTTTTTGTTGTTAATTTAAATATGCACAGTATTCTCTTACTCTTCATGCTGCTAAATGATAAATGCTCCACTGTCTTTTCCAATTCCTCTTGAGTCAATTGTGGTCGTTCTAAGAAGACGCATAACCTTTGCAATACACCAGCCAAGTCACGTTTCATTTCTTCGTAGGTTACGAAAAATATATACGGTTCATGACGCATTTTCCAAAAGTCTACAATATGAGACCAGAAATGGCTGTAAATGATTTCGTTATTGAGGAAATCCTCAACATATTCTTGGAACGTATTGCCACGCCATAAATCCAAATTCTTAACAAAGTGGTATGAAGAGACAATGACATCTTTAACATTACGGGCCACATAAATCATCTGAAATTCATAAAAACAAACAAATATTTTCAATTACGCACTCAAATGAATTTAGAATTTACCGTCTACCTTTTGTTTCTTCTCCCATATCTGATGGGGTACTAAATTTGCCGGCAGATGGGTCTTTATTAAACGGGGACTTGACAGGTTCTTGCACATTTCCACAGAATTGGGTGCGTCAGGCACAATGGCATTGAAACTAGAAAATTTTTAAATAATATTCGATTATTATTTTATTCGGTAATCGTTAAAATGCTCAACTAAAAATCCAAGTTCGAATCCGGGAAAATACAAAGAAATTTGTATCATGACTATCGATTTTTAAAAGTTAAGTTTCATTAAATCTTTTCCAAAAATTCTGTCAGGAAGTCTCAAAACTTCCAAGGAAGATAGCATTAACATTAAGTACTTCACCTATTGACCTATCATCCTAGGGCCTGAAACCTATCCTTAAATTTAAATAAAACAAAGTGTGTGTGAAGTATCATCAGAATTTTTTATTCATTTGTACGACCTATTTTCATGCTATTAAGCGTAGAACATCGTTCAAATTTTCTCCACGTCTTTTCCATGACTCTGGTACGTGCACAAATCAGGCCGAATTTATCCGTTGGAAAGTTTATGTTGACTTTGAGGACAGAACAAAACAAGGATAAAAAAAATTCAAAAACAATACTTAATAGAAAGATCGCAAAGCTACCAGACTGCCGGTCAGTTTGAAATTAACAAACGGAGAGCCGTATTAAAAAGTTTAAAGTCGATTCCGAACGACAGATTTTTGAAAAACTTTTCACGGCAATTTTATTTAATCTCAGAGTTTTTTGCCAGAAATCTGCTGAGAGGAAGTCGCCGATGAAATATTTTATCATATTTCGTTTTGATGCCTGACCAGGTGTGTTTGAACGTCGGCCTTACGTCTAATAAGCCAACACACTACCTACTAGACTACGGCGACTTCGTTGATGGCGTATGCATATGCCAAAGGCATGAGACCCTTGTTTGGTCTCCTGCCTAGCCGGATTATGGGAACTAATTGTAAGTTCAAACAAATATGAAAAAAACTGGTATCTCATCATAGATAATCAAGTTAATAGATTAAGATTTTTTCACCAAATATACCCTTCTTTAATAGGGAAAAATCGTATAAATAATAGAATGTTGAGGTATGAAGGCTTTTAAAACAGTTTTCGTTACGGAGATATAGTCAATGAAGCCAAAATTCTTCAAATTAGCAAAAAAAAAAAAAGTACTACACATAAATCGGTCAAAATTGGATAAGAAATGAAATTGTGAGGGAAATGGGTTGGTACCAAGGACTCCAAAACACCGGAAATATCGGTAATGAAGTTAATATAGGCGCTTAAGCTAATATCTTTATGATCGTCATATATATCTTATGATCGATTAGTCAAATGATAAAAAAAAATGTAAGTCATCGACTAAAAAATGCAAGGCATCGACTAGAAAAATGTAAGCCATCGACCAAAAAATTCTAGTCATCTACCAAAAAAAAAAAAACAAAAATGCATGCAATCATGGTTCAAAAAATGGAAACCATCGACAAAAAGTGCAAGTCATTGACAAAAAATGCAGTACACTGACAATTTTGCCAGATTTGTGTATAGAGAACTTTCTTTTGCCGGTTAAAAAAAATTGGCGTCATGGCCTATATCTCCGGTCTTAAGGAACACCCAACTGTAAGGAAACCTTTTTTGAATCCTTGATCCAATAGCCATCCAACCACATCTTTTAAAATTTTATCGAATTTTTGACTAATTTATGGATGGCATATTTGGTAAGTTTCGAAGTATTCGAAGTCGCCGTAGTCTAGCAGGTAGTGTGTTGGCCAGGGTTCGAGTAAAGCCAGGGTTCGAGCCCCAGTCCAGACATAAAAACAAAATACAAAAAGTATTTCTTCGACGACTTCCTCTCAGCAGATTTCTGGCAAAAAAACTCTGAGAGTAAATAAAATTGCCATGAAAACTTTCTCAAAAATCTGTAGTTCGGTGTCGATTTTAAACTGTAGGTCCCACCACTCATGTATAAAATTAACGCACACAACATAAGTGGTGTGAGAAACTAAGTCGTAATCCTGACTGAAGAGTTGTAATGACCAATTATGTTATGTATGTATATTTGGTAAAAATACTTGATTTTTCAACTCTATTATCTCCACTAACCAAATATTTTTTATTATTTTTTATTTTAGTTCTTTTTTTAATTGAAAGTTTTAGCTTCGTGTTTTTTCTTCACTGTTAAAAATTTGTTAATTACGTTAACTTGAATGCCAATGGTTTCAATAGGCAATTGAGAAGCAGAGAGCTCTCTCGTACGACAAAACTAATATTCTTCAAGACGCTCATCCTACCCGTGCTTCTTTATGGCGCAGAGGCATGGACCCTATTAAGCACTGATGCAGCAGCCTTGAGAGTATTCGAAAGAAAAATACTATGTAAGATCTTCGGTCCAGTGCGAGTTAGTGATGATTTCCGCATCCGATCCAACAGTTGTTGAGCGCATTTAATATAAATTTTGAAATGCTTAATGCCATCTTCATGTATTATTTTACGCTTCTGAATTTCAGTTACATCCAGTTCTTAACCATCGTTTTGTTTGTTTTAATTTTTACATTTGTTCGTTATGTCGAGCACAAAATCAAATTATTTTTCATCATGTGAGGTACTCAGCAGAAAAAATTTGGGTTTATCGGTTTAGACATTAAATCGAAAAACTACTGTACTTGACAATAATAATTGGATTTTTTTTTATGTTTTGATGAAATGTTTAATTCTCACGTTTGATTTTTTTTCTTTTCGTTAAAACATTTTCGTGACAGTCTTTATATTATTACATTACGTCACCGATATCACTGTTATCGCCAATCAAACATATTGATTTGTTTACATTGTTTACTTACTCCAAAAAAGGGCTTCTAATCATAACGGCTGCTTCTTTGGACTTTTCAAAATCCAAATTATTCAACAATAACCAGGCACACTCTTGCATCCATGTAGTGCCACATTTCATAAAGGTCACGACAAAGACATCGTCGTCACGTAATTTAAAATCAAAAACCTCATCAAACACATCATCAAAATAGATGGGTAAAGTGCACCAGGTTTCGGACCAATTTTTCTTTAAAGGAATATTTTTGCCATCTGTAGCGTAACGTTTGACAGAATATGGCAAACGGGCCTGTGTTGATTCTGTCTTTATTTCTTCTGATCTCAGCATTTTAGATTTACTCTGGGGCACTGTTGCCGATCGAATATCCGTTGAGCAACTAGAACTGTTCCGTTTGCTAAATGCTTAAGAAAGCTGTATTTATTTGAATTATTTTTATCTCTCACTCACTTAAATTAAAATGTTTTATTTTAATTTTTAAATTTTGTATTCAATTGCACACGAAGTAAAGAGTGAGACTTTATCGGTCGTTGATAAGATTTTTTTTAAAGCGTCAATAATTGTCAAATCGTTGCAGTTTACTTTCTAAATAACATTTTTTTTTTGAATATTTCAGTGTTTAAAAGCAAAATCGTATTAAGTGCAGATAGTTCTCCAAGGGCAATATAATTGGTATCAGCATTGTCAAACGTTTATAAAAAATATAAAAAAAATATCATACGAGTACAGATTATGTTTTATTTGTTTTGGTTGTTGTTAATCACTATCAATTAAAAACTATTATTATGTTTATTTTTGTTTATTTTCGATTTCTTTTTCTTAAATTTTTAATAACTGATAAGATATTCAGGGCGAAGGCAACGTCATTCCGTGTGAGAAAAATTTATGGTTTAAGAATAAGAGAAGTAATGGTGAGAGGGAGATGGGGTGAAGGTATTTTAAAAATACAATTTAATTTAAGGCAAACTCTTTGCGTAAGTGATAATGAAATATAGCAACAGAAGGCCAGCCTTCAATTATACGTTACAAACTTCCAGCTTCTCTTCAATATCCTAAATCGGTCTGTGGCTGCGAATAACTGAAGTATTCTTGCATCTCATTTCATTTTCTCAAAAGAGTGTATAAAGAAGCTAAAAAACCTGCTGGATTCGAGAAAGACTGTTTCGTTAAGAAAGTACCTTGAACATCTGGACGCAACCGCAGTTTCAGACTATTCTTTATGGCGCGCAACGAGAAACCTCAAAAGACCCGTAATAAGCAGACCTGCGTTGCGACAGTCGAATGGAGACTGGGCGAGAGATAACCCGAAAAGACTAATTTATTTGTCGAACACTTAAAGCAAGTATGTTGCAGACGGCTTTGTAGAATTACCACCTCTTGTGTCACGTTTTGCTACAGCCTCTTCAAAAAGATTTGAGATGCATGACATTGAAAGGGTTATCAGCGATCTAAAGCCCAAGAAGTCACACCCGGAGTTGATAAAATAGGCAATAAAATGATAATGGAGCTTCCCTATTTGGCGAAAAGATTAATTTTCTTCATATTTAATGTTATTTTACGCCTAGCGTATTACTCACGAGGTTGGAAAATTTTACTTATCTCTATGATCCCCAAACCTGGAAAAGATCACACAAGGGTGGAGTGATATATAGTAGACCAATAAGCCTGTTGTCTAATATATCCAAGTTGCTCCAGAAAGCGCTAGTTAAAGAGCTACATCCATTACTGAGTGAAATCGAATTTAGATTGGTGAGTGCCATAAGAAGCTCTTTTGAGGAAAAAAAGTATTGCTCTGCTCTTTTTATCGACGTTTCTCAAGCATTTGGCATGAAGGCTTGATTTATAAATTGATACGCAATTTACCACCAAATGTCTGCAACCTATTACTAAGTTATCTATCAGAACGAAAAATTAGAGTGAAGGAAGGCGATTATGTAAGCGAACCCCAGACTATTAAGGCCGGTGTACCCCAAGGAAGCATCTCAGGTCCTTTATTATATTTACCTCCGATATGCCAACATGCAGCAGTACCCTACCTCGACTTTCGCTGATGACACAGCCATCCTAAGCATTGACGAAGACCCGCAGGAAGCACCTCGGTATTTGCAAGACCATATAGTACAGCTGAAGCTTGGTTAAAGCAATGGAGAATAAAGGTCAACGAAGAAAAATGCACTCACGTAACATTCACATTGCGTAGGGAATCATGCTCATCTATTGAAATAAACAACCAAATAATACCTCAGAGTACGGGGGTTAAATATTTGGGCTTACATCTTGACCGGCGACTAACATGGAAGAATCACATAGATGCTAAGTTAGCACAGATTAAATTAAGGGTGATACAGTTAAGTTGGCTAATTAACAGAAACTCGGTCCTTAGCTTGGACTGCAAGCTTCTTCTATATGTATAAAGCTATATTAAAAACAATCTGGTGCTACGGAATACAGCTATGGGGCACTACCTCATCTTCAAACATGAATAGAATACAAAGGCGCCAAAATAAAATTCTGCGACTGCTGACGAATGTCAAATTGACTTAAAATTCTATGAAACCATGAAATATTGTCCGGCGCTGGCGGGTCTTAATTATTGTTATTAGTTTTAAGAAGATTCAATTAAATAAACTGAGAAAAAAATTAATTTTCTTGGAAAGTACTTGGTTAATTTGCTCCAAGATCTGCTGAAACCTGGCGATAACTGAGGACTTTCTTGGTTAACAAAAACTCCAACTAAATTCCATAAAAACCAAGGGCTACTCTTTCCATCTCTTTAATGAAAGAGTTGAAAGTGTTGCTTGACATCTCGTCCTAATGGCCAAAGCCGAGGTGTCAAGGCTAATGGCCAAAGTATGCCAATAATCCTTTAATTTTTTATTGCACATCTCACACATAAGTTTGGAGGTTAAGAGCAGAAACAAGTCTTCTTAAGGCACATCTCATAAAAACTGACTGGTCGCTCGATTGCGAACTTTGCAGCCCCGGTTTGGTGTATCTTCGTATAGGGCACCAAATGGAAGAAACCCAAAATCATGCCAAATAATGATGATGAAAGATTGTGTCAAGATAATCTGAGTTGATCACCTTCTTGAGGAAGCCAGAATGCTTCCGGTTATACAACTTAACACCTTAGAAACAAAGCAATCTCTGACGACATCCCGTCTGCCTTATCGCAAGAATCACAAGCTAAGGATGGAAAATTTACCTGCAGATATATTAGACAAGACATCCGTACGTACGACTGTACGTCTCTTACGGTTAACTGCGGACAATTAAATCAACAGGCAGTAATAGATGAAAAGAATGAATTTGGTCATAGAAGGGTACTGGATATTGCTGACTGTAAGAAGATTCTACCTAGGACAGACAATGTTAACCCTGATGCAGCTAAGGTACTGCATATATTAGATTCCCACATTTAAAAATTAAATATTTTTACAAGATACTATCAATTACACGGGAAAGAACTCTACACAGCAACAGCAGGAGGAGCTACAACAACAATAGGTTAGGTTTGGTTAGGTTTGGGGAACGTGTACTTCTCATTAAAACAAGTAAAATACACGATGGTTGACAGGAATCATTGGAAATTCGCTCTTAAAAATGAGAAAACGGAAATGGAAAGGTAAGAGATAGGAAACGGAGGAAAAAAGATGAACAAATAATGTTTCAGTAGATGTCAACCAACTCAAGATACTTATAAATATCTGGGGAGCCCTAATGTCGGCTCTCGGCAAAGAATCTAAACCCACAAAGGAATCCCTGTCCAGACACCTTTTTTTAAGCCGAGGAGGGGTAAATGTACCTAACCGCACCATAGAGGAAGTCGTCACATCCTCCGTGTGTGAGGCCCTCACCCACTAAATCCCCCCTCGTCTCGTGGACCCGTACCCACTCCGGAACTACGGTGGTATTACTTCGGAGTGGAGTCCTTTTGGCCCTTTGGCCACTGCGTGTTCATATCCGCGTCCGAATTGCGTGTCGAAAGTTGAGGAGACATCTAAGTGTCTCCACTATTCCTTTCGTCCAGGTCCCTGTGTCGGATTTTGTTTGACATGTGCGTGCCTACATGTTCTGCAGCCTCGAGATCTCTCTTCTTCAGTCTTAGGATACGCTCCACGTAATTCGCCACTGAAGTCTAATTCTCCCTACTCGCAATCATAACCCTGACAATGTTAGCGGCCGTGATCGTTCCAACTATTGACGCCAGCTCAGAGCGATAGCTCTGCCAGCGTGCACACTCGAAAATTACTTCCTCCTCTTCATAAAGGCAATAAGGGGAGGCGATCTTGCCCATTCTATGCAGTACTTTCCAAAATATCCATGCCCCGATAGCATCTGTGTAGTGTAGTAATTCACCTCTCCGATTTACCGTCCAATTCATAGTCCAATATCCGGGATAAGTCTCGCCGTCCACCTTCCCCTGTCCTCTTCATCCCATTGGCGTTGCCATTTTGAGATGGTGTTTTGCCTGAAGGAACCTGTTGTATTACTTCCGGTCAATTTCGCCCTATAAATCTCTATCGTATCCTACTAAGGACGGGACAGCTGCTAAGGAGCAGATCGATAGTCTCCCACTTTGTCTCGTCACAACATACCTAGTAATAGTTCTGCTGGAAACTGTTGCAAGTCCTTGTATGCGATTTTATCTCGAAGTATGTTAAACCTAAGCTGACCTTATTCAGTAAATCCAACAGCAAATCTATTCTAGCACTATTCATAGCAGGCCATAACACAATCCTATCCATCTCCCCAATGTTTCTGGTCCTTCTCCCTAACCCATCTAGTGACAAGGCCTTACGAATTATTCTTTTACAGTTTTTGTCGGCTAAAAACGTTCAAGAAAATTAGAATCACGAAATAGTGTCGGAATATCAAAAATATTTTTATTGGAAGGTTTGATTTTATAAATTAAAATTTATTTACTCTCATGGTGAAATAAAATATATGACAATCCATGTATACTGAATATTGTCACAAATTGGAAATTTTTTTGCCTATGTGTACAGCTTTACAAATTATTCTTAAGTGCTATCAATTACCATAAATTTATGCTTAAATTAATATTTAAATTTTACCAAAAATATCTTCTTCTTTTAAGCCATGCTGGCCTAAATAGTCTGCAGACCACTTATCAACTTTAGCCTGTAGTTCGGGTGTTAATTCGTCCTTAAAAGAGCCCACAATACCGCGACGCATGAACCTGTGTTTGGAAAAAAAAGCGTGAGAAAGCATCATAAAGAGCAAAAAATTGTTTTCAAACTCACTGAAATTCTTCTTTAACATCAGGATTATCTCCCTTGAGTAGGTTAGTCAAATTGGTTGTTTTATTCTCTAGAAATAATGGAACAGAAAACAATAATATTTTAAGATTTTATAAAAAAAAAATAAAACCTTTCGTAATTACTTTTCATGCTTTCAAATGATAAATGTTTTAATAAAGTGACCAGTTCCTCTTCCTTTAATTGAGGTCTTTCAAGGAAAACACATAGCCTTTGCAAAACCGCAGCTAAGTCACGTTTCATTTCTTCGTAGGTAACAAAGAATATGAAGGGCTCATGACGCATTTTATAAAAGTCCACAATATGGCTCCAGAAATTTGAATACAAAATCTCGTCGTTAAGAAAATCTTCGACATAATCTTGGAAATTAGCACCACGCCACATATCTAGGTTTTTTGCAAAATGGTACGAAGAGACAATGACATCTTTGGCATTTCGGGCCACATAAATAATCTGAAAAAAATAAACATTTATAGGAGAAAAATAAACATTTTACTGTTAAATGGTGGAGGCGAACCTTTTGTTTCTTTTCCCATATTTCCAAAGGCAACAGGTTGGCAGGTAAGTGAGATTTAATAAGACGCGGACTTTCTAATTTCTCACACAATTCCATATGATCTGGCATACCAGGCATAACGCCATGGTAACTATAAGAATATTAACGGGAAAATTCCTTTTTAATTTCTAAAACTTATACTCACTCTAAGAATGGACTTCTAATCATGACCTCCGCCTCTTGGGATTTCTTATAATCCAAATTATTCATTAGAAGCCAGGCACACTCCTGCATCCAAGTGGTGCCACACTTCATAAAGGTCACCACAAAGATATCATCATCGCGCACTTTAAAATTTAAAAACTGATCAGCAATTGTTTCAAAATGCGCTGAATGTGTACACCAGGTTTCGGACCAATTTTTCTTTAAAGGAATATTTTTGCCTTCGGTGGCATATTTTTTCACGGCATATGTTGTTCTAGCCCGAGAGGCTTCACTCTCATATTCAATAGATTTTAAAATTTTCTCACCCTCAGAAACCATGTTTTATTTTTCAATATTAAACGGCAACTGATTTACAATACGAATGAAAGGAACTACAAAATATTATTCTTGTATGAAATTTTGTTTACAAAATTTTTATTAAATTGATAAGATTAATGGTATCAATACTTATATATGTAAATATGTACGTCTTTGCCAAACTAAAATTCAGAAGATTTAATCTGAGGGATGATAAACGTTTTTTTTTTATTTTGGTTTCATAGCAGTTTTGATAAACGTGATTTGAAATATAAACAACACACGAGTAATAATTTTATAGCGACACTTGTTCTGGTTATCAATTAATTAGAATAGGATTAGTTCTAGGCTGTTTTTAATTATAACAATGTTTTAAATTATAAACAAATAAACACGAGTTTAAGATAATTACAATAGTTTTATAATCTTTACCTTCATTTCTAGAATAAATGTTGGCGTTTAATGATATCACTCTTCAGGAAAATTATTAACTAAAGTCTCAGCAAGTGTGTATCAGCAAGTACCCTTACATTACTACGTCTTTTTAAAGTTTGAGTTCTTTGATATTTTTTAACTTTTCGTGAACAAAACTAAATATTCAGTGTTTTCAAAATTAGTTCTCGGCAAGTTTTTAAGTAAAAATATTAAAAAAAAATATGGAGCGGTTTCCCGCGTCAATCTGGTGTTAAAGTTGATTTCGAGGATTGCAGTGAAAGAAGCAAAAACCAAAAGACCTAAGAGTTAAGGAAAGAAAATTCCTCATCTTTGCTGGGAGCACGCCACGCACATGCCCCTTCGAACAGAAGGTAAAACAAAAGCTTCAAAAATGGTCAAAAAATATCTACGTCTTCGCCAAAGAAGGTTGAAAAATTATACAAATCTTTTTTAAACCCCTCCATAGTCACCAAAATGTCTAGAGAAGAAGAATTGAAGATATTTTTAAAAGATTATTAATTACTTCAGATCCTGTCATATAAAATATGAGAAAAATAAAAGAAAAACCCCTCATAATTTGCCTTTAGAGGCAAAGCGTTTACTGTTTTAGTATTTATTTTTGTTTTATTCCAGCAAAAAAGGAAGCATTTAACATCTAGTAAGTATGATAACTTATATTATAAAAAAGTAGCTTCAAAAAAATTCTAGTAACATATCGCCATCCAAAATGCAGAAGGGCGTAACAGCACTTTTTAAAATTTTACAGGAGAGGAAAAACCAAAATGATGTGAAAACTTTTTTATAATCATAATGATTTATTTTAATTTGTATTAACATTTCTATGTTCAATTCTAATTGTATCTGGTTGGTAGATAATCTTTAAGAGTAGGATTATAAAATTTTGTAGGAACATATATTTTGAAGCAATACATCAGAATCAATCAAAAACTCAATTTTGAATTTTTTTTTTTGTTAGGCCCTTATGCATTTCAGGTCACGATTTTTTTTACTATGGATTTATCTTCTCTTAGCGAAATAAACCAAAAAAAAATTAAAAAAAGCAACCAGGACAGCTCCCACAATTTAATTCCCATTTTAGGCATCAAAAAGCCCATTATGCGCCGTCACGTATACTTATTTCGATTATTAAAAATTAAGCGCTTTACGAAATAGCAACGCATTCTGCTGTAAACACAATAAACGCAACGCAGCAAGCACAACAGGTAAGGTAAGCTGAATGCGTATTAATTAAAATAAAGGCAGTGGCAGTAAAGGATTGGTAAAATAAATAAAATAATGAACCTTTCATTAATTCTTTATCAATGGTGCCACCAAAACGATTTTTCGCATTATATTTTATACATCGCATTTTTAAAACCTCTACTTAATGCATGTTACTGCATTAACAGCATTAATCCTCGCATTGCCAACACAAATCCTCTCTCTGTAAGCAATAATTTTATCATTGCTGCGAATAAAAATAGAAATACGCATAAAAGCAAAGCGACAGAATCTTTGCTTGTTGTCTCGATTCTTCTATTTTTTATAGATTGCAGCGTTTGCTGCATTGCGTCTATTGCCACTAAAATATATACCATTAAAATTGTAAAAATTTATTACAAAAATTTAAAAAGTTATGCTGAGACGGCTTGCAAGCTTCGAAAAATTTTCTGTCCATAAAGTCCTCCTAATGCCCAATAATGCTGCCAAGTGATAGACAGAGTACGCACTCAGTCAGCTCTGTTCCACTCCGACCAAAGCATTATTTGATATACTTAATTGGCTGACTTCTGACCGCCTATTATGACAGAAGGCCGAGCTGGTGGCAGTGGGACTCAATGCAGTTAAATTCTGGCCCGATCTGAACTATAAATGTGTTGTTATTTATTTATTTATTTATTTATTTATTTATTTATTTTATTTATTTTATTTATTAATCATAGCACAACAAGATAATAATCTTATAAATGAAAGTGCTATGGGAGGACATCAAATAGGAAAAAGTAATAACAAATCGCTCATTATATGAGTAATGAATTGTTTCAAGTACAGTATAAATAAAAATGAATAAGAATAATAACATGATTTAACCTCAGGAAATAGCAATCGATACAAAAAATTAAGATAAGAAAATGAGTATATGTAAAAAACTAAATTAGGAAAGATACAAATATAGAGAAAAATACAAACAAGGAAATATATTCATATAATGAGATACAATGAAACTTAAATAATAAATTAGAAAAATGAAAATAATTAATCACTAATAAAAATTAAGAGTAAAAATGTATAAACAATCAAAATATGTTACAAACTACTTAAACAGATTGTATAACTCCTTTTTGAACTTAGTTGCATTGCCTATGTTCTGAATATAATTAGGAAGTGCATTCCAAAGACTGATGGTGTGTATAAAGAACTGTCGTTTCGACAAAAGAGTCCTATGCCTTAATTGGATAATTTTCCTACCGCGGTTGGATCTAGCAAATCTAATCCTGCTAAATAAGTATACTGGCTGTTCCAAAGTAATAATCTTATGGAGGAGAATTAGGCACTTAATATTCAATAGATTATCAAAATGAATACCACATATCTGGTAAGAAAATTGTGATATATGGTCCCGACGTCCCTTAATAAATACATATCTGGCTATGTTATTATAAGCCAAGTTGAGTTTCCGCCTATCATCCGCATCACAGTTTGCGAAAATTTCCGATCCATATAAAAGAACAGGAATCAAAAACGTTTTTGCCAGTTGCAGGCGTATAGCAAAAGGAGTCGAATCTATAACAGCCCATAAGTTCCTAAGCATACCATAAACTTTACCAACGATGACATTAATGTGGCTAGACCACGTTAGCCGACCATTAAAGATAACACCCAGATTAGATGCCGATTCAACAAAATCAATTTTATTCCCCCTGATAATAATTTCCGGCACATCAAACGCTCTCTTAGACCTGGAGAGCAATAAACATTTCGATTTAGAGGGATTAATACAAAGTCCATTAGCACTAGCCCAGTTGTCAATTTTCCGTAAATCATCGTTAATCGTATCTACACATAGTCGGATATTATCAATACAAGCGCTCCTATAGAGCTGAACGTCATCAGCGTACATATGTACGTTACAATTATCCAAAACATCAGGCAGGTCGTTAATGTATATACAGAACAAAAGGGGCCCTAAAATTGATCCCTGAGGAATACCTCTTCCAACGTGTACCGAATTCGAGATGTTGCCGTTTAGGTAAACTCGTTGAGATCTGTTAATGAGATAGGAACGTATAAGGCTGCAAGCTGAATTAGAAAAATGAAAGAGGGTCTGTAGCTTTCTCAATAATATTCTGTGATCAACTGTATCAAAAGCCTTAGTGTGATCCAAAAGAACCAAAAACGCTATGTAATTTTCATCCAGCTTCAACCTAAGGTCATCAACTACTTTGACTAAAGCAGTAGTGCAGCTCCTAGCTTTCATAAATCCCGACTGTTTATCAGATAAAAAATTATTACTCGTGAGATAATCGTTCATTTGTCTAGCTATGAGGTTTTCCATAACTTTGGACAGGAACGGAAGAATGGCAATTGGCCTGAATTCATTGTTAGATTTAGGAATTGGGATGATTTTTGACCGTTTCCATTCATCAGGGAAAGAGGACATAGTTAAGACTGAATTGAATACATGAGTAAAATACGGTAAAAGTCTAGGTGACAAAGCTTTTAAAAACAGAGGATCTAAGTCATCAGAACCAATCGCATTCGATTTCACAGAAGATAAGCATTCCAAAACCTCGAGCTGACTAACACAACGAAAACTAAAGGGGTTTTCTAGCGGAACAAAACAAAGGTCATCATATAGGTTACTGTCAGGTGTAGGAACATTAATATTAACAAATTTGTCATTCAGAACGTTTACATCGACATCAGGAGAAGTATTATGGCATTTATGTCCAATACCAATATCGCGGATTACCTTCCATTTAGCTCTATTATCTAATGCGGAAGCGAACTTCCTGCCGTAAAACATTGTTTTTGCAATTTTAATGTGTTTGGTAACCTCGCTACGAGCGGCTTTATGAACGGCTTTCAGATCATCCGTTCTGAACCTCTTCCATCGCCGATAGGCAATGTCGCGCTTATCAATTAATGCTTTAATTTCAGCATTAAACCACGGTTGGTGTTTGGCTTTAACAAGTTTTGTTTTGACAGGAACACAACTGTCATATAGCAGACGCACATTTTCCTGAATTAGTGCCACCTGGTCGTTTACATTACCCAGTGAGTAGATTTGATCCCAACAGATATCATCAACACTTCTGTTCAAAACTGTAAAATCGATACTTTTAAAATCACGGTATGTAATATACCTGTCCTCATGACTCGTAGACAGATTATAAGTTAAGAAGAGAAGATCATGATTGGAAAAGCAAGAGGCTGAAATTTGATCATATAACAGTACCTTAGTCATATCATTAACAAATACTAGATCGATTAGACTACTGGAAGAAGAATGGAAGTGAGTTGGCAAGGACACATTCACAGGGTTAAGATGGAGAGACAACATTGAATCAGATAGCGCATTATCAATTAAGAGATTATTATTAAAGTCACCAATAATAATAATGTCATCATATTGAATAGAAATTTCCTCAAGAATAGAAATAAAGGGATCAAAGTTTATATTAGAATTCGGTCTATAGACACTACCTAATAAAACCTTCTTCTTATTGGTGGATGAAATATCAAGAAATAGATATTCTATTTGACTACCAATTTCTGTTAATAATTTTACCTTGCACGGAATACCGTTTCGAACATAAATTGCAACTCCGCCACCTTTTGCCCTGGTTGCCATATTGTTAACTAAGATCTTCCTGTCTGACCGGAAAAGCCTAAAGCCCTGTAGATTGTACACCGAATCCTGAACTTCCAGAGGAAACCAAGTTTCGGAAACGCAAATAATATCGATTCCTGCTGCCACAAATAAACGCCTAAATTCATCAATTTTATTGTTCAGACTCTGTGCATTTATATGAACAATGTTGAGACCAGTTCTCTGTTTGGCTAAAACTCTAATCATGTTGTACACACAGTCTCTGGAATAAGGACTGTTAGAGTTCATCAGATTGTACGTAAGTTGTGGCAATGCAATCAAAAGCTAAGTAAATTGCTATAATTAAGATAACTAAGCGCATAATAAAAAAGGAGTTATACATACAGATAAGGAAGGAAATAAAAATTAAATTAAAATTGAACATTAAATTAAAGTTGGACATCATCAGGTTTGTCATTATCAGAAAACTAGTTGAGTAGTTAACTATCAAGCCCAGGAAATAACTGATTCAGGATATTTATGTCTTCAATTAGAATTGTGTCTTCGTTACCTTGTTTCCTGATATATACGCAACCCCTCATAGTAAATGCAGAAGACAAAAGTTTTTTCTTTTTTAGACGAGTTGCAGCACGAAGGATGTTAAAGTTGTTTTGAGTCAGGTTCTCGTTTACGAAGAATTTTACATCCGAGTTGTAACCAATGTTCCTTAGCCGGAAAGTAAAACCCTTGTGCTGTTTTCGGAAGTTAGCCAACGATTTCAAAAAGAAATTTTTATCGTACGCAGACCAAAGTTTGACTATTATAACGGCATCTTTCGAGGTCGCGTTGTGTTTATTATTATGGTTTCTCAAGCGGTATATAGATTTTAAGTTAGGTACAGGTGTGTCTATGGTATTACAAATTTTTTTAAAAATCTCCGGTAGATTTTCTTCTTCAGAGAACGGAATTTCATTTATCCTGAGTTCAGTGGAAACAGGATAGTTCTCTTGTTGCCGCAATTTTGTTTTTAGATTATTAATTTCCACTCGCATACTCTCAATTTCCGCCGATCTGTTTTCAAGAATTGCTACCCTCTCACTTATCTTCTGTGAAGAAATAGACAAATTAGGCTAGCTTTTATGATTCCTTACAACGCACAGTGGGGTTTTTGATACAAAAAATGGGAATTAATTGCAAAATTAAATTTAGGAGAACCGAATAAATTTTTGTAGTCGGTAAAAGTACACAACATTTCACATCACTGGTGCAAAAATTGTGTTTTTGACAGCTACCGTTATGCCACAATATAATTTTAAAGTTTTAATTATTTGTAGTTTTCCTCGCGTGAAATATAAATTTCAACTTTTGGTGTCTTAAAAATTACTTTTGGGTGTTTTCTAAAGTGATATTTAAAAATATTTTAATGGATCCTTCAACCTCAGGTTAGTTAGATTAATTTATGTTTTTGGTTTTTATGTGTAATTTGAGTTATTATTTTTAATTAATTTTCTCGCGTAAGCCTATAAATTAGGGGATTTCGGGAAATATGTCGAAAATAGTTGTGAATAAAGGCCAATTAAGAAAAAACCTTTTGTTTTTTTAAAATATAAACGCTTTTGAAAATATTTATGAAAAAAATTTCAGCACTTTTTTACACATTTTAAAATAAAATTTAAATATATTGTCGCACCTACATATAAAAATATTAAAAAAAAAATTAAAAAACCTTAAAGAGTGTCTTTTCTTATGGAGAAAAACGATTGAAAGTCAATCATAAGTTGGTCCTATCCATGATTGATGGAAAAATATGTAATACGCTTACAGAAACTACTAGTACACATATATTTATATGGTGCTACTTCCAAAGAATTCTGCGTGGATGGATCAGATTTTTTGAATGTCTGCTCCATTTGGCATATAAGCTGCCTATAAAGAAATGGCAAGATAGATCGGATATGGAACAAGTTGGTGCAAAAAATAAAGCACGTATTCAAGAGGAGTTCAAAAATAAAGTGGGCTTTTTATTGATCATCCGAAACCTAGCTTTGGCAATTCGAATGACGGCATCACAGCTCGGCGTTTCTTTCAAAATGCTCAAATTACAAAATTGGATGCAAAATTGATAAGACAATTGCGTTCAATTATGGTTACCATTACTAGTGGATTTTGCCTTTCGAGATTTCTTCATACCGCAAGTTATTTTGTACAACTATATCCTTGGTATTATATGTCCCCAACTTATGGATAGTTAATCCATGGACCAGAAATAATAAACCACACTTTACTACCAATTGGACAGCTGACGGAAGAAGCACAAGAAGCTCGAAACAAAGATTTCAAAAATTTTTTGGGGCATTTTTCGCGAAAATGTTCTAAAGAAAAATAAATGAAGATATATTTAAAATACTATTAGATACTTCAGATCCAGTAATATCAAATATGAGAAAATTGAAAGAGAAAAACCCCATAATTTTTTTTTATGGAAGCAATTCAATTGATAAGATTTGAATCAAAACTCGACGGTAAAGAAGATGCCAATAATAATGATAATGATACTTATACCAATTATAGTGATAATGATGATAATAATAATTGATGATGATGATGATAAAGAATCGGATAAGGAATAGAAATGTGAGAATAAATATTATAAATAAATATATTTAATTTTTTGGAAATATTGTAATTTTTTTTAAAATAAGCTAATAAAATTTGTACTAAATAATATTAAAAACTTTATAAGTTTTACTTCTTAAAGTGAATTTAACTGAAAAAGGTTAAAATTAGAAACAGGGAAAGTTACCACGAATTAATTCCCACTTTTGGTATCAAAAACCCCACTGTGCGACGTTCTGAATAGAACATTCGATTTTAGAATACCAACTAATGACTTCTGGACTGAAGATCCGGAGGTTTTCAAAGATGAGCGATAGGGTAGGCTGTGGTATATTATCTTACAGACCGAAGTTGTATGTCGTAACACAGATATCGTCCCCCTTATCAAGATGGTTCAGCATTCCATGCAGGATCTACCTTTCAACGCTGCATTGCTTTAGTCATTATTTGAAGGGAACTAAAGCCTCTTACAAATTCAAAAATCATAAGGTGAACACACAGTTACTTCGGTTTGTAGTTGATCACTTTAACCACTATACTATGAAGACTTAATTGTACGATTCTAAAGTTTATTTGATTTTTTTTCTAAGTGCAGGACTTGGTCATTGGAATTTTATTGACTGAGATATAATGGTTAAATTCGCCGTGGTCTGTGGCTTCAACAGGTCGGTACTACGTGCCACACAGTTCACGCCAAATTGAATATTCTGCATGAACGATTTGAAGTGGCCACCGAGATAGTGAGATTTGGCTCTCTTGGACTTTTTCTTGAGGAGTTTTCTTATATCGCAAGTGTATGCTACTAAGCGACAAACCACAGTGATCTTTAAAGTCAATACAGCCCTACAGTCATTTTCAAACTTATTTATACGCCAGAATCATGGATAATTGTCTTCAAATCCAAGATCGACAATGTGTGCGATATAGTAAAGCCAGTATTCTACAAATTTTGATAAGCTTTGAAATACAATTTGAGACGTTTGGTGTGATATACCGGACTTAGTGTGACAAAATCTTGACGACCCTATGGTACGATGTCTAGTAGCTTTACAAAGGAATCTTGACAAAATATTAGTGACTCTAGACTTAATGTTGTGTAATTCTAAAGAATTTATTTAAAATAGAAACACGTTTTGTTTTGAATATATGTTAATTTTTTTTTTCTCTGTAAGAAATATATCCATACTATACTAACTAATATCCATAACAATATTTGCATTCCGTGAGGTAAAAAAAATTTTTAAAATCGTTTACTAAGCCACTATCCTGAAAAAACATTCCTAACTATTTTGTTATTTTTCTCCTTAAATTATAAACATTTACTAAAATCTACAAGAATATGTATCTGTCAACATGTTGATATTAAGTTTATAAACAATGTTATTGAAACATGTAATGCCCAATGTGAATTAATAAACATGTTGATATTAAGTTTATAAGCAATGTTTATAGAAACATTTATTGCGCAATGTGAATATATTAAACATGTTGATAGGATTAAGTTTATATACAATGTTAATAGAAACCTGTGTCGGTTAATTCGGCTAATATATGTTTATAAGATACATCTTCATGAAACATGGATATGGCAGTGCGATCATTTCAAGACTACTTGGCCTTCATCACCAAAAACTTTTCATTACAACTATTCACCCAGGATTCCCACACCACTTATGTTGTATGTGTAATTTTTATACATTAGTGGCGGGACCTACAGTTTAAAGTCGACTCCGAACTACAGATTTTTGAGAAACTTTTCATGGCAATTATATTTTCTATCAGGGTTTTTGCCAGAAATCTGCTGAGAGGAAGTTACCGAAGAAACATCTTTTCATATTTTCGTTTTGATGTCTGACCTGCGGCTTGAACCGTGGCCTCACGTCTAATAAGCCAACACACTGCTTACTAGACTGCAGCGACTTCAAAGAGACTGCAACTATCTCTCAGTCAGAGCATTGTCTTAATAAATTCATGGACGTGGTTCACACCGTAGCTCAGACAACAACCAAATGAATTTAAAAAATTGTCGTTCATAGTCGACTTTAAACTATTAGTCCCGCCACTCATGTATAAAATTAACACCCGTAATATAGTAAGTGGTGTGAGAAATTAGGTCGTAATCCTGACTGAAGCGTTGTAATGACCAATTAAGTGTAGTAACTAAGATAGCATTTAAACCATATCCAATATAGACAACCTTTAATATAATATTATTATTTATTAAAATAAATTAATACCAATTAAAAATTATTCCTAAGCTTTTAAAGTTCTCCAAAAATATCGCTTTCCTTTAAACCATGTTGACTTAAGAATTCTGCAGACCATTTATCAATTTTGTCTCGCAAATCGGGTGTTAATTCATCCTTAAAGGAGCCAACAATACCACGTCGCATAAATCTGTAAAGAAGAGAGAATCGAACAATATTTTTAAATCAATCTGGATTATAAAAGAATAAAAAACTACTTCACTTAAGAGGGCGTTTCCAAAATTACTTAATTAATTCTGAGAAAAGTGGCAACCTTACAAATTTTCAGTTTCAGAAAGCCATCAAAAATAAACATTTTCAAACGCTTTTATTTAAATTTCCTCGGTGCCATCAATATTGCAATCGACCTACTTTCTAACTTGGGGGGGAAATGTATCTTCGTTTTCGACTAGAAAATATTGAGTGGTATGTGTTTAAATAAGGCCGTAAGAGCTGGACATCGTAATGGTTGGACGGTATCCGTCTGAAGGTTCGTGAACCAAGTGATATTAACAGAAGAGCATGTAGATATCAAATCTAACATTTTTATTCTTCTGGAAACAGCCTTAGAAGTTACAGTTAAAAAAAAATACGTAATAAATTATTGTGTTGTTGTATCCTTAGACATGAAAAAAGGTTGCCAGCTTTCCGGATTACATGAAAATTATACGAACTAATAGTACCATACCAAAAAAATAATTTTCTATGAAATTATTATGATCTCAAAAAATATGAAGCTATCGGATACATACCTAAAGGATCTATGCTTCGGTTACTTCCACAACGTGTAAGTTCCTATAGAATTTTGCAGCTTAGCTCAAAAAAAGTATTTAATTTGAAGGTGACACTGGTAATTTTCCCTCATACTATGTAAAGGAAGCGATAGACTGTCAATACAGTCTGTATGTTGAGTCAAGACTATATATAGTACATGGTGACCAAGACTTTATCAGATCGGGTCTGACTCAGCATTACCGTGACACTGTAAATACGGTGAAGTTATTTTCTTCACAATCCTACTAACACGACCGTATTAACCATTTAGCACATGCCAATAGTCGATTAGTTAGTGTGTTGGCTTATTAAGCAATAACCCGTGTTTAAACAGCTGGCTTAAGCATTTCGAACAAAAATAAATATGAAAAGGCATTTCCTCGGCGACGTTCTCTTAGCAGTCTTCTGGCAAAAAATTTGAGAGCGAATAAAATTGCCATGAAAAGTTTCTAAAAAAAACTCTCGACTTTAAACTGTTAAGCACTTCTAACAAAAAGAAATATGAAAAGATACTTCCTCTGCGACTTTTTCTCAGCAGTCTTCTGGCAAAAACTCTGTGAGTAAATAAAATTGCCATGAAAAGTTTCTAAAACCATCGTCGTTCGAAGTCGACTTTAAACTGTTGGCCTCACTACTTATAATTAACACACACAACAGGGGTGATGTTAGAAACTAAGTTGTAATACTGACTCAAGGATTGTAGTGACCAATTAAGTTAGCCATTTGAGAACGTCTATGCTATTTTCCTAGTTAGTCTTAGATTACAACCCATAAAGTAGTATTTCTTAATACAATTCAGAACTCCAGGATAGCATTGAACAATAGCATCCTGCTGATGACACTTTCACTTACAAGTTTATGTACATATCGTAAAGGAACCTTCGTTTAAGATTGTATACAGCATAGATGACTGTAGTGAAAGTTATCTAAGGTTTTTACATACATATAAGCAGTACATCATTACAACCCTTCAGACAGGGTTACGACCTACTTTCTCATACCATTTATGTTGTGTGCATCAATTTTATACATGAGTGGTGGGACCTACAGTTTAAAGTCGACTCCGAACGACAGATTTCTGAGCAACTTTTCATGGCAATTTTATTTACTCTCAAAATTTTTTCCAGAAATCTGCTGAGAGAAAGTCGCCGAAGAAATACTTTTTGTATTTTTGTTTTGATGTCTGGCCTGGGGCTCGAACCCTGGCTTTATGTCTAATAAGCCAACACACTACCTACTAGACTACGGCGACTTCATCGCTTGCTCTAAATTCAAAACGTAAAAAATCAATCAAGAACTACAAAAGGAGTAAAAAATATCGTTCTGCTGATGGCACTGCACATTAAGCCTAAGCTACAGTGTAAAGGATATTCTGTTCTCATTTTTACTATTACCGTTAACTTTTTACTTAAATTAAAGAAAAAAAGTAATAATAAAATAAAAGTGAAAACTTACTCAAAATCCTCTTTAACCAGGGGCGAAATATTTTTCAATAGACCAGTTAAATTGGTTTTATCATTATCTAGAAATGAAAGCGAGACATTAATTGAAAACTATTTTCTTCAAGTTATTTGATTTTGTTACTCACTCTTCATGCTATCAAAGGATAAATGCTCCAACAGCTTAACCATTTCGTCTTCTGTTAGTTGGGGTATTTCTAGAAAGTCGCAGAGTCTTCGCAAAACCCCAGCTAAATCTCTTTTCATTTCTTCATACGTTACGAAAAATATAAACGGCTCATTTCGCATTTTCCAAAAGTCCACTATATGAGCCCAGAAGCTTGTACAAACGATATCGTTATTCATAAAGTCTTCAGCGTAGTCGCGAATGTTATCACCAGTATACATGCCCAAATTTTTAACAAAATGATAAGACGATACTATAACATCTTTGACATTGCGTGCTACATAAATGATCTAAGCAAAGGGAAAGGATAAAAATATTATGTTTTCCTAATGATATATTATATCGCATTGTAGTAGTTTACCTTCTGTTTCTTTTCCCATATCTGCAGGGGCAATAAATTGGCCGGCAAATGAGATTTAATTAAACGTGGACTGGATAGTTTCTTACATAATTCAACATGATTTTGTAAGAATGGGGCACCACCATGGAAACTGTAATGTTTTGTAATTTAAAAACAATTTTTATTATTATGTCTGTAAATTATTTTTGCCACTTACTCTAAGAAGGGGCTCCTTAACATAACCACCGTTTCCTTGGATTTCACGTAGTCCAAATTATTCATTAACAGCCAGGCACACTCCTGCATCCATGTGGTGCCGCACTTCATAAATGTCACCACAAAGACATCATCTGGACGGACTTCAAAATATAAAAATTCATCGGCCACTGTTCCAAAATGTTCAGACATAGTACACCAGGTTTCGGCCCAATTTTTCTCAAGCGGTATATTTTTGCCCTTCGTAGCATAACGTTTTATAGGAAATACAATCCGAGACTGGGCAGCTCCTCCATCAAAATCGCGAGTGAGTAAAACCTTATCATCGTTATTAGTGTTTGAATTTGACATCTTGACCAATTGAAAGCTAAGAATCAACTAAACAATGTTGTGGAAAGTGGAAAAGTTAGGTATGTAAATAAAAAATAGTTTCCATTGATAATTATAATCATTCTGATAAGATTATCGGAATGATGTATCGATAGTTAGTTTGCAAAAATTATTTTTTGAAAACGTCATGCCTACATAAATGCATAATCATTGAAAAATATTTGTAGATATAAGTACGTAGAAATGAATACATAGAAGGTAGTAATGAAAATAAATAATTTTTATGGTTTTATTTTTAATCGTTTTACTTCATATTGTGTCACTGAAAATTATTGTGATTTCTTAAATCAACAGAGGCCTTTCCGTCGAAGTTTCGGTCAATCTATTCTGCAACTTCATTCGTATACTAACTTTGAATTACTCCTGCACACAACATGTCGTAGACATTCTATTTTCATGCATCGTACTACTCCGATGATGGTTTATCATTCATTTGATGTCAATACACGATATCAACTCTGACAGCGTATACACTCAGCCACAAAAGTATACATACGGTTAACAAATTTCAGAAATTTTTTAACCAATCCGTTTTCGTTGAAAATATTTATAATTGTCTGACATCTTTCTTCGATTTTAAGACGGTCTTTTGCATTGGTTCAGAACTTTGTGAAATTTGTTAATCGGATGTTTACTTTTGTGGGCCTGTGCTGGGCCACAATTCAGTTCAATTTCAGAAATTTTTTAACCAATGCAAAAGACTGTCTTAAAATCGAGGAAACTATAAAGATTTTCAACGAAAACGGATTGGCTAAAAAATTTCTGATATTTGTTAACCGTGTGTATACTTTAGTAACTGTGTGTAAATTATGCCCGCTTTATTAACTCCTTTATAGCGCCAGAACTTATCTATTACAGTAAGACCCCGCTTAACGCTGTTTCAGTATTACGCGGTAGTATTGGGTAATAAATCGTACACTGTATTGATATTTGTTGTATATGTGTGCAATGAAACGGCCATGCACCAACCAAAACCGGTGCACTATACTATGTATCTGATACTATGTATCTTTTTAAACCCTCTTTTGTTAGTCTGTCCAGAATAGAGATTCGAACTGTATTTTCGCATACTTCCTGCGTCACAGTTGATTTATTAGTCGACTCGTTTAAGGCTGGAACTTATTGGAACGTATCCCCCGCGTTAAGTGGGGTCTTACTGCATTAAGCAGGTCACACTATAATCTATTACCATATTTCTGAACACTCGTTTAATATTAAATTATTCGTGGAGACTCTTTCCTATTTTAGCTGATGACCTTGTCATATAGAGCCTTATAAACTTTGCGAGGATGCCAATGATACAACATTCAACATGCCTTGTTCCGTTTCGTAATTGTATTGAATATGTTATGAAACATAATGTTTTTAGATACGATTTAAATTGTAAATTATGCGTTGGCAATCGAGACGAATCAAGAGATTTTAATAATCCAGTAGGATAATGTACTACGTACTTTCGATTCTTCATTACCGATGAAATTCAACTAACTGACATTCATATCTTTTCCCTCAGTCAAGCATAACTCATGAATCGTTGTTGTATATTTGGGAAGAGGCCTTTTGGCTGTAAAGCTTTTGTGTTAATCAAGGACAAGTCAAAGGGAAAATTTGACTCAAAATCGGAGGAATGTATTTTGGTTGGGTACTCAGCAGAAGCAAAGGCTTATCGTTTATGGTCTCCGAGAAGAAAGCACGATATTATCAGCCGTGACGTTAAGTTTTTGGACAAAATGTTCTTTGAAGGCGAAATTGACGAAGCTCGTCAGAACCAGCGTAAAGATTTAAAGTCAATGGAGTATCTCTTTCCAGTCAAAACGATTATGGAAGTTGATGACGTCACAGTTAAGACACACGCAGATGCATCAGATGAAGAACCAGCGGCCACCGAAGTGAAAAGAGTCCCGAGTGTTAGGAGACCTGGTTTACGTCCAAGAAAACATCATAAATATGCTGTTGATATGAAAGAAGTGGATCACAACGGCCAATCCGATGAGGATGTTACTTTTGAGGATTGTGAGATAGCGAATTTGGCCATGACGGATGATCCACTAAGCATAAATAAGGCTTTTAGCGGGGATGACCGTGAATCATGGACTCGTGCCGTCGAGGATGAATATTTGGCGCAGAAAATCAACAAAACGTGGGAGATAGTAGAGCATCCAAATGACAAGAAAGTCAAAGGTAATCGTTTTGTCTTTCGTACCAAAGAAGATGGCAGAAAGAAAGCACGTCTGGTGGCCAAAGGGTACTCGCAACGTCCAGGGGAGGATTTTGAGTCAACTTATTCCCCGGTAGTGAAATCCTCATCAATTAGAATTTTATCGGTTATAGCGGCGGAAATGAATCTAAGAATACATCAAGTGGATGTCGTCACCGCCTACCTCAACGGAGATAAGTAAGAGGATACCCATATCAAAACTTAATTGGAGCGCTCATGTACCTCTCAGTGATGACACGTCCAGATATTTCGTACGCTGTAAATTATTTAAGTCAAAATAATTCGTGTAACAATTTGGAGCACTGGAAAGCGGCCAAGCGGATATTGAGATACCTAAAGGATACATTAGAATATGGCTTGTTGTACCAAAGGAGCGGTTCTGTTTTATATGGAGTGGTCGACGCAGATTGGGGCGTAGACCAAACGGATAGACGTTCCTACACCGGTTATGCCTTCATACTTTCTGGAGCAGCCATCAGCTGGCTGGCTCGTAAACAGAGAACGGTAGCACTATCCATCACTGAATCGGAATATTTAACATTATCTGAGGCCGTCAAAGAAGCCTTATATCTAAGAGGAATCTTGATCGAAATCGGCCTAACCCAAAATTTAATAAAGCTGTACAACGACAGCCAGAGCGCTCAAAGCTTGGCAAGATCTTTCGGCTATCACCCACGTACAAAGCACATCGACGTCCGACACCACTTCATAAGGGAAAAATTGAACTCCGGTGAAATTGAATTAGAATACTTGCAGACGGAGGATATGCCAGCAGACATGCTGACAAAAGCAGTTCCAGCACGGAAACACCTTAGCTGCTCCAAGGGTCTTGGTGTCGCTCTTAACACTTGGAGCATTCTGCCCACTTCGAGGGGAGGTGTTAGAGGGCGAAGTGTTGCGAATGCAACCTGTTATAATTCTAAGTAGTATGCACTGAATTTGTATTTACTAATATTTTATAATTCATAATATGCTTAGAATTCTTCATTATTATTTTTCATTATTAATTTTTCATTCGTCACCGTGAATTCATTAAAAAAAAGACACCATGTTTATACAAACGGAAAACACGCTATTGAATCACTTATATACTAAGACTTTTCTGTCCACTGTATATACTCCATATATATATTAAGATATACGTATATAGATACTCTCTCCGAAATTCGAACCAGCATTCCTCCAATTTCAGTTTTACGACTTAAACCACCACATTACTACTGTGATAGAATGCTATGATTCGAATATCTATTTGATTCGAATGATTTCTTTCAGTGACAGACTTATTCGTTGAACTATTATAGACTGAATTTAAGAAATAGTAATGTACTGGCGTAAATAAGGAGGTACTACAGTAGAATTCCATTAGTCCGGCATCCAACAGTCCGGAATGCCCGATAGTCCGGCATCGCTCCGGTAAATTTTAAAAATTTTGGTTTTCTCCAAAAGTGTGTCCTTAAATCAAATAAAAACGATCGAGAGCTATTCGGAAGTTTTCGGAGTAGTTCGGGATCATCCGGAAGCTCTCGATATTGTACGGAAACAATAAGCGACCGGCTAGTCTCAGCTGTCACAACAAATTCAGGTGCAGTGCAGCTCCGTGTTAAACAATTACGAACTCTACAGACTGATGAGGAAGAAAGCCATCAAGACGCTCTGACCAAAGTTTTGGATGTCGTTAGAAGTGCTGACAATCCCTTGAAAAACCTGCCTTAAGATGAGTTAGAAGAGTGGCTTCTAATCGACGAGAATGAGCCTGTTGAACAAGACCCAACCGATGATTACATTCTAACATTGTAGTAAACCTTCAGCCTACTCAAAATCTTGGTTCTTCAAGAAAACAAAAAGACATTCGTGACTTTTTTAAATCTAATTGAAATATGTTTTACAGTACGTGTACATTATATGAAATGTAAAAAAAAAAACTTTGTTGTATGTATTTGCATACTGTATTTGTAGTTTAATTATTAACTTAATTGTACTTATAATTACCGCCCGATAGACAGGAATTTTCGGTAGTCCGGCACCGAGCCGGTCCCGAACGTGCCGGATTATCGGACTTCTATTGTACATAGCATTGATTTAATTCATATAAACTATTTTTAATACAATTTCAAATTATTTATTTACTAAATTAATTACAATTAAATTAATACCAATTAAAAAATATAAATTTTTAAATTTCTCCAAAAATATCGCTTTCCTTTAAACCATGTTGGCTTAAGAATTCTGCAGACCACTTATCAATTTTGTCCCTCAAATCGGGTGATAATTCATCCTTAAAGGAGCCGACAATACCACGTCGCATAAATCTGTAATAAAAGGAAGAAAATAATTAGTATTTATCAATCAGTCTAGGATAGAGAACTACTTTATTAGCTTAAAAAAGCCGTATAAAGAGCACCTTGCCAGAAAGGTTCACAGTTTTGAGTAAATAGGACATTACAAGAAGGTTATGATATTCAAGGTACAGATGTATCACAATGAAGTGAGCGTCAAGATACAAATGTCTCCATAGGAAAGATTTATTGTGAAAGAGCTTTGATTTTGCTTTGTGTTGGCGATGACCTCTATCAAACATATCCAAAATTTAACAAATCATTGAACAGAGATCATCAAATCTTTTCATCGTGTTGAAGACAGCAAAGTTTGTACCAGAAAATTATGATTTGCGAAAAGCATAAAATTTTTGTTTTGCTTTGACGGTTGAGATATAAAGATTTCGATACGAGAAATGAAGAATGTGGAAGACCACCAAAAATTTTTGAAGGAACCGAATTACAAACAATATTAGATGAAGATGACTCATTGTGTCTGAAACAAGTTGCAGAAACGTTAAATGTTGCGCTACAAACAATTTCTGACCATTTAAAAACTGTGAGAAGGTTCCAAAAGTTTGAAAAATAGGTGACACATGAATTGAATAACAGACAGATGGAAAAGTGAAAAAATACTTGTGAAATTTTACTTTAAAGACACGATAGAAAATCTTATTTAATATTTTCAAAACTCCCAAACAAGGAAAATCATGGCTTAATTCGAAAACCCCATTAAGTTCGGCTGCAAAACCATATCGATTCGGCAGGAAGACCATGCAGTGTATCTGATGGGATCAGAAAAGTGTGTTATACCATGAGTACGTAAAAGCTTGTGAAGCCGGTAGTACGAATCTCTACCGACAACAAATGATCAATTTGAAACATGCACTGATTTAAAAACGACCAGAATGGGCCACAGGGTACTGCAAGGGATTTTACAACATGACAATGTAACTGCACACAAAACAAAATTGATTCAGGATACAATTAAGACATTAGGTTGGCTCCTTCCAACTACTATTTGTAGCCGCAATTCAATTCCTACGGGAAAGTCGAAAATTGGGTGACTAATTGGTTTGCATCAAAAGGCGAACAATTTCATTGGCGTGAAATCCACAAACTCTATAGGCTAACAAAGGCAAAAACGCTCAATGTCCCTTTTCAAGATATTCGATGAATATTCTTTGCAGTCGTAAACTTAGATTGGACCTTCAATGTCCTCTGTCCTATCCTGAAAAAGGGAGACCCTACGATATGCGTCAACTACAGAGGTATAAACCTTCTCTCTATCGCATATAAGGTTCTTACAACCGCATTGTGTGAACGATTGAAGCCACTCGTCAAAACACTGATTGGACCTTACCAGTGCGGCCAGGCAAGTCCACCATCGACTCGATATTCACACCACGTCCAATTCTGGAAAAGACCCACGAAAAACAAGTCGACACACACCATCTTTTGGTGGACTATAAGGCAGCCCTCGATAGCCCCAAACGGGATCGTGTTTTTGCCGCCATGTCTGAACTCAGTATACCAGCGAAGTTGATAAGGCTATGCATAATGACGTTGAACAATTCCTGCAGCTCCGTCAAGGTAGGAATGGACCTCTCCGAACCTTTTGATACCGTGCGAAGTTTCAGACAAGGCGATCCCTTATCATGCGACCTCTTCAACTTAGTCATGGAGAGTGTTCTGCGAAAGGATGGAGTGCATCGAAATGACACTATTTTCCAAAAAAAAAGTGTCCAGTTGCTTGCGTACGCTAACGACATTGACATCATAGGGTGTACCAAGCGAGATGTTACTGCTGCCTTTAGTGCTATTGAACGGGAGTCTATTAAGATGGGTCTGGCAGTAAATGAGGGCAAAACAAAGTATATGTTATCGACAAGTAGAGACGTGCGGCGTATTGATTCTCAGATTACGGCCGTTAACTATACTTTTGATACAGTCAAGGAATTTATTTGTCTTGGCTCCGCCGTTACCACCAAAAATGATGTCAGTCTGGAGATCAAGCGTACGATCACTTTTGCCAACAGGTGCTTCTATGGTCTCAATAGGCAATTGAGTAGCAGAGACCTCTTTCGTACGACAAAATTAATACTCTACAAGACGCTCATCCTACCCGTGCTTCTTTATGGCGCAGAAGCATGGACCCTATTAAGCATTGATGCAGCAGCCTTGAGAGTATTCGAGAGTAAAGTTCTACGTAAGATCTTCGGTCCAGCGCAAGTTGGCGATGTTTTCCGCATCCGATCCAACAGTGAGGTATAAGGGCTCCTCAATGACATAGACGTTTTGCAGCGTATTAATATCCAGCGGCCACGCTGGCTCGGCCATGTCGTTCTAATGGAGGAGGATGCTTCGGCGAGACGGGTGTTTGATGCGGAGATCTGCGGAATTCGGCACAGAGGACGATCTTGTATGCGTTGGAAGGACCAAATCGAGGAAGCCCTGTCATCGATTGGTATGACCAAATGGCATAGGCGCGCAAGAAGCTGAGGCACCTGGAATTATGTGTTATGGCAGGCCGAAATCCGTTAATTGCGTTGTGACCAATTAAGTAAGTAAGAAATCCACAAATGGAAAAAAAGCGTAATCAGCCAGCAATTGGCAATACTTTAAATAAAATGCTTTTTTACTTTTCCATTAAAAATAAGTGTTTTACTTCCACAAAAAAAGCGCTGACTTCTTACCAGTACACCAAGTATATTCTTTGAATAGAGTTTTGCTCATCGTGAAGCAAACTTATAAGTTTTCGGAAAAAGTTTACGAACGTTGCAATACAGATTTATAATGAAATCCATGGTATACATTTAGGATTGAAATGTTTTAATCATATTTTAATTATCAATTATAGGAACAATTTATTAATATAGTAACTGATTAAAACAGTAATCATAGACAAGTGAACAGTGCTACGTGATAGAATAAAAAAATAAGTTTTGAAAACAAGAAAACAGATTACATACAGTAAATAACGATAAATGTTTTACATGGTAGTTCGAGAAAAAAAATTAATTGGGCAATTCATACAAGACCTTGTATGGTTGTATTCGTTGTATTGTTGAACGAATATACAACAGTGTATGCTTGTTGTTGATAATTTTCATATAAAAATCCGATACCCTTATACATATTTTTTATATGTTTTTGAAAGTTGCAATGGTTTCATGCTATCAGTTTATGTAAATGCCAGTAATCAAGAAGAAGAATAAAAATATACAAATATTTTCTCTGTAACTTGAGTCAACAATTAATTAATTTCAAAATTATAATTGTTCGCGCAGATAATTAATTATTTTAATTTTTTCCGTAATATTTTTCATTTTGTTGCTTGAAAATCAAATCAAAAATTCAGCATAGCATCGATCATTTACAAACAAAAAGTGTATTCAGTACAACATACACGATACAAAGTCGTGTAAATTGGCCAATTGATTATTTTGCAGCCATAAAATAAGTATACTTATGTATTTATGTATGTATATTTTATGGAAGTCCGACGGCATTACACCCAGCCACATAAGTATGCAAAATAGGTATACAAAATTTTATTAACATAGAACAGGTACTTCTACTAATCTCTGTACTCTTTTTGGGTTGAATTTAAAAAATTGATTCACTTGTAACCGTTCATGAGGATGTAGAACGCACTGTATTGTTGCACTGGCTTTATGGCCAAGGTTCAATCCTACAGAAACGAAACTTATCCTAAGTATGAAAAGGCGAGAGATGAGAGGTAATATAAGAGTACTAACGTGGCATGACCCCTTTAGACATAGGATCAATAGATGGAATAAGGATATCGCAGATTTCTGTAGGCTATGTTTAGGAGCAGAGGAAACAGTGGACCATTTTTCATGTCACTAGCCTTGTTTACAGATGCGTATAGACAGAGATGGCTAGGTGACCGATTTGCTAATGAACTGGTAGTTCCAAAAGATTACAGACTTGAGGATCTAATAGAGATCGTAAATGGAACGGACTGGCTATGGGGATGTCTTTAGAGGTAGAGGTTTATCTACATATGTATGCCTTAAATGGCTAATTATCGTTTTCTTCTTTTCTCCTTTTGATGCTTTTCTTTTGTAATTTTATTCAATCAAGGTCATTGGGTTTGTAGATTGAAATGTAACAAATACCGCAAAAACAAGATACAGAAAGCATTTGCTTAGAACACTATGCTGTTAACTTAAGGGCACACCGTAATGGAAGGGTGAGATTATAACGAATTAGCAGATGCCTCAATGGGCCTCGTCACACAATAACAGCTTCTGGTTGGCAACTTTTGGTAATCCCGAGAGTTCTATGACGATGGGAAATTTGTTCAAACATCCTTCAGCTAGAAACACATTACAGTTGATGATGGCGTGCTTGGCACATAGAAACAGCATTACTATAGCAAAAGTGGACAATAAAATTAAAATGGGCAAAAAGGTCTTAGGTTAGAGGACGTGTACTTGTCAATTAAGACAAGTATAGTACCCGGAGGTCGAATTGACCCATTGTACAACAAAAAAAAAGGTCTTAGAAATGTAAAAATACTCTGAAGTTGTTTTCCATCGTATTAAACATGTCAGACTATGAAGCCGTATTTGTATAGTAGATAGTGTGTTGGCTTATTAGACGTAAGGCAATGGTTCACACGCCAGCCCCCAGATATATTGAACGAAACAAAATATGAAAAAATATTTCTTAAGCGATTTCCTTTCAGCAGTCTTCTGGTAAAACTCTGAGAGTAAATAAAATTGCCACGAAAAGTTTCTCAAAGATCTGTCGTTCGACTTTAAACTGTAGGTCCGGTCACTAATTGATAAAGTTAACGGACACAGCAGAAGTGGTGGGAAAGCTCGGTCGTAATCTTGACTAAAGGATTGCAATGACCAATTAAATAAATTAACATATCGATATACCTTTACGTTTGAATGTATATATGTATGTATATTCCTTTACGACCGTGTGGTCACGATCTAAGCGTAATACACAGAATATATTTTCATCATACATACATAACATACATAATTGGTGATTACAACCCTTCAGTCAGGATTACGACCTAGTTTCTCACACCACTTATGTTGTGTGTGTTAATTTTATACATGAGTGGTGGGACCTACAGTTTAAAGTCGACTCCGAACGACAGATTTTTGAGCAACTTTTCATGGCAATTTTATTTACTCTCAAAATTTTTTCCAGAAATCTGCTGAGAGAAAGTCGCCGAAGAAATACTTTTTGTATTTTTGTCTTGATGTCTGGCCTGGGGCTCGAACCCTGGCTTTATGTCTAATAAGCCAACACACTACCTACTAGACTACGGCGACTTCATCGCTTGCTCTAAATTCAAAACGTAAAAAATCAATCAAGAACTACAAAAGGAGTAAAAAATATCGTTCTGCTGATGGCACTGCACATTAAGCCTAAGCTACAGTGTAAAGGATATTCTGTTCTCATTTTTACTATTACCGTTAACTTTTTACTTAAATTAAAGAAAAAAAAAGTAATAATAAAATAAAAGTGAAAACTTACTCAAAATCCTCTTTAACCAGGGGCGAAATATTTTTCAATAGACCAGTTAAATTGGTTTTATCATTATCTAGAAATGAAAGTGAGACATCAATTGAAAACTATTTTCTTCAAGTTATTTGATTTTGTTACTCACTCTTCATGCTATCAAAGGATAAATGCTCCAACAGCTTAACCATTTCGTCTTCTGTTAGTTGGGGTCTTTCTAGAAAGTCGGAAAGCCTGCGCAAAACCCCAGCTAAATCTTTTTTCATTTCTTCATATGTTACGAAAAATATAAACGGTTCGTTGCGCATTTTCCAATAGTCCACCACATGAGACCAAAAGCTTGTATAAATAATATCGTTATTCATAAAATCTTCAACATAGTCATGAATGTTATCTCCTTTCCACATGCCCAAATTTTTAACAAAATGATAAGACGATACTACAACATCTTTGACATTGCGTGCTACATAAATGATCTAAGCAAAGGGGAAGGATAAAAATATTATGTTTTTCTAATGATATATTATATCGCATTGTAGTAGTTTACCTTCTGTTTCTTTTCCCATATCTGCAGTGGCAATAAATTGGGCGGCAAATGAGATTTAATTAAACGTGGACTGGATAATTTCTTACATAACTCAACATGATTTTGTATGATTTTGGCAATACCATGGAAACTGTAAGATTTTTTTTAAATTAAAAAGCAATTTTTATTGTTATTAAGGCCACTTACTCTAAGAAAGGACTCCTTATCATGACTACCGATTCCTTTGATTTTTCGTAGTCCAAGTTGTTCATTAACATCCAGGCACATTCCTGCATCCATGTGGTGCCGCTCTTCATAAAAGTAACCACAAATACATCATCTGGACGAACTTCAAAATTCAAAAATTCATCGGCCACTGTTCCAAAATGTTCAGACATACTACCCCAGCTTTCGGCCCAATTTTTCTCAAGAGGTATATTTGCGCCCTTCGTAGCATAACGTTTCATAGGAAAGGCTCTTCTAGATGTAGAAGCTCCGCCATCATAATCGCAAGGGATTAAAATGCTGTCATCGTTATTAATGCTGGAATTCGACATGTTGAGCAATTGTAAGCTAAAAACCCACTAAAAATATTTTTACAAGCATTACAACTTCTCAATAATTTGACTAAAATATTAGTTTCTATAAATAATTACGATCAGTTTGATAAGATTAGCAGCAGCACATATCAATAACAATCAATAACAATTGCGTAAAGTTTCATATTTTGGGGTTAAAAAACCTTGCACTTTTTTATGAGGTTTTAAATTTATGATTTTTTAAATATTGCCTAATTCAAATCAATAGTATTTAATCTTTTTGAAATCAAAAACAAAACTTTTATTTGACTTTGACTTTAAAATTAAACGCCCGTTTCTGTAAAACGAAGGATTTCAGACCAACATTCATTTGTATGGAAAAACACTCAATCACCATCCCAACACGCCTACACGAGGGGTAAATCAGTGGAGACTGCACTGCACTCCCTTATCTCTCGTGTGAAGAAATCCTTGGACGTTAAGGAATACACTCTGGCCATTTTCCTGGACATTGAGGGTGCATTCAACAACGTCAACCCGGATGCTATAGTTGGGGTTCTTAATTCCCTTAATCTGGATCAGAATCTGGTCAGGTTTACTGAGCTCCTCCTCAAATCGAGAATAATAAGCTCCACAGTGGGGGCCTCGAAATGTCAGAGAATGGTCTGCAGAGGTACACCACAAGGTGGTGTTCTATCTCCACTTCTCTGGAATCTCGCAGTCAACTCACTCCTGAGGAGACTTGAATCCTCTGGTAATAACGTCATAGCCTATGCTGGCGATATTGCCATTGCTGCATCGGGAATATGCCCGCAGACGCTGCCGGATAAGCTGAACTTGGCGCTGTCGATTGTACTGGACTGGTGCGGGGTTTTTGGATTATCCGTTAATCCCACCAAGACAGATACAACTCTTTTCACCAAGAGATACAAGGTCCCGACCTTCACCCTCCCTAGTATAAATAGGCTCACGCTGAGTCCCGAAGTTAAATATCTGGGCCTGATCCTCGATCCCAAACTCAACTGGAGGTCCAATCTGGCTGCTAGGGCGCGGAAGGCGGCCTGTGCTGCTTACTGCTGCAGCAGGGCAGTTGGATCCAGGTGGGGTCTCGGCCCGAGGGTCATGCGCTGGATCTATTCTGCGGTCATCGAGCCCAACCTACTATACGGCGTTACCATCTGGTGGACTGCTCTGGACAAGCTGCACAATGTCAGACTCCTGGACAGAGTCAGAAGGTCTGCAGCTATTCGCATCACTGGTGCTGTACGCACCACCCCCACATAAGCTTTGTTCGCAATGCTCAACTGGCTCCCTTCTGAGCTCCTCGCTAAGCAGGTGGCTAAGTTCACGGCGACGAGACTCAATGCCCTGTCTCGTTGGCGTGTCATCGCTTCTGGTCATTCCTCTATTTTGGGGATCGATTCCGTGGCCCCATTTGATATTGATTATCTTCCTGTGGAATACTGTTTTGATAGGGGTTTCGACTTCCTGATCCCGAGTAAAAGTGACTGGACCCCTGGCACGACCGTTCCACCTGAACTCCTGGATGTCTACACTGACCGCTCCAGACTCGATAACGGGGTGGGCAGTGGAGTATACTCTGGGAAATTGGACCTGAACATCTCACTCCGGCTGCCGGACTACTGCAGCGTGTTCCAGGCGGAGGTAATGGCCATCTGCCGGGCCGCAGAGTGGATCCACGCCTATGGTATTCCTGTCCCTTTCACCCGTATCTCGATCTACTCCGATAGCCAGGCTGCGATAAAGTCTCTGTCGAACGTTGCGGATAATTCCAGGATCGTCAGAGAATGTCGCCGCTGCCTCAATCTCCCTTCTGGGCGCCTCGGCGTCACACTTGTCTGGGCCGACGAGCTGGCCAGGGCTGGCGCTTTACTTCCGGAATCTTCCTCAATCAACGTGGGAATGCCACTTACCTCGTTCAAACTGGCTATTGCGCGGAAATTCTCCCGGGATGCCAACCGGTCCTGGGTCAATAAGGGGTCCTACTCCATCGCTAGGCTCACTTGGTCCACAATGGATAGGAGGCGTACCAACCAGCTACTTGGACTTGGCCGTAATATCATCTCGATCACAGTGACCATGTTTACAGGCCACTGTGTTATGGGTAGACACGCGGAAAGAATGCGACTCCCATTTAACGACTTCTGCCGTGGATGCAGATCCGCCGAGGAGGAGGAGACTGTCATCCACTTCCTCTGCCCCATGCCCATCCCTTGCGGGATGCAGATATAGGTTATTTGGCTCTCCGACCCTTGTCAGCTTGACGGAGCTATCGTCCATTGATATCAAGGACATAGCCTCGTACATCAAACATTCTGGCTGGTTTCCCAGCGTGGGGTAGTCGTGCTTTTTGGAAATTGTGCAGCACTTGCGCTGACCAACTTCCCCCTCCTTGGATCGGAGGAACTTGATCAGTGCAGATGCTGCGTTCACAACGGGCCGCTATGCGTGCTCAAGTGAGCTTTTTGGTAAATTAAAGCTACCACGCTAACCTAACCTAACCTAACATATAAAGCTGTAATGATGAGAAGAAAGAAAAGAAGACTGCAGAACATCTTCACTATCATTGTCCGGAGTTTGGAAAGCTGAGATGTAGAATTCTTGGACGCTCAGAGCTTAGTGAAAGAACACGTCTAGTCAAAACGACTTGAAAAAATCCACTTGTTCATAGTACTCTCAGGATGGTAACATAACATAATTGGTCATTGCATCACTTCAGCCAGAATTACAATATAGCTTCTTACACCGCTTATGTTGTTTTATACACAAGCGTTCACAGTTCAAAGTCCACTATGAACGATAGGTTTTTGAGAAACTTTTCATAGCAGAAGAAATATTTGCTCATATTTCGTTTTCTTGAAAATATCTGAACTGATCCTCTCAATAAGCCACTACACTACCTACTAGACTACAGCGATTTCACTCTCATGATGATAGGGAGCTATAATTATATGACGGAATAGGTAATATCCTAACCTAGCCTAACCTAACCTAACCTTCATACAAATGAACATACGTCTGCAATTGTTCATATTACCGAAACAGGGTGTAGTTTTTTTTTATTGTTATATTTTCGTGTTTGCAGTACAAATTTTATCGTAATTTTACTTCAGAGAACGTTTTCACTCTGTTTCACAAACAGAGGCAAAGGGAGTAACAGTCCAACATCAATATCTACTTATACAAAGCATTTCTAAAGCGAAAAGTGATCTAACAAATGAATACTGATCGAAAAAGATAATTTCCTGCTCCAGATCCAAGATTTAAAGCGACATCGTACCACCAAAAATGTCAAACAATACACCAGAGCCTGAAAAACTACATCCAGATAGGATAGCTTAGTTATTGTTTCTGGATTCTTTTAAAAAGCTCAAGTAAAATTAAAAATAAGAGTTCATCGGACTTTGGTATTAATAAATCGTTCAGGACAATAAGAAAACGTAGGTGTACTGCATGACATAAACCGCTTCTGTCAAAAACTTGTGTTTACGAGAGAAATTTTTTTTGTCAACACTCAGGAGATGGTTCCTATTCATACAGTGCATTGTGTTGAAATACCGGAAAGATAACACAGCCCTGCAAATTTGGACCTTTTTTGTGCAAATAAGATGGCTCCAGGTGTTTCCGAAGGCATTTTGAGCGCTAAACACGAATCTGGGTTCAAAAACTTTCCATCACGTCAGGTTTTTGTAGTCAAGGAAGCAGCTGATGGTCTTCATCGCTTAAACGAGGAGCAATGTTTACTAGTTCTGTTATTGGGAGTGAAATTGTAGAAATAGATTTCCAACACGCATTAAGCGTGACTTTTTGTCAGGAGACTGCTGCTGAAAGCAATATTTTTTAATTTTTTGTAAATTCTAAAGATTACCGATCTTTTTTTTTTTGCTCAAACTAGAAAAACTAAACTTAGCTGACACATGAACTTATAGAGAAGTCGGTTTGATGAATAATTGATTTCACATTTTTGAAGCAGTCCAGATCGTGAAGGCAGTTAAGATCATGTAATTTGAGTCTGTTAAGCTAGTTTTTGTGAGGATAGGTAAAGTCTAAGCATTATCAAGAATAAAAGTAACTTTTAAAGGAATATTAACACACATTCTGATAGGCATACGACTGTCTAACGATTTCTGCTGAAACTGTAAAGACAAGGAAGAGTAGGAAACAATTCGGAGAAGAAACAACGCACCTCAGTAATGAACATTGAGAGTCTATGACTCTGGTAATTGTGGTTTCACAATGGATCTGTATAAGGTCTAAGTCTGTAATCGGTCGAGTACAGGGAGGGTTATAGAACGAAATGCCGAAAAAATATTCTACAATGGCAACTTACAGAAAGACCATCTACGACATAGCGTTGGACAAACATTCATTTAAAGCCTCAGGGAAATAATCAATTCAACTTTAAAAAATTTTTATGTTTTTATTTCAATCGTAAAAATCGAAAAACACGCGTTATTATGTACAGCCAGTATCAAAAATGGAAATTAAAATAAAAAATTTCTCCCCAAACATATCTTCTCCGGAGTGCAGCCCCTGTGCTGACCAACTTCCTTCTCTTCCCTGATTTTGGTGGAACTTTGTCAGTACAGAGACTGCGTTCACTCGTGGTATCACAACGGGCCGCTATGCGTGCTGAAGTGAGCTCTTTGATACCAGAGCTACCACTTCGACCTAACCTAACCTATCTTCTTCGGATTACTTCTTTAATTTTGGTGAATATAGACACCAATTTGCAACAAATGTTCCTTTAACGGTGAGCAGAATAATTAAAGGAATCAAAGGAAATGTTATTGACAGCTCTGATACTGCCAGCAGTTAACATTTCTAATACGAACACAATTAAATTTGTTTTAAAATGAGAGTGAGAGTAATAACATTGTAGGTAATAAAAAATAAAAAGCTTTTCATTACAGAGCTTTACATGGCGTTTATTATAATCAGTATTTGGCACACTAGTCTCAGTTGAAAATTCATATTTCATTGATCGCCGCGAAGCGGAAATTCAATTAAAACAAAATGTTTACGGTGCGTACACGTCCTTCGAAAACTATAGAAAAACGTCAAAAGCGTCCGTTTTATGAAATAGCGGCCACTGGAGACAATATACCATTAGAGGGACAGAATTGGCTTCAAAGATGGTGTTCGGTGCCTATAGCAGAAGATTTTTTTAAACGTTTGTATGAATTTAATGCCAAGGAAGATGATGTTTACCTGGTGACATTTCCTAAATGTGGCACTACGTGGATACAAGAGGCCACTTGGCTTTTGGTAAATGATTTGGATTTTGAAACTGCCAATCAAGTAGATTTGGCATTTCGCAGTGTATTTATGGAGTAAGTGAACAGTAAATATTTTTTTTTTTGTTCATTTCCTAATTGCTTCTTAAAGTTTAAAAGGCCTGTATTCAAATATTAACATGGATACCATTGCCATGTCTGAAAACGCAAAATCCCCACGAGTATTGAAATGTCATTTACCAGCACATTTAATACCCAAACAAATATGGGAAAAGAAATCAAAGGTAAGAAAATTCTAAACTAAATAGAGAAATAAATTTAAAGTGTTTTTATTTAAAACAAAATAATTGTATTCCACATTAATTTCTCATTTTAAGATTGTTTACTGTGCCCGTAATCCCAAGGATATGGCAATATCCTACTACCACTTCCATCGTGGTCTTGGCACCTGGGAGGGTAGCATTGATGAATTTGTAGAGGATCTTATTAATAATGATATTGTGTATACGCCCTATTGGGAGCATTTAATGGACTTTTGGTCTATGCGCCAAGAGAAAAATGTTTTCTTTACCACCTACGAAGATATGAAGAGAAATTTAAGAGACGTTTTAATAAAACTCAATAGATTCTTGGAGAAACCCGATCTATCCGAACAACAATTAAATGAAATGGAAAAACATTTATCGTTTGATTGTATGAAGGGTAAGTCTGCAAATATTAAAAAAAAATTAATTGATTTTAATGCAATTCTTATTGCAGCCAATAAACGTGTTAATCCCACTTCGAATTTAAAATCTGGTCATGGCAGTCCTAATGTTAGAGAGGACTTTGAGTAAGTTTTTGATTTTTTATTTTAAATTATTGCAAATTTCCTAACATTTCATATTCTATGTTAGATTTATGCGTCGAGGTGTTGTAGGCTCCCATAAGGACGAGTTGTCTCCTGACGTTCAACAGAAATTGGATGACTGGATTGCTGAAAATTTAAAAAAATTTAATATTAACTTGGAGGACATATTTGGTGTATTATAACAATTATGTAAAGAAACATATAATAAATAAGTATGAATGAATATAATTTTAAAAATAATCGCGAAGTGAATTAAAATTAATTGCGATGTTCTGGTAGTATAGCGGGTAGTGTGCTAATCTATTAATGTGTATAATAGTGGACTCGATTTATTTCCATTAGACGAGTCCTGGTCAAATTCATACAACACTTTTCCATTCTATATGAAGCGTTGTTTATTCTATATTTTATAATACTTTTCTCTCTTTAACTTCAAGTTTTGTCAACACTTCGAAGTTTACAAAAAACCCCACTAACAAATCATTTAAATAGAAATGAAGTCTGTACATAGTATAAGGCAGGACATTTATATTTAAATACGCACACGCCGGAAAAAAAACTTTCATCAAAATAATATTTCCATCAACAATTTTTTATGAGAAATACTGTGTAGCCGGGCAAAAAGAATCTACAGGATCGGTAGAGTATCAGCTAAAAGGAATAAGTCTCAGAGAAAATGACTACGTAGATCGGAAAACAGTACTACTGTTTGGGTAGCCCACAACTAAAGGATGGAAACATAAATCAGGGTAAAGTCCACTATTATTTAATCCAGTTCCTGATAGGTCATATATATTCATGGTATTCCGGTATGAAATTAGCATTTTTGTGTTTAAATAAAACACAATCTTTTAATGAGAAAGTATTGCCCACTGCTGGGTACACATTTTTTCCATCTTATATGCAATTTGTTGATGCCACGCCAATAAAACTGTTCGTCTTTTAAAGCAAACAAATTAGTCAGCGAATTTTCCTCATAGGAATATAAATGCTGCTCAGCCAATGCATAGAAGGAACCAAGTCTGGTGAATAGGCGTATGGCGAAGCAGTTCTCAGTCTAATGCTTTCATTGGATTCTGAACCAGTTTTGCTTTGTGCGCAGATGCATTGCCATGTTGCGAAATTACATTGTCGTGTCTTGTAGCCCATTCTGTTCGTTTCTCGGTCAATACATATCATAATTGGTCATTGCAACCCTTCAGTCGGGATTACGACATAGTTTCTCACACCACTTATGTTGTGTGTGATAATTTTATACATGAGTGGTGGGACCTACAGTTTAAAGTCGACTCCGAACGACAGATGCTTTGAAAAACTTTTCATGACAATTTTAGAGTTTTTGCCTGAAATCTGTTGAGAGAAAGGTGCCGAAGAAATATATTTTTTAATATTTCGTTTTGATGTCTGACCTGGGGTTTGAACCCTGGCTTTACGTTTAATAAGCCAACACACTACCTAGTAGACTATGGCGACTTCGATCAATCCATGGTTCAAGTTCATCATTTGTTGTCGGTAGCGATTTGTATCAACAGTTTCATCAGGTATTAAGAGCTTGTGGTACCAAACTCCTCTCTAGGCTCACCGGACACACAGCATTGTCTTCCTGCCGAATCTATCTGGTTTTGCAGTCGACGGTTGTTTCTAATTAATCCATGATTTTCAAGGTTATGAAAATTAAACGATTTTCCATCACCAGCAACAATTCAATGAAACACTGATTTTCTATCGTGTTTTTCAAGCAAAATTTTGCAGTTGGCTTTTACGTTTACCAATTGTCTGTCATTCAATTCATGTGTCTTTCCCCCCAGCTTCTAAACAGTCTGAAATTGTTTGTTTTGCAACATTTAACATTTCTGCCATTTGTTTCTGACTCAATCTGGCATTTTCATTCAATATTATTTGCGCAATTCGACGTCTTCAAACTTTTTGTGGTCTTTCACGTTCTTCAAATCTCACATTAAAATTGTTATCTCTGACCGACGTAATCTAGCACTTCTCTTAAAATAAAATTCGTGCTTTCTGCAAATAATCATTTTCTACTGAAAAATACGTCATTTTTAACACGATAAAGAAATGTGATGTAGGTTGTTCACTGATATGATGTATACTGAATATGTTTGAAATCACATAAAGGTCGTTTAGAATAAGCGTTTGCCTTGGAAACATTTTGACGCTTATTTCATACTGGTTAACCTGGTAAAGATACATATGTTTCTTTTGCTCCTAAGGAAGGCATAGAATCTTCTACCAGTAGAACCTATTTCAAGTGGTTTCATTACGTCCATTTCGCAATTTATTTATTTTCGTCTTCGATGATATGCTAGGGAAAGTGTCAAGAAAGTGAAATATAGCAACCTGTTCCCGTAAAAATCGAAGAGGACATTATAGATAGAATTTACTTTATAGACACACAAAAGCTACTTAAAATACGTCATCAAAAAACCAAAAAAAAATTTGCAAAATATTTTTTGTTCTAGTTTCTACAGGTAAACACAGAGCATTTTGATAAGATTGAGATAGACTAATTGTTCAAAATCATGTTTTATTATCTACGATAACAAAGAAAACAACAAAAACAAAAAATAAATTAGAAAAAATTCAGCAAAACTTATGCTAATTTTTTTGTATCGATTGCTATTTCCTGAGGTTAAATCATGTTCTTATTCTTATTCATTTTTTATTTATGCTGTATGTACTTCAAACAATTCATTACTCATATAAAGAGCGATTTGTTATTACTTTTTCCTCTTTTATGTACTCCCACAGGCACTTTCATTTATAAGATTATTATCTTGTTGTGCTATGATTAATAAATAAATAAAATAAATAAAAATAAAATAAACAATAGCATACATGTGTTAAATTTTCTTATCTGCTATTTAAACTACTGTGGGAAACTTATATGTTTTTATTGTTGACCGAAAAATTTCTAATGTTATCCGCTTTTTTGAATCCGTTTTTCTATTTTGAATAAGAATAGAAGTTAAAGGAGATCACAATATAAATAAAATAAAAAATTCTGTGTTGTTGTTGTATACCAGGTCGATGGAAAATTTCATTTTTAACAATATGAGGGCCAAGCGGTTTTAACGAAATCCTTTCCAGGAGGCCAAAAATGTTTTTTTTTTTTGTTAACTGAGTGTATTAGTGATAAAATCCGATTTCTGAGATAACCCTAGTCCATTCTGCTCCTTGCTTTTTATTTTATATTGGATTTTTTGTGTCGTATATTTCTGTAGGACGTGGCACTGCACGACGGGTATGCATTTGTAAAAGTCGCACAAAAGCTTACGACGCACTATGTGGCATTTTGCCTGAAAACCTTGCCAAAATTAATAGAAGTGTTTTATGAGTTAATGGCTGGAATTTTTTGACAGTGTTAGTGATAATTAGGCCCAAAGATGAACCCAATTGATTTCGGTTCAAATCGGTCCGTGATTTCGCCTAGCCCCCATACAAATTCCCCTCGAAATTGCACTTATTTACACATAATTACGGTAATTATGCAACAATCATGATAAAGTTTAGCACGGAACAGTTGTGTGTAATAAGAAATCATGGTGTAAAGTTTGGTGAAAATCGCATCACATTTGACCCTGGTCCCCATATAAAGTTCCCTTTAGAAATTCACGTTTGCGCAAATAAATGGCTTAAAAACATCGGTATCTTGATGAAATTCGGTATGAACGTGAATTTGGAAATCTGAATCATATTACCAAATTATGTTATGGTCGGTCAATAATTGCCCTTTGGTCCAAAATAGGGCCCCTTAAGAAAATATGTTTAGCAATTATAATTGGCTTAAAGATTTTATTACCTCGATGAAATTTGAGATGAACATGTTTGATATGAATGTGAATCATTTTACCTGATTTTATTATGATCGGATCCTAAGTGCCCCTAGGCACCACATACGGTCCATTAAGAAAATCTAACATACATCTCATATTGTTATAATAGTCGATATACATATGTAATTAAGTTTTTAAACTTCTATGATAATTAATATTTATTCATAATATTTATTTTACATTATTTAATATTTAAATTAAAAATACTTTAAAAGTGAAGCTACATACAATCGTTAAAATCGTTATCATCATCATCAATGTCAGGAAGGAGTAATTTAATAGTATCTGATGAAAATGCTTTTATATTTCATCGCGATTTTTGTGTACTGCAGCTTATAAAAGGGTCATTGCAGCTTATAAAAGGGTCACTGCTTAAAAGTAACCTATTCAGTACATCTCGATTGGTATCGCTTCTACTGAATTTCCTCGCATAATTCGTACGCCATATGGCTTTATTGCCTATGGCTTTATTACACTGCGTCAAATTTTTTTTTAATTTTTCAAAAAAAAGTAAAATTTTCAAAAAATCGCCAAAAATAATTGCGCAAATTTGCGCATACCTTTCTTTTTGTTCCTAAATGTAGAGAGTTCATATTTTCTTGGGGTATATAACATTAAACTACTAAAAACTACTTTCACCTTTAAATTCTTTATCTTTTATTTGGGTTGGGTAAAAAAATGTGAAATTTTTATTATTTTTAAATTTTGAACGAATAATTTTAACATTAATACATGAGATATACATATAAAAAAAAAACTGCAAGTAGCAGTTGCTCATACCTTTCAAATAAAAAAATCAATATAAAACCTCTATTCGTTTAGCCACAAAAAAATTTCATATAAACCTTTTAAAATTTCAAAAAAACACCAAAAACGCATTTAATTTTATTCACTTTCCTGACTTTGACATCGTCTCAAATCTACAAATCTCAACTTAGAGTCGTAAAAATTCACTATAGTATGCAGAATTTTGTTGTCTATCGAATTGCACACTCAGTTTCTTAAATTTCTTTAAATTCATTTTTGCCTTTTTGGCCAGCTTTTCAGGGTAAATGCCACATAGTGCGACGCTTCTTTCTTTTTTATTTAATATTTTTTTTATTCTTGCTTATTTTCTTTTTAGCTTGAAATCATTTCATTTTCTGTCGAAACAAAAATTAAGCGAAAAGGAAATATTGGAAGCCTTGACGGAGAGCGATGAAGATTTTTCAAATGATGATGATTTTTATTGGATACCGGAGGTTTCGGATTCTGATTCAGTCTGACATAGATCCAGTGGAAATCGCTGACATGTTGTTTGAAGATGGTATCAATACGGAAGACGAAGCTGAAGAAGATAGTTGAACAGCAGATGGACTGAATTTTCATCACGTCAAAAGACCTTTACATTTACTGGAGAATGCAGTATCCAGGAAAATATATAGCAAAATCAGACATTTCCTGTTTGGATACATGTTTGCTATTTGTAGACAATGAAAATAATTGATTTAATTGTCAATGAAACCAACCAATACGCACAACAGATTTTGGACAAAACCGCCGTAACTAAATATTCGAAAAAAAAACAATGGATGCCGACAACAAATCATGAAATTAAAAAGTTTCTAGGACTTCTTTGGTGAGAGTTGGGTCTCTTCTCTCAGAATATTGTGCCAGAGATAACCTATTTAACTTTAACATTCCTGGAAAAACAATGTCCCGAAATCGTATTCAGCTGCTAATGAGCTTCAGGCACTTTACAGATAATGGTTGCATTATTCCACGTGATCGACTTGGAAAAATCCAACCATTTTTATTTTATTTTATTTGCCTATCGAAATATTCCTTACAGGCAATTTAGTAAAGTTACAAAATATCAATTTTAAAAAACTATGGATTTAAATATATAATTACATTGTTGGATATGCTTCACATGCGGTACCAAAAAGTTTATTTACTAGCAAAATATTTCGTTATTAATGAAACACTGATTTCTTGGAGAGGCGGGCTTGTTTTCCGACAATATATTCCCAATAAGGTATGGAATAAAAGTGTTTAAACTTTGCTCTATTGAAGGATTTATCTGGTCAGTGAACGCCGGTATAGGTGCCGTGTCGAATAAATTATAGGCCACCGCGTGAACTTGCCTACCCGCTAACCTAACCATACCAAGACGCAACTAGTTCTGAATAGATTGTTTGAGATTAGGTTAGGTTGAGTTGGTAACCACCTTAATGGACATACCTTACTTGGGTACTATAGAGTCCTATCGTAACATCAATATTCTATAACAACTATTGATTGCCATCTCAGAGCCATCCCGATAGTTTTATAAAGAAGTGAATTTTATTCAAATCACTTTTGGCTTGAAGGTTTGTGTGTCATTTTTCCAAATGTTGGTTAATGCTACTGGGCGTGAGGAGCACGCAGTGACTAGTGTCTGATTATAGTTCCTACGAGGTTTCTAAGATGGAATCTGGTTAGGTATAACGTAAATTTTGTTCGAAATATCGATCCATATTGATCTCATCTCACTGTACGTGAATTAATTATACCATTTTTCTTTTGCAAATAAATACGGCCTGTGGAAAACAATTTGTTTGCTACTCTGTAGAAGAATGCCAAATTCATAAATGATTTCAATTGAATTTCACATTATGCCAGCCTTTGCAGCAACCCATAAGAAGTAAACCGTTGTCTAGAGCAAATATGCGTATATCTCCATTCGATATACTCCTTAATCGTATTCAAGCAGCTTCAATCTTTATAGCCATTATTTCAGACTGAATACTACTACAGTAGTCGGGTAGTGCAAGGGACAATCTAAGATTCAGTTGTTCTGAAAATATTCTACATTCGACTTTGTCACGTTATCTGAATCCATCAGTGAATAGTTGGATTATATTATATTATCTGAGAAGTATAAGCCATTATTAGAAAATCGGGTGCGAGTATCGTGTATGTGATAGGTATACTCAATTCAGATTACCCAAGATTTTGGCGTAACCATGGCATAACCAATAATTATATACGCTTGTGGCGCTCATTCTAAATGCAATATTTACATCCACTTGTTTCGATAATATTTCTGATACTATCCAGTTAGGAATAGCAAACAATGCTTAAGATAATGTAGTTCTAAAAGCACCTGCTATAATGATCATAACCATTGTCATAATATGCTCCAACTGGTTTTCGATGTATGCACAGATTCAAAAAAAACGCTGTAAAGAATGTAAAATTGTTAGGCATGCTTTTAAACACTTCCATTGTTCCATTTCCGATATATATCTATAATAATTTGGGTGCCCTGGTAGTCTAGTGGGTGGTTTACTATATTAGCGTAAGGGTCGTGGGTTCGATTCCCACCAGAGACTTTTGTCTGTGACACTACACCGAGCATATGGCCAAAGTTACTCAGCTCGTATATAATTAAATATAATTTGTAATTGTATTGTAATTAATAAATAAATAAATACATATTTATAATATCGAAGAATAATCAACAATTCCAATTCCAAAATGCATGAACTTTCATGTCTTGTGGTAACCGGTAAAGGATAATAAACAATGCCTTGGATGATATAGTTCTAAAAGCATCTGTTATCATTACTGTCAACATACTACATGTATAATGCGCTTAAACTGGGTTTGGTGCCCAAAAAAGAGTAGCCAACCCTTAGAAAAGAATTGATTTGATTACGAAGTCGCGTAGCCAGTATAAATTTTTATGCTTGGATTGTGTATTCATGTTCCAGTTACTTGCCTATCCAATATGATTCCAAAATATTTCCATAGAGTGGAATACTAGGAATAGCAAAGTTAGGAATTTTTGTATGTCCGCATTCTTTGCACCATTTCGGTTCCAAAATTTCCGAAAATCATTTTGAATCAAGTTCCTTAAATCTCTCGTATGTAGTTATCCCGGCAATTTGACATTAAATTTATGCGCACAACATTGGCAATGGGAGAAGTTCGGCTGTAATCCTAACATAAGGCCCACAATTTAACATAGTATCGTAGAAATATGACAACCATAAACCAATATTTTCTTCTAAATATTGCGAGCCAAGACCATGTACTTCTTGTAGATAAGAGAACAGTTTGAATGCCTTTTATAAGCTGGGAATACACTGAGCAAATTACCAGTTGTGCCGGTTTGAAATGAGTGTTTTTATGCATACAAAATATTAATTTTTAATGGGAAATAATCCTTCCATCCTTCACACAATTTCTAGATTCCACGCCAATAAAACTGTTCGAGTTTTGAAAGAAACTACTTAGTCACCCAATTATTGACAACCTCTTAGGAATCAAAGTGCTGCTCAGCCAATGCATATTCCATCGATGAAAACAAACAGTAGTCGGAAGAAGCTCAGTCTAGCGAATACGACGGGTGGGTTAGCAGCGCCCAAGCCAATTCTTTGATTGTATCTGATTTTGCTTTGTACGGAAATGCGTGATTCAAATTGATCATTTGTTGCAGGTAGCGATTTGTATTAACGGTTTTACCCGGTTGTAGAAAGTCGTGGTAACAATAACACTTTTCTGGTTCCACTAGACACACAGCGTTATCATCGATGCAACACTGATTTTCTCTCGTATTTTTGAAGCAAAACTTCTTAAGTGATTTTTCAGTCAATCAACATCTTTGAATGAACGAATATATACGATGTTGAGCAATCGGGTATGCATTCAAATCATTCTCTTCTGTACAGTAATAAGCCAGTCACTCTGGTTGGAATCGAACCCACCATTCTAACATTAGTAGTCTAGTACAGTAGACCACCATCAATGTGTCTCAGTTCATTATATTGCTGGTGATAACAGATTGAGAGTGAACGAGATAAAGTAAATTGTAATTATGTATGTACGTAAGTGTACAATGTTGATTATAATTTTATTGAATTCCAATTGATTATTGATATTTACACAAATAAAAATTATTCTTCATTACAAAACTAATGTATCAGTTCAAATAAAATGTTTACAGTGCGTACACGTTCTTCGAAAACTATAGAAAAACGTCAAAAGCGTCCGTTTTATGAAATAGCGGCCACTGGAGACAATATACCATTAAAGGGACAGAATTGGCTTCAAAGATGGTGTTCGGTGCCTATAGCAGAAGATTTTTTTAAACGTTTGTATGAATTTAAAGTCAAGGAAGACGATGTTTACCTGGTGACATTTCCTAAATGTGGCACTACGTGGATACAAGAGGCCACTTGGCTTTTGGTAAATGATTTGGATTTTGAAACTGCCAATCAAGTAGATTTGGCATTTCGTAGTGTATTTATAGAGTAAGTGAATAAATACATTCTTATTTAGTTTAATAGCTTTTTTCTTTTTTTTGTTCTCTTTTCTTAAAGTTTAAGCGGCATATACACAAATATGCCCAAAAATACCTTGAATGTGGCTGGATCACTGAAATCACCGCGGGTATTAAAGTCCCACTTACCAGCACATTTAATACCCAAAGAAATATGGAAAAAGAAATCGAAAGTAAGAATATTCTGCACTAAGTACAGAAAAAACAGTGATTAAGATAAGAGAAAAACTGTAAAGTGTTTTTATTTAAGACAAAATAATTGTATTCCACATTTATTTCTCATTTTAAGGTTGTTTACTGTGCCCGTAATCCCAAGGATATGGCAATATCCTACTACCACTTTCATCATGGTCTTGGCACCTGGGAGGGTAGCATTGATGAATTTGTACAGGATCTTATAAATAATGACATTATGTATACGCCCTATTGGGAGCATTTAATGGACTTTTGGTCCATGCGCCAAGAGAAATATATTTTCTTTACCACCTACGAAGATATGAAGAGAAATTTAAGAGACGTTTTAATAAAACTCAATAGATTCTTGGAGAAACCCGACCTATCCGAACAGCAATTAAATGAATTGGAAAAACATTTATCGTTTGATTGTATGAAGGGTAAGTCTGCAAATATTTAAGAAAAATTAATTGATTTTAATGCAATTCTTATTGCAGCCAATAAACGTGTTAATCCCACTTCGAATATAAAATCTGGTCATGGCAGTCCTAATGTTAGAGAGGACTTTGAGTAAGTTTTACTTTTTTATTTGAAATTTTATTTGTTTATGAATTTTATCAGTTTTCATGCTTTACCTTAGATTTATGCGCCGTGGTGTTGTAGGTGCCTACAAGGATGAATTGTCTCTTGAGCTGCAAAAGAAATTGGATGCTTGGATAGCAGAAAATTTGAAAAAGTTTAATATTAAATTAGAAGATATATTTCCAATAATTTAAGTTATCGATAAATTATTAAAATAAAGTAAACATTGCCATGATTAACATACAGTCAGGATTATGGACCTAGTTTCTCACACCACTTATGTGTGTGTGTTAATTTTATACATGAGTGGCGGGACCTACAGTTTAATGACGATTTTTATTTGCTCTCAGATTTTTGCCAGAAACCTACTGTGAGGAAGTCACCGAAGAAATATTTGTTTCATATTTTCTTTTTGATGTCTGACCTGGACTTTGAACTAATAAGCTAACACACTACCTACTAAACCACGGCGACTTCGCCTTGATTAAAAATTAAATTAAATAAGAGAGGAAATTATATTCGGTTAAGTACGATTATTTAATATTTATATGCGCCATGCGATGTAAACGTTACTTATTCGAAATCAATTGTGCAATATACCCGTAGAGAGCTATGTGAAAACAGAAAGAGCTTTCAACAGATCAAGGCAAACCTAGATCCATTGATTACTTGACACCTGCATCATATATTAAATTTATTTCTTAATACAAATTATTTAAGGGGATTCGTATAAGATTAATTGAAATTGCCTGGCCATTACGACCCTTCAGTCAGGATTACGACCTAGCTTCTTACACCACTCATGTTGTGTGTGTTAATTTAATACATGAGTGGCGTGACCTACAGTTTAAAGTCGACTCCGAACAACAGAAATGGCAATTTTATTGAGAGGAAGTCGCCTAAGAAATGTTTTTTTATATTTCGTTTTGATGTCTGACCTGAGGTTTGAACCGTGGCCTTATGTCTAATAAGCCAACACAGTACCTACTTGACTACGGCGACAAACATTAACGATGCCCAGTGTGTTTTTTGAAGTTCACAGTTACAGTTAAATGAGTCCTAGATCCGTACGGAATGAATCGGATATTATACCAGCACTAGCTAATGTTTTCAACCATGCCAGTATTAGCATATTTTATCAGTCTGCTAATCTAACGCCAGTTTGCATAAAAGATGATGGGTCTAATAAATCTGAAAACTAACGCCCAACAGCAATTTAGGTCCGCACTTTCTAAGCTTGTTGAAAGTCTAATTAATTATCACCTTGTGAAGTAATCTGATCAGCGACGAGCAACGCGGTTGTTACTACTGTATGGAAGATGATGCCAGTCAGTCCACTTTATTGACACTTGACAGTCTTCTTCTTTCGATTTTTATAGATAAGAACCTATCGAACAACTTCAGGTTCCTAGTGTTATTATTGATATTGTTACGAAAATGGAAATAGTGTTACATCGTTTAACATTAAAATGATAAACAAAAGCTACAAAAACAAAAGCAATGGACTTGTTTACATGATCAACAAATAAAAAAAATATAGCAGCAACATCAGTATAAAAAGTGATAAACAAGTAATTAAACAGGCAATAACAACACTGCAAGAACAAACGTAAACAAAATACACAAACGACAATAACGTAAACAACATGTTTACATTTATAGAGATTCCTCGAAGGCTAAGTCATTCTCCTTCAAGAGCATTCATCAGACTGTTTACCCTGCGATATAAAAGGCAAGACAAAGCAGGCAACGGAGTGAGAAAGATCTCCATTCTAAATATCTATTGAACAATTGTTATCGTTTACGTAAAAGAGTGAAAATAAGAATAATCAATAAAGCAATTGTTGTTGTTTACATCAAGTTGTGAACAGTGGCACACACAATTGTGCGAACAATGAAGGAATTATTTAAAAAATTATTTAAACACAAATTTATTATTTTTATTTTCAATCTACGAACTCATATTGTAAACGTTTTTAAAAAGGTAAAAACGTAACAATATTCTATATTTACCTCCTAATAGGGTGCCCTAATAATCTAGTGGATAGTGTGCTAGACTATTAGCATAAGGGTTGTGTGTTCGATTTCTATACATAAAATATAATTTGCAATTGTATTGTAATAAAGTAAATAAACTCCTAATATCGTCAAGTTTTTGCAGACAACATTAATGTTTGTCATTCATACTCCTTTAACCTTAGATGGAGCGCTTTGGAGATGACTCTCTCGAATCCAATCTTTACGCAATCTCCGAACAGAACGAGTGATTACGGTCGCTTTTAATATTTGCGAAAGACTCAACTAATAACTCATCTGTAATTGTAGCTGGTGTTACTATTAAGGAGTCCGAAGGTCTTGATGTTTTGGGTATGAAAACTTAGTGTGATGTTCGCCGGAGCCAACATATTTTTCAAACGACACAAGAAGTGCTTCACTCCGTTTGATCGTCTACGTTTTACATGTGAACTTACAAATATTGAATACAAACAACTCTCGTGCTTGGGCTCGGCTCAGCGAAGCCTATTTTAAGACTTCTAGAACGTGTACGGGTAAAGGCGATGTTTAGGCATTAAACTCTCCTCATTCTCTGGAACACTGTTAAAAATTAGCTTTTGCTTCACTATTCTGTTGCTGCTGCTACGGACTGTTCTTTAAAGATCATTTGACTTGATGTAATCGTTATGAGGGACAAAAAAGAACAAGATCAGAAGAAAGAGAAGGAATATAGAGAAAGGTATAGATGTAAAGCGGAGAAAAAGTGTTAGAAAGACCTTAACAACAACACTCAAGAGAGCACTGGTTAGCTACATGATAATGTGCGAATACATTTCTGTCAGTCTAGGGCCAATACTAACATCAGCAGAGCTCTTAAAAGAGTTCTCTACCCAGACTCCATCTGACTAAGTGTTGGAGGACGAGACGAGGAGTTCAAAGTTACAGTCAAGAACCGTAACAATATTCTGAGCTTTGGATGAAGCAACTTTAATTCTGATCATGTGTTTGCGATTTTCACAATTTTCTCCAGCAGGCATTTTTTCATCTCCGGCTACATTGAAGATTTCAGTCCATTGGCATCTGGAACAAGGCGACGTAGAATCCCTCAAAAACATGTAGAAGCCATGTTGGCCCGTATAGTGCGATTCCTAAGGAGGCTTGAAATAAATCGAGAAAAGTAACTACCGATACCAAATGCAGTAAGCTTTGAAAATGCCTAGAGCTACAATCCTAATCTCACCAAATTTTTGATTAAACTGGATCCACATTTCCAAAAATAGAGTACTGCCTGTTGCTAATTAAATATTTAGAGTCCGGATATTTCACAAGCATCTGAAGGCTAATTTACTGCACCTCTACGAGGAATAATGTTATTTTCGAATTTTTCTTTCAAAAGATCCATGGTTTCTCTCGCTGTGGGACTAGTGGCACTCTCCTGTTGAAACCACATATTCCTCACGTCTAATTCATCAATTATCCTCCAGCTTGGGATTATTTTCGTAATCGCATTTCCATTTTCGTTTTCAAACAAATATGGTCCGATGATTCCTCCGGACATAATTTAATGAATGAAGACCTAGTCGCCGCGGTTCTTTAACAGGTCACCATTACTTTTTTTTATGAAATTTTCCACGATTGTTTCACAGAGATGTGACAATCGCCGTAGACTAGTAGATATTGTGTTGCCTTATTAGACCGCAAGGCCACGGTCCAAACCCCAGGTCAGACATCTCGAACAAAATGAAATATGAAAAATATTTCTTCGGCGACTTCCTCTCAGCAGATTTCTGGCAAAAGCTATTACAGTAAATAAAATTGCCATGAAAAGTTTCTCAAAAATCTGTCGTTCGGAGTCTACTTTAAACTGTAGGTCCCCCCACCACTCGTATAAAATTAACACACACAATATGAGTGGTGTGAGAAGCTAGGCCGTAATCCTGACTGAACCGTTGTAATGGCCAATTATGTATGTAATCGTTGCTCTTCGATAACTCTTCACTCCAAACTCGACAACTCTGCTTGTTGAAGGAATCATTGACCTGGATCGTCGGTGAATATTGCTTTGTTAAAAAACTCACAACGTATGGGATCAGCTGGTTTTAACCCTTGGGTTTGCTGGATATCATAAGCCTTTAAATGGAAATCACGATGCAACATGTCAAATAATGTGGATCGTTTGATGTTTTTCAAACTTCTTCAACACTTCTACTCACAGCTGCTATATTTTCGGTTGAGCGATCACCACGTTTATAAATTCCGTTTATTATCATGAACGCATTCAGTTCCATAAAATTTCTCAACCATCAGCTTGATGTCACGAATTGTTAGAGTATTTTCTCTACCGAATTTTGTTTTAAATTTTCTAATTGCTTCATGAAAACCTTCGTCATTTTCAAAAAAAAAAAGATTTTTAAAATGAAAACACGTTTTTCCTTCGGGTTACTTTCCATATTAACCAACCGGAATGTATTTGGAATGAAATGGAAATGGAATGAGAATGATATCTTAATTTAGGACAACCGATGCAAAACTTTTTCCCGGCCATACGACCAGAGTTTGCAAGATTTCAAAGTTCTTTATTCGAGCAGCATTTGTTGGACTTTAAAGGCAAAATATTATTGAATCACTCGATCAGTGACAATTGGTAATAAAACAAAGTTAAATTATATATGTATGCTTGGAGACTGTACTAAAAATGTTTTCCATTGTATTTGCCATACAAATATATTTTATTTTGCGGTTAATGAGGAATCATCAAATTTTATTGCCCATTTGATGAGGACAAACTACTAAACTAACTGTATGTATGCTTATCACATACATACATACAGTTAGTTTAGTAGTTTGTCCTCATCAAATGGGCAATAAAATTTGATGATTCCTCATTAACCGCAAAATAAAATATATTTGTATGGCAAATACAATGGAAAACATTTTTAGTACAGTCTCCAAGCATACATATATAATTTAACTTTGTTTTATTACCAATTGTCACTGATCGAGTGATTCAATAATATTTTGCCTTTAAAGTCCAACAAATGCTGCTCGAATAAAGAACTTTGAAATCTTGCAAACTCTGGTCGTATGGCCGGGAAAAAGTTTTGCATCGGTTGTCCTAAATTAAGATATCATTCTCATTCCATTTCCATTTCATTCCAAATACATTCCGGTTGGTTAATATGGAAAGTAACCCGAAGGAAAAACGTGTTTTCATTTTAAAAATCTTTTTTTTTTTGAAAATGACGAAGGTTTTCATGAAGCAATTAGAAAATTTAAAACAAAATTCGGTAGAGAAAATACTCTAACAATTCGTGACATCAAGCTGATGGTTGAGAAATTTTATGGAACTGAATGCGTTCATGATAATAAACGGAATTTATAAACGTGGTGATCGCTCAACCGAAAATATAGCAGCTGTGAGTAGAAGTGTTGAAGAAGTTTGAAAAACATCAAACGATCCACATTATTTGACATGTTGCATCGTGATTTCCATTTAAAGGCTTATGATATCCAGCAAACCCAAGGGTTAAAACCAGCTGATCCCATACGTTGTGAGTTTTTTAACAAAGCAATATTCACCGACGATCCAGGTCAATGATTCCTTCAACAAGCAGAGTTGTCGAGTTTGGAGTGAAGAGTTATCGAAGAGCAACGATTACATACATAATTGGCCATTACAACGGTTCAGTCAGGATTACGGCCTAGCTTCTCACACCACTCATATTGTGTGTGTTAATTTTATACGAGTGGTGGGGGGACCTACAGTTTAAAGTAGACTCCGAACGACAGATTTTTGAGAAACTTTTCATGGCAATTTTATTTACTGTAATAGCTTTTGCCAGAAATCTGCTGAGAGGAAGTCGCCGAAGAAATATTTTTCATATTTCATTTTGTTCGAGATGTCTGACCTGGGGTTTGGACCGTGGCCTTGCGGTCTAATAAGGCAACACAATATCTACTAGTCTACGGCGATTGTCACATCTCTGTGAAACAATCGTGGAAAATTTCATAAAAAAAAGTAATGGTGACCTGTTAAAGAACCGCGGCGACTAGGTCTTCATTCATTAAATTATGTCCGGAGGAATCATCGGACCATATTTGTTTGAAAACGAAAATGGAAATGCGATTACGAAAATAATCCCAAGCTGGAGGATAATTGATGAATTAGACGTGAGGAATATGTGGTTTCAACAGGAGAGTGCCACTAGTCCCACAGCGAGAGAAACCATGGATCTTTTGAAAGAAAAATTCGAAAATAACATTATTCCTCGTAGAGGTGCAGTAAATTAGCCTTCAGATGCTTGTGAAATATCCGGACTCTAAATATTTAATTAGCAACAGGCAGTACTCTATTTTTGGAAATGTGGATCCAGTTTAATCAAAAATTTGGTGAGATTAGGATTGTAGCTCTAGGCATTTTCAAAGCTTACTGCATTTGGTATCGGTAGTTACTTTTCTCGATTTATTTCAAGCCTCCTTAGGAATCGCACTATACGGGCCAACATGGCTTCTACATGTTTTTGAGGGATTCTACGTCGCCTTGTTCCAGATGCCAATGGACTGAAATCTTCAATGTAGCCGGAGATGAAAAAATGCCTGCTGGAGAAAATTGTGAAAATCGCAAACACATGATCAGAATTAAAGTTGCTTCATCCAAAGCTCAGAATATTGTTACGGTTCTTGACTGTAACTTTGAACTCCTCGTCTCGTCCTCCAACACTTAGTCAGATGGAGTCTGGGTAGAGAACTCTTTTAAGAGCTCTGCTGATGTTAGTATTGGCCCTAGACTGACAGAAATGTATTCGCACATTATCATGTAGCTAACCAGTGCTCTCTTGAGTGTTGTTGTTAAGGTCTTTCTAACACTTTTTCTCCGCTTTACATCTATACCTTTCTCTATATTCCTTCTCTTTCTTCTGATCTTGTTCTTTTTTGTCCCTCATAACGATTACATCAAGTCAAATGATCTTTAAAGAACAGTCCGTAGCAGCAGCAACAGAATAGTGAAGCAAAAGCTAATTTTTAACAGTGTTCCAGAGAATGAGGAGAGTTTAATGCCTAAACATCGCCTTTACCCGTACACGTTCTAGAAGTCTTAAAATAGGCTTCGCTGAGCCGAGCCCAAGCACGAGAGTTGTTTGTATTCAATATTTGTAAGTTCACATGTAAAACGTAGACGATCAAACGGAGTGAAGCACTTCTTGTGTCGTTTGAAAAATATGTTGGCTCCGGCGAACATCACACTAAGTTTTCATACCCAAAACATCAAGACCTTCGGACTCCTTAATAGTAACACCAGCTACAATTACAGATGAGTTATTAGTTGAGTCTTTCGCAAATATTAAAAGCGACCGTAATCACTCGTTCTGTTCGGAGATTGCGTAAAGATTGGATTCGAGAGAGTCATCTCCAAAGCGCTCCATCTAAGGTTAAAGGAGTATGAATGACAAACATTAATGTTGTCTGCAAAAACTTGACGATATTAGGAGTTTATTTACTTTATTACAATACAATTGCAAATTATATTTTATGTATAGAAATCGAACACACAACCCTTATGCTAATAGTCTAGCACACTATCCACTAGATTATTAGGGCACCCTATTAGGAGGTAAATATAGAATATTGTTACGTTTTTACCTTTTTAAAAACGTTTACAATATGAGTTCGTAGATTGAAAATAAAAATAATAAATTTGTGTTTAAATAATTTTTTAAATAATTCCTTCATTGTTCGCACAATTGTGTGTGCCACTGTTCACAACTTGATGTAAACAACAACAATTGCTTTATTGATTATTCTTATTTTCACTCTTTTACGTAAACGATAACAATTGTTCAATAGATATTTAGAATGGAGATCTTTCTCACTCCGTTGCCTGCTTTGTCTTGCCTTTTATATCGCAGGGTAAACAGTCTGATGAATGCTCTTGAAGGAGAATGACTTAGCCTTCGAGGAATCTCTATAAATGTAAACATGTTGTTTACGTTATTGTCGTTTGTGTATTTTGTTTACGTTTGTTCTTGCAGTGTTGTTATTGCCTGTTTAATTACTTGTTTATCACTTTTTATACTGATGTTGCTGCTATATTTTTTTTATTTGTTGATCATGTAAACAAGTCCATTGCTTTTGTTTTTGTAGCTTTTGTTTATCATTTTAATGTTAAACGATGTAACACTATTTCCATTTTCGTAACAATATCAATAATAACACTAGGAACCTGAAGTTGTTCGATAGGTTCTTATCTATAAAAATCGAAAGAAGAAGACTGTCAAGTGTCAATAAAGTGGACTGACTGGCATCATCTTCCATACAGTAGTAACAACCGCGTTGCTCGTCGCTGATCAGATTACTTCACAAGGTGATAATTAATTAGACTTTCAACAAGCTTAGAAAGTGCGGACCTAAATTGCTGTTGGGCGTTAGTTTTCAGATTTATTAGACCCATCATCTTTTATGCAAACTGGCGTTAGATTAGCAGACTGATAAAATATGCTAATACTGGCATGGTTGAAAACATTAGCTAGTGCTGGTATAATATCCGATTCATTCCGTACGGATCTAGGACTCATTTAACTGTAACTGTGAACTTCAAAAAACACACTGGGCATCGTTAATGTTTGTCGCCGTAGTCAAGTAGGTACTGTGTTGGCTTATTAGACATAAGGCCACGGTTCAAACCTCAGGTCAGACATCAAAACGAAATATAAAAAAACATTTCTTAGGCGACTTCCTCTCAATAAAATTGCCATTTCTGTTGTTCGGAGTCGACTTTAAACTGTAGGTCACGCCACTCATGTATTAAATTAACACACACAACATGAGTGGTGTAAGAAGCTAGGTCGTAATCCTGACTGAAGGGTCGTAATGGCCAGGCAATTTCAATTAATCTTATACGAATCCCCTTAAATAATTTGTATTAAGAAATAAATTTAATATATGATGCAGGTGTCAAGTAATCAATGGATCTAGGTTTGCCTTGATCTGTTGAAAGCTCTTTCTGTTTTCACATAGCTCTCTACGGGTATATTGCACAATTGATTTCGAATAAGTAACGTTTACATCGCATGGCGCATATAAATATTAAATAATCGTACTTAACCGAATATAATTTCCTCTCTTATTTAATTTAATTTTTAATCAAGGCGAAGTCGCCGTGGTTTAGTAGGTAGTGTGTTAGCTTATTAGTTCAAAGTCCAGGTCAGACATCAAAAAGAAAATATGAAACAAATATTTCTTCGGTGACTTCCTCACAGTAGGTTTCTGGCAAAAATCTGAGAGCAAATAAAAATCGTCATTAAACTGTAGGTCCCGCCACTCATGTATAAAATTAACACACACACATAAGTGGTGTGAGAAACTAGGTCCATAATCCTGACTGTATGTTAATCATGGCAATGTTTACTTTATTTTAATAATTTATCGATAACTTAAATTATTGGAAATATATCTTCTAATTTAATATTAAACTTTTTCAAATTTTCTGCTATCCAAGCATCCAATTTCTTTTGCAGCTCAAGAGACAATTCATCCTTGTAGGCACCTACAACACCACGGCGCATAAATCTAAGGTAAAGCATGAAAACTGATAAAATTCATAAACAAATAAAATTTCAAATAAAAAAGTAAAACTTACTCAAAGTCCTCTCTAACATTAGGACTGCCATGACCAGATTTTATATTCGAAGTGGGATTAACACGTTTATTGGCTGCAATAAGAATTGCATTAAAATCAATTAATTTTTCTTAAATATTTGCAGACTTACCCTTCATACAATCAAACGATAAATGTTTTTCCAATTCATTTAATTGCTGTTCGGATAGGTCGGGTTTCTCCAAGAATCTATTGAGTTTTATTAAAACGTCTCTTAAATTTCTCTTCATATCTTCGTAGGTGGTAAAGAAAATATATTTCTCTTGGCGCATGGACCAAAAGTCCATTAAATGCTCCCAATAGGGCGTATACATAATGTCATTATTTATAAGATCCTGTACAAATTCATCAATGCTACCCTCCTAGGTGCCAAGACCATGATGAAAGTGGTAGTAGGATATTGCCATATCCTTGGGATTACGGGCACAGTAAACAACCTTAAAATGAGAAATAAATGTGGAATACAATTATTTTGTCTTAAATAAAAACACTTTACAGTTTTTCTCTTATCTTAATCACTGTTTTTTCTGTACTTAGTGCAGAATATTCTTACTTTCGATTTCTTTTTCCATATTTCTTTGGGTATTAAATGTGCTGGTAAGTGGGACTTTAATACCCGCGGTGATTTCAGTGATCCAGCCACATTCAAGGTATTTTTGGGCATATTTGTGTATATGCCGCTTAAACTTTAAGAAAAGAGAACAAAAAAAAGAAAAAAGCTATTAAACTAAATAAGAATGTATTTATTCACTTACTCTATAAATACACTACGAAATGCCAAATCTACTTGATTGGCAGTTTCAAAATCCAAATCATTTACCAAAAGCCAAGTGGCCTCTTGTATCCACGTAGTGCCACATTTAGGAAATGTCACCAGGTAAACATCGTCTTCCTTGACTTTAAATTCATACAAACGTTTAAAAAAATCTTCTGCTATAGGCACCGAACACCATCTTTGAAGCCAATTCTGTCCCTTTAATGGTATATTGTCTCCAGTGGCCGCTATTTCATAAAACGGACGCTTTTGACGTTTTTCTATAGTTTTCGAAGAACGTGTACGCACTGTAAACATTTTATTTGAACTGATACATTAGTTTTGTAATGAAGAATAATTTTTATTTGTGTAAATATCAATAATCAATTGGAATTCAATAAAATTATAATCAACATTGTACACTTACGTACATACATAATTACAATTTACTTTATCTCGTTCACTCTCAATCTGTTATCACCAGCAATATAATGAACTGAGACACATTGATGGTGGTCTACTGTACTAGACTACTAATGTTAGAATGGTGGGTTCGATTCCAACCAGAG